>OY282497.1:33135627-33520046 GCA_958295605.1 Ajuga chamaepitys | reverse complement strand
AACATTTCAGCTACCATCACTTCCAAGGAGAAGAGAAGGGCAAGAAGGACATTTCATTTTTATGAATTCTTGTATTTCCTTTGATTTACTGATTGTATTAGAAGTAATGGGTGGCCAGCACCCTTAATTCTACCCTTGATCATGTTGAACCTTGATTGAAGATGAATATGTGAATATTGACTTTTGTTGTTACCCTTTTTATGCAATTTAAATGTTCTATAACGCTTATTTGAATTGTCTCATGCCTAGATGCTTGTTTTAAGATTGATCACCCTTATAGAAGCATTTATTGTATGTTGCTAGAGATTGGAATTCACTTTCCGTGATTGTTGAAGTTTCAATCTCCCTTAGTAGTGAACAATGCTTGATATCATTGGTGGCATTATAGAGTTTGGCCAATAAACCCGATCGATTCGAGGTTTATGCCTTATTTATCCCGTTGTTCTAGTTCGTGATCATCCAATATCAATTAGTGTGAAAAGAGCTTGTTTGGATCACTAATTGATTTGGGTAGGGATAAATCGATAAGCGGGCCTTCGATTTATCCACAATTAAGGAACAACACAATTTACATGTAGATTGTGGGATAAGGGTTTAAATTGCATTGAATTGGGGCATCAACAATAATCCATAGGCAATCGGATTCAAGGGGATACTAGATCGAGGGTAGACCTCTTTAACATATTCAAAAACGAAAATATTTACTTGTGGTCTTTCTTTGACACTTTGGTTAATCTAAATCACCAAAAACATCTATTGCTTGCTAGATTGGTAGTTGGTACTTGGTAGACTTTAGTTGTTAGACTCAATCAAACCGCCACCCCCCTCCCAATTTACTCGCTTATGTTTATTATTTTTATTTCAACCTAAATCACTAATTGCTTGAAGTATTTGAATCAACAATATTCATTGTTCTCCGTGGGATCGACTCGGACTTACTACTTTACCTAGTAAAGCCAGGAAAGTTCGGAACTCAATTTTAAATCATTCTAATTTGGCAGGGCAAACGGTTCGACGACGCGTTCGCACCTTCCATTTTACTCCCACTTTCACCGTTTCAACACTTCTATATTTCTTCCACCTTCTCCAAATCACCACAACCAACTATTTTTCACAAATATGAGTTAGAAAATCTTCGACTTCTAACTCAACCAAAGTAACTTCTACCATTGGTTCCTTTGACTCTTTCTTTGATCCTAAATTATAAACATTCAATTGAAATGAAATGTACACATAATTGTTTTTAAACAGTGCTCGATTTCATTTTGTTTTTCTCTTCTCTTTCCCGCTTTATATTCATCATCTCACTCTCAAGATTTCCGTAGCTCCCGCTCATATGTAACTTCCAACCTCCTCTCTCAAACTTATTCGATCCAAGTGTGGGGAAAAGGCTTGAAAGATGGATATGACTTGTAATTTGAGCTATCAAGAAAAGGCTACAACTTCAACTTGGCTAACTTGGGTAATTCGTATAAAGGGTTATGAAGATGAAATTTAAGGATAAAAAATAGGTTAAAATCAAAGATTGCCCAAAATCATTTTCAATGCTCATAAATATATCTCATGATTTCAAGTGGACTCAAGGCAAGTTCTAGAGGTGCTATGCATATGATCCAACATCACAGAAGTCAAGGAAAATATTGAACTCCAAAAATGGGAGTTCCTCATTTTGGCTCAAAGCTCACCGGCTTATATATATTGTGATTTATCCTTTTGTTCCATAACAAGTGTGTGCATGTATCACATTTTCAATCAAAACACAAATTTGTGTATCATCATTGACAACACATCCAATACCTCATTAACCTAATATCTCCTCTTTCAAGAAAGGTTTTGAAAAAAAAAAAAAAAAAAAAAAAAAAACTCCTAAATTTTGCTGATGTTAAAACCAACAGGATGGTTTATTCAAAATATCAACAACTGAAAGAAAAGCATAAATTAACTAGAGTTTAACAATTCAAAACAAAACAACGTTAAAATTTAAACAAGGCTCAAATCTGGCAGAATAAACACTAGGAAAACGAGCAACCACCCTCTGAATTTCGCAACATACATCCATCCTCAAACTATTTTAAGCTAATTTTCAAAAAGCGTTAAAATAGTTTAAAAATTTAGAGATATTGTGAATGACTTACAAACTCCCCCTAAGGCAAAATCGCATTCACAAGTTGAAAATAGGGTAAACAATCTCGGCCGAGATTCAAGTGTGTCTCGGCCGAGACGAAGCAATGAGGGTTTTATGCTTTGTGACTCGAAGGCTGATCTCGACCGAGATGCAACTGTGTCTCGGCCGAGACATGAAAAGGGGAATTCAGGGTCTTGTTAGGGTTTAGCTCATCTCGGCCGAGACTTGGTCTCTTGAAAACTTGGCTTTGCCTTGGAACGTCATCTCGGCCGAGATGCATTGCCCGTCTCGCCCGAGATCTTGATCTCTTGAAAACATGACTTTGCCCTGGAACATCATCTCGGCCGAGATGCATTGCCCGTCTCGGCAGAGATCTTCCTTTAGCCTTGTCCTTTGTTGCTTCGATTGATCCATCGATTCTGCGATCTTTTGATGCTCTTTTTCGATCCATTTGTACCTATTTTGACACAAAAGTGAACCAACCGCATTATTTTGCCCAATGAGAATTAAATGCACAAAATACACGTGCAATTGCACACAAACATCACTAAATTAACACTTAAAACGTCCTAAAGTGTGTGCACGAACACGTGTACCAGACTTCCTTGTCCTCATTCATGTCCAAAACTTCAAAATCCACCGGGATTATAAACTCGCCTACTTTGATCAACACATCCTCCACTATCCCTTTCGGATAGGTCAAAGACCTATCTGCCATTTGCAAGGCGATAGTGGTAGTTTTATGGTTCCAATTTCCAATTTATTGAATATAGAGAGTGGCATGAGATTGATGCTTGCCCCGAGATCACATAATGCTTTTTCGATTTTTTTATCCCTAACAATACAAGAAATTATAAAGCGACCTGGATCTTTTCTCTTTTGAGGGGTTCTTGTTTGAATGACGGCACTACACTCCTTGGTTAGGTTAACCGTCTCATACGCCTCCAATTTTCGCTTCTTTGATATCACCTCCTTAAAACATTTAGCATAATTAAGCATTTGTTGTAAAGAATTAATAAAGGTATGTTAATAAGCAACTTTTTTAAGATTTCCAAAACCTTAGCAAATTGGTTGTCCAACTTCTTCTTTTGATAAGTTTGTGGAAATGGAAGGGGAGGAATGCGTTTGGCTTCACGGCCCCTTTTTCACTCATTTATCCATGATCCTTGGGTTTTCCTTGTTCTTCTAGGTGCTCTTTCTTGATCACTCGGTGACTATCCACCTGTAACTTTGGCCCTTCATACTCGGATCCATCCTTAGCCGAATTGCTTGGCATTGTTCCTTGGGATTCTTTACCGTGTCACTCGGAAACTGTCCTTTGTGTTGTTGGGGGCTAATTGCTTGGGCTAACTGACTCATTTGCAATTGCAAGCTTTTGATGTCAGCCCCGTTCATCACAATACTCTTATTTACATCAACTGGAACTTTGCAAAAGAATTGTCCATTTGTGACATTCTTTCGTCCGTTCTTGAAATGAAAGATGTTAAGAGTTCCTTTAAGCTCGGCTCCCTGCCTTCGTTTATTACCCCCATTGGTAACAGAGAATCCGAGTGGTGGTTGAATTGAATTGTTGGGATTGGCATAAGAAAGGTTTTGATGACCCTTTGATCCCGGTTGGTAGTGACCCGATTAGTGTCGTGATTGCAGTTTGAATGTTAGCCTTGCCCCAGATATGGATATTGGTGTCCCCTTTGGTTTCCATAACCCCTTTGATGAATAAAGTTAAAATCTTCGAGGTCTTCTTGTGAAACAATGGTTTTCGCACTTTGTTCCATTTGAACCGAAGTGGCGGCTTTAGATAGCGACTCCAATTGCTTTGACAAAGCTACCATTTGAGTCGATAGTGAGGAGCTTGCCTCCTTTTCCACTACACTTGCAACCACCTTTAAGTTGTTCCTTTCGTTTGGCCATTGACACGAAGTTTTGGCCATGTCCTCAATAATTATCGTTGCACCCCTCGTCGTTCTTGAAATAATGAACCACTGGCAGTTGCATCTGTGATTTCCCTTGTAGGCCCAAATAACCCGTCATAGAAGTAGAAAATTTGCTCCTTATCTTGTAACCCGTGTTGGGGGCACTTCCGGAGTGATTCTTTGAAATGCTCTCACGCCTCCCATAATGGTTTAGCATCGAACTAACAGAATTGCGTGATTTCTCCTCTCAATCTAATTGGCTTACTCACCGGAAAGTACTTCTGAAGGAACCTCTAATAGAGATCGTCCCATTTCTGTATGTCTTCGTTGGCGAGGGAGTTGTACCACAGCTTTTCCCTATCTCTCAACGAGAAAGAGAAAAGGAGGAGCTTAATTTGATCGTGAGGGATTTGGTTTATTTGAATCGTCCCGCATACTTCCAATAACGTAGACAAATGCAAATTCGAGTCTTCACTTGCGTGGCCCCCAAACTGATTATGTTAGATAATGTTAATGAGAGTTGGCTTTAATACGAAATTCACTGCATTCACGGGTGCTCTACCCATCCCACCGTAATTCCAGTTTACTACCGGTCGTAGAAAATATTAAATAGTGTCTTAGGGTGACGGGTTAAGCACTTGCTCTCTCCAATTCCGGAGAGCATTCACCACTTCTTGTCGTTTCTGCATCATCTCTATCATTTGATGATAGATGTTTGTTTGATCGGGCAAAACTAAAGGTGCATTCCTCTCAACTTGATTGACGACTCTTGGGTCGTTATCTTCGGCTTCCATGCTTCTTTCTCTATTCTTTCTCCAGTGATTGTGTCTACAAGTTACCTCGATTTTCGGGTCAATAGGTAGTAATCCATTCAACCCTTGTGACCTCAAGTGCATTAACATCTTGCACAACAATCAAAAAGAGATCCCGTAAGCTCAATTGATAACTAATCAACAAACAAAATAACTAAAATAAGAATAAAAAGAAAATGCCTAGAACAACACTTTTCGGCTATCGTTATCGAATCCCCAGCAACAATGCCAAAACTTGACACTCACTAGATTAGATACTAATGCGACAACCGCAAGTATACGATGTTGCTATAAAACTAGGTGAGTACAAGGTCGATCCCACAAGGATTGATATCGTTATCGAATAAGTGAATTGCAATAAACATGATATGGCTAACTAGACGATTGAGTGAGTGGTTTTAGGTATTTGTAACTAAAAGCAGATAAAAGTAGGAAAGTAAACTAGCAATATTTCTAGAGGAACAAAATCTAGGGATTAAATAATCAATTAAGGGTAATCTAAGCTTAGATTTCAACTATGGGCCTTAAGCACTATTAATCTAATTAATCCAACTTTTAAACTAAATGTTATGTATCAAGGAACAATCACGAATATCAAGAACCACTCTTGGAGAGAATTACGTGTTGATTATATAGGATTAATCGTCGTCTCCGGTCGATTAATCAAATACAACTCCTAATCGATCCTAAGACCAAAGTTCCCACTATTAACTCAAACCTCTAGGTTCTATTGTTTACTCATGTCAATTAATGTGATCTCAGATCAAATCTCCCCTCTCGGTTCTAATTTAATTCTCAATAGATGTTAAACAAGCACTACAACAAAAAACGTTTAACACTACGGTCAACAACCGTAGTTAAAGGCATACAGTGACCGTAGTGGTACATACCGTAGTCGTAGACCCTCTACATATATAACTACGGTTCAAAACCGTAGTGGTTAATAATAAAGACTACGGTTGTGAACCGTAGTCGTACTAGTAGCTTCTACAACTACGGTATGTATGACCACGGTTGGGAACTTGCTTTAACTACGGTTTTTCAACCGTAGTAATTTATACTAAGGACTACAGTTGACAACCGTAGTGGTAGATTTGATATCTACCACCACGGTATGTATGACCACGGTTAGTAACTTTCTTTGACTACTGTTGGAACCGTAGTTATTTTAAATAAAGACAATGGTTTCTTTGACTACTGTGGGAATCGTAGTCATTTTAAATAAAGACAACGGTTGAGAATCGTTGTTATTCGTCATAAATCGTTGTCTTTACATAGTTATATTTATTTTATGATCTGTATTTTTTTTTATTTAATAATTAATTTATACACATTTAATCATTTAAAATTAGTAAATCATATCTATAAAAAAAAAAATTGGACAGTAAAGAAAAATTGCTCCAAGTTTATTTCTCAATATCAACAGAAGTATAATTATACAAAGTGTTAAAAAAATAATTAACTACAAAAAAAGTACTACACAACGTTAAATATCTTAATTAACTCATCTATCTATAGTCTCAACCTTAAAAGTTAAGGCTCCACTTAGTTTCGTCCTGCATTGCTCCCTTGCATTACATAAAAGCTCCCCTTGAAAAAGGAATACTCATATCCTAAATACATAAACATATGATAAAATAGACATTAGTACAAAAAAAATTAAAAAAAAATATATTGGACTATACGTCAAATTAAGTAAATGGAACAAAAAATCCACTTATGCACATCTGAAATGCCACAAATTAAAAACAATTTAAGCAACAGTAAAAAATGAGAGCAGTTTACCTAGTGATATCATTCTCCTCATTGACAGGCTATATAAAATTAATTAGATCAGTAAAAACTTTCTTCTCAGTAGGTTGTTCGGCGATATTCGGATAGATGGCCAGATTCTTCTGTTTATCTCTATATACTGCAGTTTTAAAACGGGATGAAAACATCTTATTTAGCACCAAAACCCTCCAAAAATATTTTACATATTACCACCAAATATACCCATGATTAATCTATAAGTTCTCTCTACTGTTCTATTTTATAAAAATAAAAATAGAGAAAAGGAAAAGACAAGAATGTGATTAAAAGCCGACACCCGAATCCAAGGGATTACAACTTCCCCACTAACCATAATAGATTTTGTGGCCCATTCTCTTTTGTGACTTACCTCAAATCCTACATTATAGTGATCTAATCATTCAACAAGCATTTTAAACAATTAATCAGTCAATAGCTTAACGCGGAGTTGAATTAATCGGCTAATAATCACTAATCACCTATAACCTACTTTCTAAACCTAGATTAAGCAAATTTAGTCAACCATAATCATAATAAAGGATAAACACAAATACATAAATATAACCATGTTCATACAAATATTAAATGAAAATGTAAAGATAAAATCTATTTTAATGTTGATCTTGATCTCCAAGCTCAATCCCTTTCTTTTTGCTCTTTAATTTCTCTCTCTAAAAGTCTAAAACATCAAAAGTGTTCTCTACAAGAAAACTGAAAAGTAAGGCATCTATACAATATTTGGGGCTTTTCTAAGCCTCATGGGCCAAAAATAGAGTTTTAGGGGCTAAAAAGCTCACAGTTCTGGCAGTTGTGCACGGTCCGTGCAAGCTAGCACGGTCGTGACCATGCACGATCCTGAAATTCCCCAACTTCTTGTTCTCTCGCACAGTCCGTGAAGGGTTGCACGGTTGTGACTGTGCATCGAGCTCTAAGCGTTTTTTCGCCTTCTGCGCTCACAGGTTGTGCACAGTCTTAAAGGCACGATCATGCATGCCCTAGAATTGACCCGTTTCTTTAGTCTTCGGGTTTTTTCTTGTTTTCTTCGACTCTCTTCTACTCGTCATCTCTTTGTACACCTGTTTTACCTACAAAATGC
Organism: Ajuga chamaepitys; assembly: GCA_958295605.1. Taxonomy (NCBI): domain Eukaryota; kingdom Viridiplantae; phylum Streptophyta; class Magnoliopsida; order Lamiales; family Lamiaceae; genus Ajuga; species Ajuga chamaepitys. The sequence goes on along the minus strand of OY282497.1, from coordinate 33,512,309 downwards.
TCAAAAACTTATTTTTCCTACGAGAGAAATAAAATACGAATTATATGATAGACGAGAACTTAGAATATACAAATATACAATAAAATCTCTATTCTAAGCGTACTTTCACGACCGAAAACCATGTTTGTCACTCGGGTATCGCAAATTATACATAAGTACGCATATGCTACGAAGATAGAAAATGTCAAGATCAATCGCTATAATTAGCCTATTATTTCGGAAGTCAGTGCTTCGTCATGGACAATTGTATGTTATTTTATCAAAAAGTTACAAATATAAATGGTTTGACAGTTATAATTCGTGAAGAGGAGAAAAAACTTATAATGTTCTATTTAAATTATATTTTGGAGGTTGTCTGAAACCTGTAGGTTACAAAATTATTAAACTAATTAATTATTTGTAAAGACCCAGATTATCTAGTTACATCATCTTATTTTATTTATGTGAAACTATATGAGTTGCATTATTTTTTGTGTGCATTTTTACTTGCTTTAGTTTTTTTTCTTACACTTGGATAAATTATCATTTTTCATAATTAATAGTATGAATGGGTCGGAAAAATGGGAGTTTAATTAGACAACACTTAGACGCAATATAACCCAATGATATAGGAGAAGTCTACATTTTTATGGTAAGCCCTCTCCATAGGATTACTAACCCAAAACCAACGGCCGAAAACCATGGTTTGATTCCCACAATATTGTCCAAAACTAATGGCTAAATTCCACAATTTTATGCCCACAAGATCGACCAAACTAGCAGTCGATACCACGGTTTTATTCCCACGGTTTTTCTTAGGGAAGTGTGCTTGGTATGACTATATATAGACATGTGGGGGGAGTCTTCATTCCATCATATTCTCCCACCAAAACATAGCTTGAAGGCCTTCCCTTCTTCTCACACAAAGCATAGCTGTTAAGTTTTTCCTCATTCACTCTCAAATGTTCCATCCCTAGCCACTGAAATCCGGCGGAGTTGCTAGAAAACTAACTCGGCAGCTTTTTAGGCTCACCGAATCAGATGCTGCCTACTTTCATTTTCGTCCCTCTGTCAAAAATCATATTTTCTGGTACCATATGATAGGTCTCAATGAGAGGATTCTGGAACAATTTTCAGAATCACAATCGATTGAGAACTCCGGTTATGGTCGATCAATGTTCATACGAAATTCATGTACCTTCAAGGAGCCATAACCTGCTGCTGTGAACTTTGATTCTGGTGTAGCCGATCATTCCAGAAAGCTCTCAAGCTCTTGACGAGAGCTTTCCGTGGCCATATCCCAATAAAAATTCTGATAACCGAGTCACCAGGGAAGTTTAGTCAAAGATCATAGGTAAGAAGTAGATATTAATTAGGGGCTAAAATATAATTTTCGAGTTTTTCATTCCTGCCCCTAGTCAAAGTCAGCCTTCTTGGAAGTCAACCAATCCATGTATTTACGAAAATGTCAATGTCTTTTTTTACAAAAATTGCCTCTCTTTTTCTAGAAATTACAAAAATGTCACTAGACCTTCAAAGTGTCATAAAATGCTCGTTTTTAACCCGATTCGACTCAAACGAATTGCAAAAGAACCCAAATTTTAAATTTACAAATTTTCATAAAAATATGAATCTTGTATATTTTATAAATTTGCAAAATAGACCCTCGACTTTATCAATTTACCTCAAATCATCTAATTATATTCAAGTCAAGTATCCATCTATACGATGTTCTATATTGTAGGACTAAAGGAAGTTGAAGTAGGAGATGACGTTAGACTAGAAGAGGACTATACCACCAACTAGCACGTACATAATTCTAGGTGGAGAATCTCTATGTGGCTAATTTATGTTGTCTATTTATGTTTCATGCGAATTATTGTTTTGATTACTTTACCTAAATCCTCAATCATAGCTTCTAGCCTCCCATTTTCCAAAATTTCTTCTTTCCGAAAATGGGACTTTACATTATAGTGATCAAGACTTAAATTTTTATAATATTGTTACTTTACCACATAATTTGTAGCCATTACTTTCCTATATTAACTTCACTTTTTAAATGTAAACTAGTTTTTCACCTATGTTCTGAACAGGCTAGAATTTTTTTATTAAATTGTGATTAAAATATAAAGGTAGATATTTATATTGATGGAAAGCGAAATAAGTAATGTACAAGATATTAGAAAGGACTTGTATGGAATATTGTACTACAATGGTAAAAGTTTGACATAAAATATATAATATGACACTAATCTTTGTAATGGTTATAAGTGTATATATATATATATATATGATATTTGCAATAAATTAATATATATATTAATATAATTACATATTTAAATAAAGGTGAAATAATGTCAGATGTTTTTAATAAATATTTCGGAAGTCACATAAAATCAATTTAGTACGAAAACGCTCCCTTCTCTCATGTCGCCATTAATCTCACTGCCTTCTTCACGCCACTGTTCTTGATTTCGTCTTCAATATTGTTAATTCATGGCGGACTTCGAATCGATTTATGGTCCACTTTTCTCCCTAATATGCCAACAAAACCCTTGGTTGGCTTTGTAATACCCCAAAACAAAAGCAGCAAACTTCTTTGTTACCTTTTTAATTATTATTTTTAGAAAGAATTATTAAATTTTATTTTATTTTAAAGATTTTCAAGTCAAACTCTTTATTAAAATGTTGTGTCTAATGACATTTCATGGAATGAAGTAATTTTACCTTGTTCTACAAGAGGAACTATCAAGGAGACCGTGCTTACTAGTACCACTCACTCGGTATAAGGTACATAGATAAAAGATATTAAAAGGTATTTTAATTTCGTTTAGTATAAGAGTAACATTTATTTTAGGCTAAACTTTTTATACAAATTATAGCCAATTATTTATATGAATTTACGTGAATTTTTTGTATAGATAAATGTTTTCAGAAACCTTACTCTAATTTTTAGTTTAATAAGTTTTGGAGCATTTGGGAGAAGGGATTGTATCGACTAGCTATCATCCCAGTCGATGCTTTTATTAAATTTTATCATCTAATTGTAATACTCAAGTATTATCACCTAAATGATACAAACATATTGAACACCATCATCATCGAGATACAAAATGATGTATCATTTTCATTTCCCTACACTCTAAATCTAATATTATAACTTATAAACAGTGTATTAGTAATAATAAATAATAAATTATAATTATAACACAAATAAACTCATGCCACCACGCACCTATTTATTATATGTAAATGTGGTAATTGGTTTATGCAATAAGGGTATGTAAGGTTAGTCATCCGAGGAACACGTGCGCCGAACTTCTTGTGTCTCCCTTCACTTAAGGAGCCGCCACGTTTAATCCATGCATCCAATCTTTTACAGCAGATTGATTCAAGATACTAGAAGACAAGAACCACATCTGATGTATTGATTACTGATTAGCCATCCAATTTGATTGAAGCAAAACAAAGGATTTTGTCTAAATTCAACTCTCATCTCTCTCGTCTCCATACACATGCACATACTTTGTATCTCAACTTTGATCTTCGTAATACATCCTCAAACCTTTACACCTATTATATGGTATGTATACCTCATTCAAGAACAAAAGAAGTTTCTGAAGGAGCCATCTTGCAAGTTCTAAAAAAATAAGGTAATATAACATAAACATTAACTAGTAAACTATATTCATGTTTAGGGCTTAATTTGTTATATCATTTGATTGATTAAGGGTGATTCCCTTTAGTTTTAGGTTTGCAAATATTTTTTGTTGGTAGTACACATGACTTAGGGGTCTTATGTGGTTGATCGTCAATTTACCGAATTTGCTACCCGATACAAAATCAGTACACGTTTGTTAATTAAAAGTGTTATATACCTTCAGATGTTTTTATAATTAACTAGTTATGAGTTTGTATGATTTAGGTGTTACATAGATAGATATTATATTATCTAAACGTGTGTACTTTACTTGAATGTGTTGTTTGTCAAAATTCATGTTCTACATGCGACTTTGGAAAATATACAAAAATCTTTACTTCATACTTTCGAAAACTGTTTTGCTATGTTAATTTATATGGTGTTATGAGTCTATTATTAAAATTTGAGGATGTTTTGTTAAGTTAATGATTTTTAATGAATTTACAAAGCAAGTTGATCTTAAGGCCTAAAAATTGTCATTTTCCAACCCTAGTATAGGATTTTTATAAAAACATACGCTTGGAATTTTGATGAACTATTTTGTTATAATATAATGATTTATATGGATTCTCATAATTTTTAAATGATTATATGAATTATGTGAGCTTACTTGGGTATAATTTTCCAATTATGTATAACGTGCTATTTTTTCAACTCTAGAAGTTATAGTTTTATAAAAATGGACTTATCCTATACAAACCTATCTTTTGTAATTATGTGAATATAACAGATTATTTAGATCACGCACATATTTCTATAAAATTATCTATGTGCTCTAAAGTGCTATGTACTACTACATTAATATGTTCTGTATGTGATTAAATTTGCAAGTATAAGTATACATGTACACTAGTTATACATACAAGCTAAGATTATGATAAATATAATAAGTTATGAAAAGTAGAAGAATAATAAAGAAAGTTATAAGATTAAAGGTTTCAACGTGGTGAGTGCAATACGAGTTAGATCGGACAACCTTGAAGTTCTAGGCAATTCAAGCAAAGAACATCCAACAAGTTAAAGAACATCTCTTCAGGCAAAAAAAGTCTACACAAAAGTGGGTAGCTTTTATTTAGTATTCTTATGCTTGTATATTCTTATGTACGCTGGCTTGACCTCAGGGTCATTCATTTATACAAGACCTTGGGGTCACGGGACCTTCGGATCACCTGGCTTGGCCTCACGGTCATACCGTTATATAGGACCTTAGGGTCATTGGCTTGGCATCAGTGTCATTTCGTTATACAGGGACCTTCAGGTCGTAGACCTTCGTGTCAGTAGTTGGCTGGCCGAAAAATTGTCTACTATAATGCTTGCATGTCAGTATACAGTCTTATAGAATATTAAATAAGCATTATCCAATGGGTTCACATAACTCATGATGTTATCCTTAATAATTTTCAGGACCAATGGATGAGCCAGGAATCCAGCTAGCGTGGGCAAGTTTTCCATCAAGAAATATGTAAAAACTAAATTAAATGTATTTGAAGTTTAAGTATCATAGTAGAAGATTGTAGTTTATAGTGATTAAGTTAATGTTGCAAGTATTTTTTTAAAAAATCGTTTTAAATTTGAGTATTAAAGTAGAAAAAAGTATTGAGATTATATTATTTAAGCTAAATGTTTTTGAATGTTTTTAGATTATATTATTGAGATTAATGTTGTAGATGTTGTACCTTTCTAAATGTTTTGAAAGAAGTTTCTATTAATTATGTGTCCTAAATGTAAATAGGGTTTAACTAAAAAATGTGCGTTTTTACGAGTTAGTTATTAAGAAATTTTCTAACTTGTATTCTTATTTCTTCCGTTGGTATTTTAAAAGTATAAGCATGTTTTAGTGTCAATCTTTCACCTGCTTGCGGGGTTGGGGTGTTACAGGCTTCATATATAAACTATAGGGTTCTGCAGAATTTGGGGAGGGTTTTGGTGTCGGTACTGGTAGCGTCGTTTCCGACTACCAAATTAAATCGTGTATGAAGATACACTTAAACCTTACCGACTACTCTAACTAGTAGAGTGGCAAGCAAGGGTCGATCCCACAGGGAACGGCCGAACAGTTTTGATTATGATGTCAAGTGGTTTATGATTAAGAATGCAAGAAATAAATACTTAAGAAAGCAATAAGGGGGGTTGATGGGAAACTAACAATCTATTAGTGACAATTAAAAGGAAATAGACACAATTAAAGAAACAAGTAACTCAAAAACACTAGAAGAGATCTTTTTCAGTTTTAGTTTTCAAATAGTAAAACAAGTCACCCTTGATCATGCTTCCCCTTGGTCTTGAACAATTGATGCAACTATTGTTAATGCCCTATTGAATTGTGATTTAAGCCCTTATCTCAAGACTATTAACAAGCTCTAATAGCCTTGTTGTCCCTTAATTTTAGTTAATCAAAATAAGCTCTTCGACTAACCCTATTCAGTTTAACCGAATCCTCGAACAAGCTCTCTTAGATTCAATCACCAAAAGCATTAAACACTAGGACAACGAGATAAATTCAACATAAAACTCGAAAGCTCGGTTTTAGTGGTTGAACTTTGTGTTATCCCCAATAAATAATTATTGTTTGCTACTCGGGAATCGGAAATCCTACAATTACGGATAGTAATCTCCTATTCTAGCAACACATTCACAAATCCCTTAAAGGGTGATCAAACCAATAATTAATTCATAAATGTGAATCAACAAGAGCAAATAACACAAAACACTTAAATACACAATAATCTCGGTAACATTAACCGTAATAATCACATCAATGTCTCGACTCAAGGTTCCACAATGATCAAGGATGAGCTAAGGGTGCTAGCCACCCATATTATCTAATACAATCAGAAAATAAATGGAAAAATGAAGAAACATGATACTGATTTGGATAAATCCAAAGATGTCTATTGGAGAAGATGATCCTTCAATCCCTTGTCCAATCTCCTTCTTTGGTGGCTGAAATTTGCTCTCCAAGTATCAAAAGCTCTCCAAAAGTTGTCTAAAAGTTAGGTTAAATTCGAATGGGATGATATATATATAAAGGGAGAAAGTGCTAGACAAAAATAGGCAAAAACGTATTCAGGATTTTAAAACAGGGTAGTGAATCTCGGCCGAGACGGGATTGTGTCTCGGCCGAGACGTGAAAGAGGGTTTTCAGGAATTTTTGGGTCGAAGGTCAATCTCGGCCGAGATTTGGTGGAATCTCGGCCGAGACGTGAAACAGGGAAAATTAGGGCTTTTTGGGATTTGACTCATCTCGGCCGAGATAGGATTGTATCTCGGCCGAGATCTTCATCTTTGATACTCTTCAAGAATTCCCTGGAGACTTATCTCGGCCGAGATTGGATTGAATCTCGGCCGAGATCTTCAATCTTGCAAAACTCTAGAAATTCCCTGGAGGCCCATCTCGGCCGAGATTGACATCCTGTCTCGGCCGAGATCTTCATGTGGCTCTTCCTTTCTTGCCTCGATCGATCCCTTGACTCCTCGGTCGTTTAATCTTCGATTTTTACCCTTTTTACACCTGTCTTAATACAAAAATAGCTCAAACGCATTATTTTGCCCATTAGAATATAAAAGCACTAAATACACATAATTATGCACGTTATTGACACTAAAATGACACTAAAAGTGCCCTAAAGTGCGTGCACGGAACACGTGTACCAGGTACCCTATACTCCCTTGAATACATCGTTGGCGTCCATGCCGCTTGTCCGGCCTACACCACCAATAGGCGTTTACGATTCTTACTTCATGAGTGTATGCACGCAGCTGCCCTGGCTTCTACCATATATGGTGGCTAGGATTCCTGCGATCTCAACCCCGACGGCGGAGGCTTCCTCATCCACTGCTCCGATGACCAAAGTCAATCTAGTTGCTTCTTAGAATCTTGCTTCCTCACTGCTGGTAAACCATCATCAGCCTTAAGTACGCGATGTATCCATTCCTTCTTCAAATACTAAGGTTAGTATATCTTTCGAGATCTCTTTGGATAGTATTGCTTTGCATGTTAATTTTGTTGTTCTTGCATTACCTGATATGAATTCTAAGCTTAATGTGTCATCGTATTTATCATTTATTAATTCGAACATGAATCATGTTTTGACATTTGATGAAAATCCTGCTTCGTTTCCTGATGTGAATTCTGGTGTTAGAGATAATCATCCTGTTAGGTATAATTTTCCATAGACCTCATCATTGATTTGTTTGAATATGAATTATGTGAGTCCTACATTGCTACCTGATGTGAACATTTGCATGAAGAATAACAATCTAGCTGTGAACTCCGCTTGCATGAACTCGTCTTAGGTTGTGCATAATAACTCTAATGATATTGGTTGTCTATCTTGCACATCTGTTTTTTCTCCGGCTTCATTTTACAATCCGAACATTGGTTTATTTCCGGCGTTAGGAAATAGATTTATCCTCATTCTACTGGTCTTAGCCCTGTCGCCGGTTCATTTTCGGCGTCGGGGCTACACCCCTTGGCAACAGTTTTTTCTTGAGATTGCCACCCATGTTGAGGCTTCTACTAATCAGCCCATGCTGAATATTGTCACATTGGCTTTCCTCGTCTACCCTCCCGCGGAGACAGTAGTTCTTCGGGATTATTCTATGATTCCTGGCATCAATAGACCAGTTATGGGTCTAGACACCTCCGCTCAGCTGGTCAAGCCATATGAACCAGTGCTTAGAGGTTCCATGTACTCCATCACGGTTGACGAAGATCCGGTACAAGCAGCGGGTGAAATCTTTTTCCAACCCGCTTTTTTGGTTGTCTATTTTATATCAAAAAGGAAAAACCTCAGGCGATGGAGGCTCTTAAGGATAATCTAAAGAACATTTGGAAAATGAAGCATGATCAAAAGATAGTTCCATTGGGAAGGGGCTGATATATTTTGCAGTTTAAGAACAATGCAGATCGAGCTAAGGTTTTCGTGCATTCAGCTTGGTCCCTTAACTAGGAACCTTGTGTTTTTCATAGTGGGTTCCTAATTTTAACCCATACCGTTTGAACGCTTATGTTGCCCAGGTTTGTATTCAGATTTATGAGCTTGGAATGGAACACTGGGATACACCGTGCCTTTGGGGAATAGCTAAATCCGTTAACAACCCTTTACAGATTGATGATCGTTCCCTTGAGGGCTCCATGGGGAATTTTGTTCGTGTTCTGGTGGACATTAATTTTACTAGGTCTCATCTCTCGGATCAAGTCATGGTTGAAGAAGAGGGAAAATTACTACAGCTCATTGAATATGAAAATTGTCTGTCCTACTGTTCTTTTTGCGGTATTGTTAGGCACTCTATCATTTGATGCAAGAAAAGTTGGGATGTTGTCAAAGATAAGAACTTGGTCGGCTCTGGAAATACTAAAGATTCAGAGGTTGGCCCTTCCGTTCGACAAAGATCTAAATCTCAGCCTCGTTTTAAGTCATGTGGACGTTCTCGTGGTTGTTCTACTCAGCCAACGATGGTTTATCAACCAAAAACTATGGTTGCTTCGACCGGCATGTCACAAACACACATGTGCCCATCACGTCAAACATTTTCCATGTTTTGACAAATTTGGGTCCTGAATGCGCTAATTAGCCTTATTCGGAGATAAGGACAACCTTGCTTCTTAAATACTCTCACTTCGATAGAAGCCATACCACCCTAGCAGGTTGGCTCATCGTCGATTCCCCTATGCAAAATATGCAGCACCCTCTTTGCTCCCAGTAGAACCTATCGTGTCCTATGGCTTCATCCGAGTTGGACATGCAAAATGATTATCGGGTTTCTTTTATCGTTTTTGCTTCCATGCAGCATGAGAATTATGTGCACCCCTTCGTGCAATCAGTTGGCATCTCGAATTCATCCACGCAACATTAATTTCGGGGGGCCCTTCATATGAGTCACGTCCTTACGTCCATGGGATTGGACCATTCGGCCTCTTTATCCACGGCCTTAATGCTCCCGGATCATGATAATAATGACTTGTTTCCTCCTACCGAAATGAGCAGGGCTCACACGGTGGCAGAGGAGTCTGATTCACCAGCTCCACTCGCTCAGCTTCCATCGACAACACAGGGTGTTTTCGAGCTCATTCCAAATCAGCCCTACCTAGTGGAAGATCAAATCAGTTGCAACAAAAGCAGGTCGAGGCTTCAGACTCAGCAGAACATATGGATACCCCTACTAGTACTTCACTTCAGCAACATCTTCTTGATATGGATAGGGTTGTTAGATCAGACTATCAGATTGGCCCGACTGACACATCAAATGTTGTAATGATAATGAATTTGGATGATCATGGTGATTGGGATGACATGTTTGGAGAGGATACATCGCCTGAGCAGGATGTTGTGTTCATCCACTCATGAAGTGCCTTGTTTGAAATGCTTGTGGGATAGAGAACTCTCATACGCAGAATTCCCTTCGTTATTTATGCCAGACTCATTCTCCAGACTGGCTGGTTGTTATTGAGCCTAAGGTATATTTTACTGCTATTTACCCCATTTTTTTTCTTTGTTGAGCTTGAATTTTGTGGGGAGAATTCTCAGGTGGGCCTTCTCCCTAATATTTGAGTTTTTGCTCGCGCTACTTTAAATATTATTATTTCTATTCAGTTCTCTTCTAATCAGATGTTGGTTATTGATGCTGGTGAGAATTCTGATCATTTTTTGTTTGATTTTGTGCACGCTTCAAATGTGGTTGAGGGTTGGCGGCGGTTGTGGGATGACTTGTTACTACTGCCGAACCTTCCTCTTCTGTTCTTGGGGATTTTAATGTTGTTTTTGCTTCTTTTGAACACATTGGTAATGCTTCGCCTGCCACTAATTCTTACACTGAGTTTTGTAATTCTATGGATGCGGCTTCTTTGACTGAGATCCCCATTGCAGGAGCCAAATTCACTTGGTGCTCCCACAGGATCAGCAACAGAATCATTGCTTCTAAGTTGGACAGGGTTTTTCGGAATGACTTGTTCTTTTCTCTTTGGGATTCTTTAACCGCGAACACTTCGGCTCGGCTTCGCTCTAATCATCATCCTATTCTTCTCGTTTGTGGGTTTCGGCTTCCCCACCTCGGCCATTTCATTTCCAACACATATGGGTCACTCATGAGTATTTCCTTCAGGTGGTCACATAGTCTTAGGTGGCTCCATTGGCTGCCCTTGACCCCCATATTACAGGTGGTGCGCAAGTTAAAGCGCTTTAAGGAGTTCTTGAAGACTTGAAATATCTCTACCTTTCAGAACATTCATAACAGGCTTGTTGATTCGTATGACGAGTTGAATCGTCTCCAAGATGTGATTTACTTGCAGGGCTACTCTGACAATAGGTTTTACCAGTAGGTGGATCTTCAAGTAAAGATCACCAGTACTCTGTCTCAGGAGCAGTCGTTTTATAGCCAGATGCATAGGTTTTCTTGGCTGAAAGATTGGGATTATAATACTCGGTTCTTTTATAAGATACATCACACTACCAAAGCCCGTCCTGGGATTCGATGTACGTCCATTGACAGGACGGTCAGTTATGATACTTAGCACATATCTGATCATTTGGTAGAGTTATATTCAGTCTTATTCAGTGAGGCCGATGATCGGCCTCAGTCCTCAAACATCACGGCCCACCTTAATCACATATTCATAGATTATATATCGGATATGGATAATAAGGCGTTGACTCGACTGCCTACAGTTATTGAGGTTCGGGAAGCCGTCTTTGGTATACCTGCTGATGGATCTCTCGACCCCGATGGGTTTGGTGGACTCTCTTTTCACACTTGTTGGAAGATTATTCAGACGGATATCATGCAATGATTTTCTACTTCATCAACACTAGTTTCTTGCCCATTGGTCTTAACTCTTAACCCCAATTTTGTGGTTATTATTCCTAAGGAGGAAGGTGCTCTTAAGGTTGACCAGTTCTGCCCCATCGTTCTTGGCAACTACCTCTTCAAAATATGCACTAAGGTGCTTGCTACCTGGTTGGGCAGGATAATCCATAAGTATATCCAGCCTTCCAATATGGGTTCATTCCAAATCGCTAGATTCATAATTGCATTGCCCTTGCTTCTGAGAGCGTGAATTTCCTAGACAAATCACCTATGCCTCTGAAGATTGATATTTGGAAAGCTTTTGACATTGTCCGCTGGGATTATTTGTTGACTATCCTTCAGCTCATGGGTTTTTATGCTCACTTTATTCATATGATTCGTACTATCTTACCCTTGACTAGGTTTTCTATTTTGGTGAATGGTACACTGAAGGGCTACTTTGCTTGCTCTCGGGGTGTCCGTTGGGGCGATCCTCCTTTGCCCATTATGTTATGCATTGTGTAGGATGTTTACACTTAGACATTTGACTCCCTCGGTGGCCATGAGTATTGTCCCACATATCTTTTCTATGCTAATGATATAATGTTCTTCTGCTCTACGGCAGATCGCAATATTCACACTATTAAGGAGATTGTGCACAATTATGGCTCCCTTTCGGGATAGCATTTTAATCCGGCCAAATCGAAGGTTTTCTTGGGCAAGTATGTTAAATGGTGGCCAAAATACTTGGTTTATCTAAGCTTGGCATCACGGTTGGGTATCTCCCCACTGTTAAACTCGATGCTCCTCTCTTTATGGGCACTCCTAAGGTGGAGTTCTTCAGAGAGGCTATGGACAAGGTCATGGCTAAGTTTGCTAGATGGATTGGGAGTTCGTTTTCTCTCGCCGGCAAGGCTTGTATGGTGGAGTCTAACATCACCAGTTCTTTAGTGCATATTATGATGACTTATAGGTGGCCTGCCACATTGCTCAAAAAGCTGGAGTTTTCTGCGTAATTTCATCTGTATTGGTGACAGTACCAAGCGAGGGCACTTCAATATTTCTTAGAAGAAGTTTTGCTCCCTGAAGACGGGAGGGGGTCTGGGGATTCGTTCGATTCACCATACGAATGAGGCTATTCTGCTCAGGTTTGCCTGGGATCGGGGATTGTGTCAAGGATCCATTCGGGTTGTAATTTGAATTTCTATTTTCAATAATTAAACAACAATGATATGAACGATCAAGTCATATAATTCATGTAATTGAATCAAGGTAATCATATAATAGGCCCTAAACATGAGGAACTAAGGGATTATAGTATTTTACCTTCGAATCGGAGAGACATCGTTAAGAAGAATTCATCTTTCAACCCAAAAATCTTCTTGAGTATTCCTTAAGTCCAAGCTCGCCAATTCGGTGGGAAATCAAAAGAACTACTCATCCTAATCCATATTACGAAATATGGCTCCCGGTTATTTCTCTCGTGTTTAAGATTCAATGTCCATTAATTAATTTAAGCTACTGAATGTTATAAATAATTAATATATTTATTCCTTGAGAACAAGCAGCTCAATATTATTATCATACCGGAAGTTAATCCACTGTACAGGTTTGATATGATAAACATTCTAAGCCATCAAGGGGACATAATCAACTTGTTTTACTAAGACACGATTTTCTGTATTAATTTAGCAATTTGTCTTATAATTAGTAATATTGTCCAAAGTATATAGTATTGAGTCCAAATGACTCTTTACCCATAATAAATTAAAGCAACATTAATTAATTATATATAATCTCAATAAGTGACAGAAATTAAAAAAACAATAACCACTGAGATCTAATTGTTCCTTCAATTCAGTTTAGAAAAATCATCTTGTTGTTGGTCCAATTACGTGCAACAAATGCACTAGCGTAATCTCTTGGTGAAGACAAACCAATCTGAGCCTTATACATCAACTTCTACCAATGGATTGTTCAACTCCATCTAAGTTGTGAATCTTTATACTTATTACAAGGAACCGACAATGTGATCTTCTGTGATCTACTACACGCCACATTGTCTAAAATGTAAAGTGTTCAAACATTATGCAATAAATATATATATAACATTCATAATATTTAAAGAAAACAATGATAATTTATTCCCATTCATTAAAGTGCAAGAAACAGTTTATATACAAAGCAACACTTAAAAGCATGCTTTACAGTATAACTCTAACAATCTCCCACTTATACTAAGAGTCTGCTTTTAAGTATACTACAGCATGTCCTAATAATTCTCTCACTTATACTCAAAGCAGCATGGAAACACGCTTGACTCCCGTTCCTTCCACATGTTTCTCAAATGTATTCTGAGGCAGACTGTTTCTGAAAGGATCTGCTAGGTTGTCCTTCGATGCTATCTTTGTCACCACTATGTCTTCTCTCTTAACGATTTCTCGTATGAGATGGTATTTCCTTTCAATGTGTTTGCTCACCTTGTGGCCTCATGGTTCCTTCGAATTTGCAACCGCACCCACATTATCACAATAAATTGTGATGCTCTTAGGCAAATTCGGAATCACATCTAAGTCCACTGAGAAGTTCTTGAGCCAAACCGCCTCTTTCCCTGCTTCACAAGCAATGACGTATTCGGCTTCCATGGTAGAGTCAGCAATGCATTTCTGCTTTACACTTCTCCATATGATGGCTCCACCTCCTAAAACACACTTCCTGAGGTAGATCTGGAGTCTATGTCGTATTGGAAATCTAAGTCCGCTTAACCCACAGGACATAAACTGTCCGATTGAAAGACTAACATTCTATCTCGAGTTCTTTTTAGATACTTCAGAATGTTCTTAAACACAGTTCAATGTCCCTTGCCTGGGTTACTTTGATATCTTGCCACCATGCCCACTGCATATCTTATATCCAGTCTCGTGCATAGCATTGCATACATGAGACTTTCAACTGTCGAAGCGTATGGAACTTTCCTCATCTTTTCTATCTAGTTTTGTGTCTTAGGACACATGTCTTTTGGTAGATGAATCCCATGCCTGAAAGGTACAAAACCCTTCTTGGCATCTTGCATGCTGAATCATTTTAGCACAGTATCGATATACGAGGCTTGAGATAAGCATATCATCCTTTTCTGGCGATCTTGAATAATCTTGATTCCAAGGATATGGACAGCCTCTCCTAAGTCCTTCATATTGAATGGATTTGATAATCATACCCTCATGTCTGACAATACCTTTTTATCATTTCAAATAAGCAGAATATCATCTACGTATAGTACTAAGAATACCAAGGCGTTTCCGACACACTTTCTGTAAAAACAACTCTAAAACTCATTCTGATCAAATCCATAGGATTGGATTACTTGATCAAAACATTGGTTCCAAGCTCACGATGCTTGTTTTAGGCTATAGACTGACTTCTTAAGCTTGCATACAAGGTTTTCTCAGTATTATTTAATGAAGCCTTCAGGTTCACACATATAGATGTCACCTTCAAGACTTCCGTTTAGGAATGTTGTCTTGACATTCATTTTCCAAACCTCAAAGTCTAGGTGCGCAGTTATCGACAAGAGAATGCGGATCAACTTAAGCATAGCTACAGGCGAAAAGGTTTCCTCATAATTGATTCCCTCTCTCTGAGTATTCCCTTTTGCCACAAGCCTAGCCTTGAAGGTTTCAACATTCCCATCAATCCTCTCTTTCTCTTGTAAAACCACTTGCATCCAATAGGTTTTAAACCTTTAGGTGGTTCAACAAGCTCCCACACTTTACAGTGATCCATAGATCCCATTTTTGCTTCCATTACAGTTTGCCAAGAACTTGCATCCTTGTCTTGGATTGCCCCGTTGTATGTCCAGGGGCCAAATTCATCTTCACCGGGGACCAAGTCCGAAGACTCGTCCACGAACATGAATACTCAGGCTGACGAACAACCCTCCCACTAAGACGAGGTTCGGTCGTGTTTGTGTATCACGTGATATATCATCTTGTACAATTGGCATAGGAGTGCTCCATCATAATTCCTTCAAGGTAATCTCACTCTTGGGCTTCTGGTTACTCATATAGTCTTCTTCCAAGAACCTAGAATACGTGATCACCACGATCCTCTGATCCTTAGAACTATAAAATAAACCCCTTTTGTTCCTTTAGGATAACCTACAAACTGCCTTAATTTTGAACGAGGTTCCAACTTATCAGCTTCCTTGTCTAGCACATATGCAGGACATCCCCAGATTCTCATGTGTCTCAAACTGGGTTTGCGTCCAGACCACAATTCTGAGGGAGTTTTCGGAACTAATTTAGAAGGTACTAAGTTAAGAATGTAAGTTGTTGTTTCCAAGGCATAACCCCACAACGATTTGGGTAAGTCAGAATAACTCATCATAGACCTTACCATTTCCAAAAGAGTTATGTTTCTTCGCTTTGCGACCTCATTTTGTTGAGGGATTTCGGGCGCAGTTAACTGGGATACAATCTCTTGCTCTGACAAGTAACCCCAAAAATTCATTGCTAAGGTATTTGCCCCCACGATCAGATCGTAGAAACTTGATACTCTTTTCCCTATGCTTTTCTGCTTCAGCCTTAAACTCTTTGAGCTTATCAAAGACTTCAGATTTATGCCGCATTAGGAAAATGTATCCATACCACGAGTGATCGTCGATAAAAGTAACGAAATACTCGAAACCACCTCTCGCTTGAATCGACATTAGACCACATACATCAGTATGAACGAGTTATAACACTTTAGTGGCTCTATTCAACTTAGCCCCAAAGGCTCTCTTAGTCATTTTACCCTCTAAACATGATTCGCATGTTGGAAACGGCTCTACTTGGAGTGATTCCAATGAACCGTCACTCACCAACCTTTGAATATTTTTTAGATTAACATGATCAAATCTAAGATGCCAAAGAAGTGTTCCATTCATATTTGAAGAACACTTTATTTTTCTAGAAACAGTAGATGTGTTATATGACGCATTTTGTATGATTGTGGGTTGTGCATAATTAATAGTATAGAGATTGTTTACTAATGTTTGAGAACATATAACTTCATTATTAAGAGTAATAATAACGTTCTTATTAAAAGAAACTGAATATCCATCCAAAAACAATTTAAAAACTGAAATTAAATTCTTTCTAAAACTTGGAACATAAAGAACATTTCTCAAAACTAAAGTCTTTTCCATAAAAGATACGTGCACATCTCCCACTGCAACAGCTGCTACTCTTGCATCGTTGCTCAAGGTGATGGTGACCTCACCCCCACTAAGTTATTGGGTTTGCTGGAACCCCTGAGAATTGAAACAAACATGATCAGTGGCTCACGTGTCCACTACCCGTAATTGGGAAGAACACGCTGCTAAACAAGTTTCAATAACTAGTGCATGAGATTTACCTTGTTTTCCTGCCTTTTTAGGATGGGGACAGTCCCCCCTCCAATGTCCTTTTAGACCGCAGTTGAAATACTTTCCCTTGTTTGTTTTCTTCTTAATACCACCTTCAGCGGGGATCTTTTCCTTACCTTTGAGATCAACCTGTTTTTTACTTTTAGTTTTCTTCTTTTTCTTTCTACCTTTCGGCGCAGAAGGGGAAGGTGCACTGCTAGTCATCAAGGGTTGGCTTCTCGGCCCCATAAGCATCTCTGCCGCGACCAAAGATTTTATGAGCGCAGCCAACGTATACGCTTGACCATTCATTATATAGCTTAGCTTAAACTGCTCAAAACTTTTCGGCATAGAATGGAGTATGATATCGACTTGGATATCCGCATCGAAATCAGTACCAAGAATCTCAAGCTTGTGATCCCTTACGGGCATCTCTTCAGCCATTTTCTGCAACAACAAATCCCGCATGGCCATCTGCCTGGCCGTACGATTCTAGTGAGAGAAGAGTCCATTAAGGTTCATCATAATGTCTGCAGCGGTTCCCATGCTCTGGTGTTGGTACTGCAACACATCTAACATTGAAGCCAGAATAGTGCACCTAGTCAGTTCATCAAATCTCAACCATTGCCTATGATATTCTCAATCTTCATCACTAGTTTCGTTCGTAGGCTCAGCTGGTCTAGGTTTATCAAGTACAAACTTGTGTCCTTCAGCAGTCAGGACTATCAATAAGTTTCTTTTCCAATCAACATAATTCTCCCCTTCTAATTTGTTTTCTTTGAGTATGTTAAACAGTGGATTAAAGCTTAACATGTTGAACTGAGAATAAAACATACATTCATATTAACATCCAATAACACAAACATTATCACAAAATTTGATCACATGTGTTATATCAAAATCTCGCAAAATGATATATACATGCATCAGCCAACATCTTAAAACAATTTAAGCAAGTCACGTTGAGTGTGAACGTTTACTTAAATACATTTAAGCATGTTACAAACATAACAGTCACAAACCTTTAATTCACAAATTAATAGTCGGCTTATTCTTTGGCCATATAAAATTGAAAAGGACTTCGTGGGGGAGTAAATTTTATCAATTTTATATTTAAGTATTAATCATAAATTGACACAGGATTATTACTCAGTTTTGTAAAAGCCTTCGTTGGGAAGATCATATCGCCACTTAAAATAACCCACAAATATCTTATGAAATTTATTCTAGTGAACTCATTTTGGCATATCCGTTAGGGAAAAAGGCGCATGACAAGCCAAACATTCACTTTAATAAATCAGTTATGAAGGCCATTATTTAATTTATTATCCATAATAAATTAAGATTAAACATTTAGTAATTTTGATCAATGAGATTTTCTAGGTTCCTCATACTCAAAGTAAAACAAAACATAAATTAAACACATATTAGACAATTAAGTCCAATTATCATGGTCTAATTTTCCCATTTTGAAATGAAAAACCCAACTGTTCGAAGAATGGGCCTTCAAAAACTGGTCGCATAGCCTTCGTCGCAGCACCCGTCGCGGGAGTGACTCACTACCGCAATCGCGACTCCCCCGGCGTAAAATAGGCTGCAATTTGAACCATCCATCGCGGGCACGACACTCCTGGCGTTGAACAGGATACAGTTCGCACCATATGTCATGGTCGCGACACTCCTGGCGCTGAACAACCTTCAGTTTACACCGTCTCCGATTCTTTTAATCTATCTTCGTCTTTGTTTCGTTACAATTTATTTGCAAAAAATAAATCTGACATCTAGACTAATCTATTACATAAAACAAACATAATCTATTCGTGGATTTTCTCACGAGAAAAACGAATCTGAACGTATCAGATTAAAAAAATATATATATATTCTATATAACAGTTCTACTATCCAATTTCAAATAGACGTAAATTTGATTTTTGAAAATTAAATTCAAAACTACAGAACTCGAATCAATGGCTCTAATACCAGTTGTTGGAGAATCGGGGATTGTGTCAAGGATCTATTCGGGTTGTAATTTGAATTTCTATTTTCAATAATCAAACAACAATGATGTGAACGATCAAATCATATAATTCATGTAATTGAATCAAGGTATTATACAATAGGCCCTAAACATGCGGAACTACGGGATAGTATTTTACCTTCGAATCAAAGAGACACCGTTGAGAAGAATTAATATTTCAACCCAAAAATCTTCTTGAGTATTCCCTAAGTCCAAGCTCGCGAATTCGGTGAAAAATTAAACGAACTTTTTAACTCTCAAGGAAATGATTAATTTTCTAGAAAAACACCTACTCACTTATGCATCTCTTATTTCATGTGGGAACCAAGATTGGTCCCCTATTTATGGGGGATAGGGGCCGAAATCTGTCCCCTTTTAGGATTAGGAAATCCTCTCCCACTTGGGAGAGAAAAAATATGGATATTTCATAATCTCCTTAGGATTTAGATTCTTCCATATCTTTTCTTTCATTATCTCCTACTTCTAATTAATTCTTATCCTTTTAATTAATGGACTTCTATTGGGCTACTCAAGGGGCCTTTAGAAGGAATAGGATTGGGCCTCCCAATGGGCCCAGATATCCATATTGAGTCATCAATATTATTCTAGCCCATTAATATTAATTCATTCCACTATAGAATTAATATTAAACTACCCATCATAATCCATATTACGAAATATGGCTCCTTGTTATTTTTCCCATATTTAGGATTCAATGTCCATTAATTAATTTAAGCTACTGAATGCTTTAATTAATTAATATATTTTATTCCTTGAGAACAAACAACTCAACATTATTATCATACCGACAATTAATTCACTGTACAGGTTTGATATGATAAACATTATGAGCCCATCAAGGGGACATGATCAACTTGTTTTACCAAGACATGATTTTCTGTATTAATTTAGCAATCTGCCATATAAGTAATAATATTGCCCAAAGTATATCGTACTGAGTCCCAATGACTCTTTACTCATAATAAATTAAAGCAATATTAATTAATTATATACAATCTCAATTAAGTGACAGGAATTAAGAAAATAATAACCATTGAGATCTAACTTTTCCTTCAAGTCAGTCTAGAAAAATTATCCCGTTGTAGGTCCAATTCAGTGCAACAAATGCACTAGTGTAATCTCTTGGTCAAGGTAAACCAATCTGAGCCTTACACATCAACTTCTACCAATGGATTGCTCAACTTCATCTAAGTTATGAATCTTTATATTTATTACAAGGAACAGTCAATGTGATCTTCTATGATCTACTACGCTCTACATTGTTTACAATGTAAAGTATTCAAACATTATGCAAATAAATATATATAACATTCAATAATTAAAGCAAACAATGATAATTTATTCTCATTCATTAAAGTGCAAGAAACAGTTATATACAAAGCAACATTTAAAATCATGCTTTACAGTATAACCCTAAGAGTTCTCTCCTCCTCTCTTGACATGGTTTTCTTGTGTGAGTGTTAGCTTAACCCGGACAGAGGCTCCGATCTTATTATTTTTCCTCTTCCATTTTTGTTGGCATTCGGCGTATGTTGTCTAAATTGCACCACGAGGCTCAGTGGATCGTTGGCCCTCACTCCCCTGTTAATTGTGGCTGGATAACTGGCTTGGTTTTATTATTGCCGATCGAATTCATATTCCTTCGGCCCTTTATCCTCAGTTCTCTCCTGAGATTTTGGATTTCTTTGTCAACGGGACTTGACTTCTTATTGAAGATTTCATTTTGGCTTACTCGGATATCGCGAGGGACATTGTTTCTGTAGGAATTATATATATTATAATACTTTTGTAGAAAGTAATATAATTAATCCCTTTCCCTAGGACCCTTCTTGGTTGTCATAATTTGTATCCTTATTGATTAACCCTAGAGGTGGATCTATAAATTTATATAAACCCTAACATGCGCCTACAACACATAGGAGTTAAGGGATTCGACCTGATAGCTGTTTACACAAAAGGTCGATTTCTGATTGAATGATTTCTGACTCCCATCTTTACCTTCTGGACTATATCCCCTGCTCAATCCTCAATGCCGGATGGACGACGAACTTTGAAGAATTCCAAGTGGGAAGGAACACCTTAAACCGCCGCCGCCTACTCTCTCTTTCTCTCTATTCAGTGATCTTTTTTTAGTGTTAATTCTTCTATTTTCACAGAATGAGAGACCATATATTTATAATACATGGTTGAGTGTGGGCCAAGCCTGGTAGTTTAATTCCTTCTAGGATTAGGAATTTAATTCTTTGTTAGGAATTTAATTCTCTATTCCTGCTTGGACTAGGAGTCTATATGGGCCAGTCCAGGGATCAAATACAAGAAATAAAGATGGGCCTAACTATGAATTAATTCTTCCTTGTTCAGCCCAGAACATAATTAATTCATAAATATTAATTCATTTCACTAGAGAATTAATACTGACTTACCCCTTTATTCCCGAGTTGAGTCAAAGCTTGAATTAGACTTAATTAATCCCCGTATTTAAGATATCGAATATCAATTAATTATTAAAGCCTCTGACAGCTTAAATTAATTAATTTCTTATTTATTCCTTAAGTAGTATCACTCAACTTTATTATTGTACCTGAGCTTAATCAACCTGCAGGGTTGTAGTAAAATAAACATTTTGAGCTCCTTAAGGGGATATCATTATCCTAAACGGATACGGTTACCTTAATACAAATTACCAATCATTATATGCAAGTTGCTGTCACCCAAAATACATAGTATAAAAGTTATAACTTAACTCTTGCCCATGGTAAATCAAAGTGACACACAAACAAGCATTCATAATTGTAATCTTATTTAGGCTTTAGATTATTATAAGCCACCGAGATCTCTAGTTCTTCACTTAGGTCAGGCAGAAGAACTTATCTCACTGTACGTAAATACGTACCAGTATAAGTAAATAGTCAAGATAAACTATTCCTACTTAATACTGCAGCCTAAACCAACAACTCGTCCTCAAGATGTATGAGCTGTGATTTACATTTTATATCTCATTAAGTTTAACCAATCATATGATCTTCTGTGATCTACAATATACCATATGATCTACTTATTTTTAAGAGATATGGGGACACATACATAGTGAAAGTGCAAATATAATCAGATAGGAGATAAACAGTGAATAACTGGAAATATTGTATATAAAAGGTTTTGCTTTCAGTATACAAATCCAACAGTTTCCTACGCTTTCTCTCCTTCAGCGGTGGATCATCAGGTCTGGATGGGATATCTTAAAGGGGATGTGTCTGCACCTACAACCTATCAGCATATTCGGCCCTTTTTCCCGGCCCCGTCTTAGGCCAAAATATGGGCCTCTTTTATGCCAAGCTGACGCTCCACTATTATTTGGCGGCTCATTCATTATAAGCTTCCGACTTGGGATATGCTTCATTACATGGGCTTCCACGGTCCTGCCATATGCATGCTTTGCCGCACTGCAGGGGAGTCCCTTGACCATTTATCCTCTTCTTGCTCTTTTACTTTATGTTTTTTTAAATTTGTCTGTTGGAATTTCTATGTGCAGTTAAAGTTTGATGCAGGTTTTCATAGACTTTCGTTGTCGGTGATGGACATCACTTTTAGCACTCAGCTTCGCTCCTTACGGAGAGTTTCTTTTGTTTCTTGTATATGGTTGTTTAGTTTTCACGTAATCGGTTCATTTTCGACGATGATTTTGTCTCTACTAGCAGGGCAGCCTCCTCTCTCTGGACTTATCTTCGCGAGGCGGATTCTTCGGCGCTAGGGAGTATGCACAGCTCTATGTAGGATCTCCTTCGCTTGCGTCGTCTAGGTCTTAAGGCGGCTCCGCATCCTCCTTCTCGTGCACTCTCGGTCTAATGGACTTCTCCTCTGGGCTAGGTCAAGATCAACACTGATGGTAGAGCAACGGGGAGCCCAGTGCTGTTTTTTTTTTGTGCTACGTTTCGAAACTCAAGAGGCTTTCCCCAGGGTTGCTTGTCCACCTCTTTTAGAAGCTGATCCGAGTTGAGTTTGAGTTGGCCGCGGCTACCATTGCCATTAAGTTGGCTGCTCAGAAAGGTTGGACGAAGATTTGGCTTGAATGCGATTCCACATACGTGGTAGAGCTCTTTCGTTCCCGCTCTTTGGAGGTTCCTTGGCGCTTTCGCGCCCCTTGGCTTCCCGTGTTACATCTTACTAACTCTCCTCATTTTCTAGTAACACATTTTTCGAGAGGGAAATCAGTCAGCGGATGCTTTCTCGAAATTGCACACACATTTCACTTGGTGGGACCATCGCCCTGTCAATGTTGCTACTCTCATTTATCGGGAGTTTTATGTTGACTTCTTTAGAATGGCTTGATATTCTTTTGTTTCTGTGTTATGTTCTCAGACCATCATCGCTAGTTTGGTTTAGCCATGGACAATATTTTCGGCGATTTTCTTACCTTCCCTTCCCTGTTATGTTTTATTTGGCAGGTTGTTGTGGCATGTCTCCCTGGGGTTTGGAATTGACTGTTATATGTATTGATAGTTGTATCTATGGACTTTGACAGTTTATATGCGTTGACGATTCATGATTGGTACTCTTTTTTCCACTATTGACTTTTTTGCACAAGGTTTTCCAATAGAGGGTTTTAACGAGGCCCACGGGGTCTATTCCTACACTGGGGAAGATCCGTTTATACTCTTAAGCATTGGGACTTCGGTTTCACAGGCGTATATTCATGTGTTGAACGTCCGGCAGTTATATTACAGCAACGGACCTGTTTGTCCCTGCTTTCGCTGCTTTTCTGCTATTAACATTGGATTCCCTTGGTCCTGTTATTTTGCCGGTTTTGCACCGGTTGTGTTCTCTTCGCACATCGTGTGTCTTAGATCATGTACTGCTCCTCCGAGGGTTTGTCCTCGCACTCCTTGCGCATTCGCTCTTGCCCTGCTCCCTCGTGTGCTTGATGTCTCACACACTATGTACTTATGATCTGTTGACTAGTGTTAGTCTCCCACTGACTTGTGGTAGTTTCGACTTTTATCGCCTGACTAGTTTGGCTTTTGGTTTGTTGTATCTCTCTTTGTGTACCGTTGCATTTTTTTGGTTGTTAGCTTTGTTTAGAGTGTTAAGGATTGCTACATTATATTGTTACTCTTTGTTTTCTTTTTATTTTATACAAGTAACTATTCGACCAAGGTGATTGTGAAAATAATTAAAATAATGTATAATGAAATTTAAAGTATTAAACCCAAAATCAAATAATTCGTCAAATTTGGTTGATGCGACAATATTTTTCCAATTCTAACCGTTTTATTTCTGAATAAAACTCAAATTACGAGTTATTTATGGTGCCAAATAATTCACTTGTTCGTGTTTTGTTACTATGGTTTAAGGTAGACTATGTACAGTTTTTTAAACGTATCCTTGCCAGTGCACTCGCAGGTAGACGTATAATATTCGTAAAAGATCCTAACGGTTCGATTTTTAGTGAAACTTTACTAGGCAACTTGTTTTAATATCATCACTAGAATTAACAAATATCCTACTATTTCATTTTTAGTGTAACTTTATTCATCAACTTATTTTGTATCGCCTATGGAATCATGTCAACCCCGCCCTTGCCAGACGGCTCCGCTTAATTTCTGTTTGTAATTTTGTTAGATTATTAATTTGGATCATCATCTTGACCGTGTAGTCATAAAACCTTCCTGTGAAATTATGTTATCATTTAGCAAAAATGTCAATGCAACATATTGGCCCCAATCATTTTAGCAAAAAGACAATGTAACCCCCGAATCAGGATCATTAACAGAGTATTAATTTGATAAGGTTTACTGTACTATTTTTGTAATTAAAGGATGATGCAAGAACCTCAAAAAACCATGAACCTAGTAGCAACGCAGCATTAAAACGTTAAACTGAATCCAATTGAGAATGAATCATCTTTAATTTTACATAGCACCAGACAATAGAAAACCAAGAGTAGCATTTCCAACATGTGAAAAACTAGGGGACAAAACCACCATGAAAGATCCCGCATAGCAAATTGCAATTCTAGGTCTCGATGGCACTCAACACCCCAAGGGGATTGTGTATAGACTCACTAGTCGGAAAGGTACTACTCACCTGTCCGCGGTGCCCATATTACCATATTTAATCCAAACAAATTTCATTCGTTCCGGATAGACGAGTATTTCTCCGATAGTGACTGGGACTTTCCAATTTCGTTCATAAGACTCTTGAACTTGTGGCTACAATCGCCTCCGCTGGATATGTAACACACAGGAGAACAAAATAATCAACTATTTTAGCTTATGAATCTGCTCAAGAGATGGCATCAATAGTAGAAACTATGATTACAATAATA
Organism: Ajuga chamaepitys; assembly: GCA_958295605.1. Lineage (NCBI taxonomy): Eukaryota > Viridiplantae > Streptophyta > Magnoliopsida > Lamiales > Lamiaceae > Ajuga > Ajuga chamaepitys. Next base: position 33,487,099 of record OY282497.1, on the reverse strand, counting down.
CTAAAGCATTTATCAGCAAAAGGCAACGGGGTGGGTCTACAAGAACAGTGGTATTGCAGACAGACCTCATAAAAGTTACATAGATAGCAGACCTAAATTTTGTCAAGTTGGCTGGATTACTAATCATTGTTTCGGTGAATACACTCTGAACAAGTTATACAAAAATCTAACATGATATACTCGTTTGAAACAAAAGTATACCTTATGCGATTCAAGGAAGCAATTGCCCGGAGGGCGCTTCGGATCATGTCTTCATTACGATCAACTTCTTGCTTAACAGCGTCTTGCTTGGGCCTATAATTGATAGTTTTGTGGAGAGGGTCCACCAAGGAATCCAATACTGGAAGAGAAACGATTGGATCAAGATTTGGTCAAAATCTAACAAATAAATATGATCAACAATATCAGGATTAAGCCACGAGACTATGGGAGTAAATATTTACCTGCCAATACAGCAGATGGGCACTTATCCGCCAACTTGGAAAGGATGAGATGACAAGGCATTTTAACATCATAATGATCTGTAGTTGAAGAAGTTGTATGTAACTGGACTCCGACAAAAGTAGGTTTTTAACTCAACTTACAGCAAGTTTTCTTAACTCAACTTACTACCTCCATACCAAATGTCATGTTTGACAAAGGTACAACTTCTTACTTTTGGTCAATCAAAACAAAAGGTAAAACCTTCTAAAAATCGTGAATTCTCACTCATACAGCTTCGTTCATTTTTTATGACTTCTTTGACCACATAAAGTTATTGCTAAAACTACAATTTTAATCTTTTAACTTTATTTAATAAAATGAAGCAATTTCTTTAAAATAGAACGCATTCTTTAGACAAAAAAAATATTTTTGAAACAGGACTATTTCCATGGGATGGAGGGACTGTTTGAAAAGAGGGAAATATGCTCAGTACTTCAAATGTTGACTCACCATCTAAACCGGATAAAAGGTACGGCACTATAAAAGAAGAAGGATTCACTTGGTCAAGACAACCGTCCAACAAAGTGTCTACACATTCAAAAGCAGCTTTCCTCAATTCAAGCCCATCATCTACTGTGTGCTTGAAAGGACCTAGATCCACTGTCCTGATCAGTTCTTTCTGCAAAGAAATTATTTTGACAAAAAAATAGGTTAACAGTTCGAATTACTAGAGGAGAAACAAGATCTGATAAGATGGTTACCTTTATAACTGTTTGATCATACAGAAGTGGCAATAGTTCCGGTAGCAGGCTCTTTACCAGATTTGGTTTATTATGAGCGGCAGTACTCAAGGCTAATACGGCGGCACGCCTCACATGCTGTGCATAGCCAATAAACAATGTAATAACCAGAATTCAGTTTAAGTCTTCCTCATCGAAACATTGGAGAAAATGAAATTACCCGGTCTTGATCCTTGATAAGCATCAGGAAAGATGAAATCTCAGGGTACAATATGTCATCTATCTTCTCCTGCCGTTCAACTATAGAATACTTCACTGCTATCACAACAGTGGCTCGGGTGAATGCAGCAGAATTAGATGTCCTCTCCTACAATAGTGTCAAGATGATAATTTCAATCACAGGAACTATCATAAGAAATGTTTATATACAATGACAAATATTGCAATCTAAGAGTAAACCTTGAGTGCAGGAACAAGTTTTTCAGGCTCAATAAGAGCAATTTTTCCCAGACACTCAGCTACCACATTGCGAACGCCCTCTTCCTCACTTTCACAATGATTGAAAAGCAAATTAGTGATCTTCTCAACACTGGAATCATCGAATTCAGCTTTATCTACAGATTGTCTCACAATGACCTGTAAGAATGTAAAATGTTAATCAAGGTAGTTTCCAAATGAAGCTGACTAAATAGTTTTCTTTCAGATGAGTACATACCTCCTTCAGAGAATGGAGCAACAAATATTGCTTCTTCTGCTGATTATCAATTTTGTCCAAGATAAATGGCAAATACTTGGGTAGATTCCCAACAGCAATATTTCCCAGGGCATAAGATGCAGCAGATTTTATTTCTTCAAATGGCGATTGGAAAGATTCGATAACAATGTTCTCTATATGATCATGAGAACTTAAATCTTTTCTCCTGCCTATCTCACCCAAGCACAGCAAGGATAGGTGTTGCTTGGCCTATAAAATAATGGTAAATAATATGAGAATGCTAGATGTACCAAAACAGAGACAATAAAATCCACATGCATTACTATATCTTCATAGAATGAACCTAGAGCCCTTGATTACCCAAATCACAAAAGGAACAGAATAAAGCCCCGAATAACAATACTTTACAACAATAATAATAATTAAGGCAAAGTACTTGAATCATATTTGAAATTCCTAAAAAAATATGAAGAATCACAAAACTGAGGATTAGTCCTCCAACTAAATTATCTAAAGCAAGCAAAGATGAAGGTTCTAGCATGCAACAAGTCCATATACTCTAAATCCCAAAGTCAACAGGGACAAGAAAATAAGTAGTAGAATCACTAATTGTTCCATATACAACTCATAAGGTATATATGTTGGAACATATCTATTAGACTAGTTTTGATTAGCACACAACATATTTGGCTCATATGAACTATTGTTTGGATTAAAAAAAAAAAAAAAAAAATCATTACTTTCAAGATCTACATCAAACTTCAGTGCCCCAAAACCGGCTGATATCAAAGTTAGTGTGAAAAAGCAAGTTTACATCATCTAGTGCTTGTGTCACGTCCATGCGAGTCTGAGAACATAACCATGTAGATGTATCTGAATAGTGCTAACTTCAAAACTGTTCGCATTCAGATATAGAATTTCCTAGAAAATCAAGGAAGTGATAAATAAAATCAGATTTGTATACCGAAATGGTGCTGCTATCAGCTTTCAAGATATCTGTAAGCATGTTTACAGTAGAGGAACATTTTTCGTTGCCTGCAGCAAGACACAGAACAGCCACACATTGAGCAATAGAGAACAAGGCCTGTTTTGCAACAGCACCAGCCTGGGCCGACGGTTTTGCAGTTGAAAGAAGAGAGTCAAGCAGTACATCAAAGCTTGTATTTGCTGAGTAAACCAGGGCGCCAAAAAAATTTTGTAGTGCCTGTGATTTCCAAAAGATGAGGTTACTTTGAAGCAAATCTTGCTATAACATGTATCAACAGAAGTAATACAAAATTGATACCAGAAGGGCTTGCCCCTGGAGCAGAGAGCTTCTAATTAAAGTCAGTGCTTGGGGTAGAACTTTGTTTCTGACAGTAAGACCAACATTCGGTCCAGATCTTTTGTCAGCCATTAACGTGCAACATAATTCCAGAGCTAGCGCAGCCATATGCAAGTCTGAGTCACTGAAAAAAACCAGGGACATTCAAAATTGTCATTTAATTATTATCCATGATCCATTTAACATGCAAAATAGCAACATCAGCATAATTTTTGGAAGTAACTACATGGGCAGTGAAACAAACATCCGATATACCTTATCAGAGTCGAAAGTTCAACCACAATGACTTCATAAGCAGCGGAACCAATCTTATCACCGTAGCCAACAATTAATGTGTTTAGCGTCCCTAGGGTAGCCTGTCTTAGTGCTCGATTGGCCTATTCAATGGAAACACAGAATCAGCTAAAAACCCATTTTATCACATCACAGTATCAAAGTAAAAAATCATAGGAAAGGATAGCAGGCTAGACCTTTCGTAGGAATGCAGTCAACTCTGAAATGACGTGCTCTAAAACGCAGGATAGGTCAAGGTGCAGAGGAGAAGCAGCAATGACAGCAAAAGCCTGGCAGAAAGAATAAAGTTACAGAAGGTGTTGCAACTTTGAGATAGAAAAGACAGTTGACAAAGTGAATTCTTACAATTGAGAAACGCATAAATAATTTACTCCGAAAATATTCATGGGCATAAGATTAAGTTGTAGATCAACTCAAGTCACATTACATTATTGTGGATATCTTTCTCCAATTTTTCAAACTGTCAGTGGGCTACTAGCTCCATCAATTTGCGTCCGTATTCATTATAGAGATCCACTTTTACCCAACTACTTGTATGATATATAAGTGTTCCTAACTTCATATAATGAAAACAGAATGGGTTGTGGGGGAAGAGACAGAGAGGATTAAATTTATTGATACAAGTGGGTAAAGCATCGCTCCCAACTGCGATCACATGCAGGAACTTCCAGTGTTACAAGCAACAGAAATCCTTACTCATTTCCTCAGTCACTTAAATGATCATTTACTTTGACACGTCTCTAGAACCTTAAATCAATCTAGGCAAAATGGAGCAGGACATGTATGACACTTCAGCTTTGGTAGTAAACCACATATAACCTAAAACAACATAATATAATCACAGTTCCACAGGACCACCGCTTCGTAAAATAATTACTGAAACTAATTCAAAATAACAAAATTTATAAACCTATATGTAAAACAAGAATTAATTGTGTGCCTTTAAATGCATCATGCGAATCAAGAGCCAAGAACTAGCCAAAAGCAGATCAAAAAGGTAAATATTTTTACAAACCTTCACAGCTGTAAGACGAGTTATCTCATTTCCCATTCGATCGACAAGCACAGGAAGGCATGAGGTCAGTTCCCCAGAAAGATGATCGCCGAATGTAGAAACCACAAGCCCCATGCAAGAAATGGCGCATTCTTTTACTTCCTGTAAAAGAAGACAGTAAGTCATGATAGTAGAAAGAGCACAAGGTTTCAGTGCAATCAATGTCTCTAACCTGATCTTGATCTTGATTTGTCAAACGTGACATTATAGCGGCATATATAGGATGAACATAGGGTTTGAAATCAAAATCATAAACCTGTTGGGAAAAAAAAAAAACAAACTGAAATTTCAGAAAGGCAACTACAGACTCCCCACCATATACAGTTTAATGTCGACAACAAGAAGCCAACCTCTATTTTTGGTCGCACAACACGAACAAGTTCTCCGCATGCTCTTAAAGCCTCTGCCGTGACTTTGTAATATCTTTCACCAACAGCAGAAATGACTGGAGCAGAGATAGCCTAAGCAGACAGCACAAGACAATCAGTACAGCACCAAGAGAACATTTCATCATCAATTAGAAAACTTAATGTACTAATGATCTTAATGTGGCACGATTTGGAAAAGCAAGACTGCTCTAAGACAGTAAACAGTGAAATAACAACAGTTCCATAATCCATATCAATCTCTAAATCAACAATCAAATGCACCAAATGGAAGACCAAGAATGCAATAGCGCAGTAAACCAACTACAACAAAGCTCCATAATAGATACAAAAGTTTCGTGTTCCAGTCATAGTTCTAACACTCAAAATTTGCTTTAAAAAGTTTCAATCATGCTCTACGTAAGTTTCGCAATGATGGATGTAGCTTTGTGGTTTTCACAAGTCTGATTGACGATAAAGCACCTTGCTAAAATATAAACAAAAAGACAAGATCATATAATTTCTGTTAAAAAAAGGAATATTTAGAATATCAAAAGAATCAAGGCATAATTTTAAAGATTGGAACTCTTCATTAGAGATGCTCAGTTAAGGTGAATTATTTATTGCTCGATATCATGTATTTGTAACAAAACAGTAACCAGTATTTGCAGATTCAAGGAAGTTTATGCTAGGTCGTGTTACTGTTATCCTATATTTACTGTTTCTCTTTTTTGTTATTCTTATTTCACTTCTGGATTCTGCAACATTGGAGGTAAAGTATCCTTCATCCATTAACTCTCTCGTTAATACAAAATCAATAAACTGACACAACAACCCACCAATTTTCTGGTGCTTTGCTTCAAGAAAACACGGGAGAAAAGGAGGATCACAACATATTTCACTAAGAGGTGGACAAGATTATGTCATGAGCAACAATTTCCATGTACAGAAGAATTCCTAAAGATAACAGGTCAAGAACTTCATACACGCTCTCAGTTTCAATCCAGTCTGCACCTAGAATGAACAGGCCATCCTTAAATAATAGAAGGAGAGACTGCCAACTATGCTCCATCTCTATAGTAGAAACCAACTTCAATATCTAACTTCAGGGAAAAACATACAATAATTTCTTTTTAATTAATATTAAAGAGCACCAAACTTTATCACAAAACAGACCTTTGGGGGTCCAAGAATAAGGCAGGAAGCTAAATGGTTGCAATCACCATAAGTTTTCCAAGACCATCAGACTCCAAAATTACTTCGATGTCCGTAGTTCACTAATAGGTTTTATTCAACTATATGAGATCTCTTTGATAAATAGAATGTTCCAGAAACAATATCTACAAAAACCCATACCCTAATAAGAGATAAAACATGTAGATACCCTAAAACTGGTAATTATCACAGAAACCTAAAGGACATTCTTGTAGAACTGATATCTCCTAAGGCCTCGATAACACCTTTATCCCTTGTCTTTGGATAATTTGGTGGTATAGGGATAAACTGGAGAATTAATTCTACATGTATTTCTCCAAATAAAGTCTGGATAAGGATATCTTTTATCTATTTCCTATGTTTACCTTAGTACATATCAATTAGGATAAAAGGGGTGTATTTGTAATTAACTAATTATTAAAGATAAAATAAAAGGGGGATTTTAAAATAATTAAAAAATATAAAATTATTTTTTAAAATCTGAAAATTTTTTTTAAAATTCTAAAAATTTATTCAAAATACCTTAAAAATATTAGAATCATTTAAAATAAATATTTTTATTAAAAAATATTTAAAAATTATAAATTGATTTAAAAAATCTAAAAGTTATTTCTAAAATTCTAAAAAATATTTAAAATATCTAAAAATGCTATAGTTATTTTTAAAAATTACTGTCTTATTCAAAATATTTAACAATCACAAATTATTTAAAAAATCTAAAAAATGTTGGAATTATTTTTAACTCTTTAAGTTTTATTAAAATATTTAAAAATCATAAAATTATTTCTAAAACTCTAAAAATTCATTTCAAATATCTAAAAAATGTTCGAATTATTTATAAAAAAATAGTTATATTAAAAAATAGAAAATAAAAAATCATAAAATTATTTAAAAGAAGAGGAAAAAACTTTCCTCTTACAAAACACGACTTTATTCTGAGATGTTTGAAATCTTTTTTTTTTTGGGTTCAACTTCATTTGATTTATAAAGCACCAAATGCAATTTTGAAGAATGCATTGCACTATGAAATGACAAGGCATACAGTGTATAACATGACAAGTTTATAAATTTCATATTTTTTAAATAATTGTACAATTTTTAAACATGTTTTAATAAAAATGGAATTTTGAAAATTAATTTCAACCTTTTTCAGATATTTTAAATGCATTTTTATAGTTTTAGAAATATTTTTAGATTTTTAAAATAATTTTATGATTTTTAAATGCTTCTTATTAAAACTGAAGTTTTTAAAAATAATTCCAACATTTTTCATATATTAAAAATTAGAGTTGTTTGGAAAGTACTAGTTGAATAATGAAAAGTGGATCTCAACCAAAAAAAAAAAAAAAAAGAAAAAGAAAAAAAGTAATGAAAAGTGCTTAACCAGGGATGAGGATCCAGGGTTGGATGGAGGGATAACTATCCTATGTTTTATCGGGTTACCCTGGGTAAAGTGGATAACCCGGGATAAAATATCTGTCAAAGTAAACGTGGGATAACCCAGGATAAAATTGTCTTATACTGGGTAATCCTACCTTACCCCGCGAAATTAAACGGGGCCTAAATTGACAGGTTGAACTAGGAAATAATCGAAGGAATCAGATGTCTTTCCAGGAAAAGCACACTTGAAATGGCTTCCATCGGAAAAGGGAAAACTGGTCAACAATCAATATGAAAGGGAGACCAATTTAATGAGACATTACCTTGATGTAGGGATGAAAAACAGAAGGAGCATGTGATGCCAACACTAATCTTGTAAACACAAGAGCCTCAATCTTCAAATTTGATGTAGAAGACTTGTCCTGCGGACAGTGGACAGATAAAATTTCAATAGATATTGTACTTCCCAAAGACATCGAAAAGAAAACGAAACTCAGATACTTGAAAGACTGAGAAAGGGGAAAAACTTACGCAAAGTGCTTTCTCAATTCCAGATGTGAGGGATCCAATGTGGTCTGCAAGGCAATCTGGCAAAACAATTACTAGCTCTTTCAAAACTGAGAAAGCCCCAACCTGTAAAACATGAACAGAGCAATAAGTATCCAAACCTCAATATTCAACATAACAGCATTTTTGTAATATCCTTCACCTTTGTCTTGATAGACTTTTCACGTAGCTGTTTATTTACAGATCGAACAATTTTTGGCACCTCTTGCTTCAAAAGGTATCTGGGACTGCATAACATCACAAAAAAAGCAATGAAATAAAGGTGAAATGCTGACAAATTCTCCTGTTTTTCTTAAAGGTTTAGCGCAGCACTATAAAGGTTCAAGATTGAGAAAAGAAGAAGAGCCCTAAAGCATGATGCCAATTTTCACAAGTAGAATAATGGAGTACAACATATCATGAGTTAAAAGAAGTCCATGCAGACCCCACACTCTCATCTTTGTGGCTCCCTTTTCTAGTTCCACCATCATGTTACACAAGAACAGTCAGTTAATGAAATGACTCGAACCGCGCTATCGACCAAGTGAAATTGTGTTAATGTTAATAACTAACAACCTCCGCCTCCCCACCCCTAACAGCGAAGAAAATAATAAATTAACAGAAGTCCTCATCCTCGAGTTTCAATAGCATTCATAAATCATAGGCCTGAGGAAAATATAGTTATCTTCTAAATTTCAACATTAATGCCTTCCATTGAAATACTGGAGTAATTTTCAGTATTCCCAAGTAATTTAAGAGATTCTCAATCAGCCTCTTTCAGCTGATGAGGTCATTTTGCATCTCCAAAAGAAAGGGGGGGTGGTCAGAAACCCATCGAAAACATTATGTAACAAGATGTAGTTTTATTGTCTAAAATCAACAGAGCACCATTTCCTTGATCTCTAAACATGGAACACCATAAGATTGACTGAGGTTCAATACTATACTAGAAGAATGTTTGACAATTTGATTTTGATAAGAAGATGAACATTTAACAGTTTATACAAGAACATGAACTTGCCTTGATTCATCAACATCTGTCTGGCCTTTTGTAACATTTCCTGTTTGTCTCAATAACTCAATGAATGTATTGAAGATATCCATCTGCAGCATTAAATCAGACATAAACCTAGAAAACATCTCACAGTTGCACAAAGACCAGTTAGTTTGTTCCTTCATACCTTCACATTCTCTTCTCTTTCTTTAAACCTATCTATCAACTTTGGGCAAGCCTGAAAAGAGAGGGGTCATGTTATTTATTGTTCAACTAGCGGTCTCTCAAAGCTCAACACAACAGAAAAACTGTATACAACTAACACAAGAAGTTATCATCTAAAAGTGTGTGTGTGTGTGTGTCTGTGTGTGTGTGAGAGACGGAGACTACTAGTCGTTAGATACGAATATCTCAATTTAATATGACTAGTAAGAAAACAGCAACAATGGAACTCTGAAATCTAGCATCCATGACGCAAGGAAAAATGACATTTACATAATAGTGAAAATGGAAGTCTGGAAAAACTCGACAAACTCAGGTACGATAACTATATGCCATAGATGATAGGAATTAATTTTCAATGTTGCTAGTTCGACTATATTTGCTGATAATTCATGCTATAACACATGACAAAATAATATCTTTTATCTACTCGCTAACAAATTAGCCACATCCCGCTAGGGCCAATATATATTCTCAACTTTTTTTATCACAAACAAAGGTTTTATTAATAAAACAGACAAGGGATGAGAAGTCCCTGCCCAAAGTAATATTTATTCTCAACTAACCTCCACAGACTATCATCTAAGCCTTCAAAATTAAGAAACAATTACAGATATCCATAAACAAAATTTCATTAGTTAATTAGATGAACAAGAGCAGGCAAAAATGTGACACTCAAATACCTAATGGAAAACGAAAAAAATGTATGTCCGCGACGCAAATTTGTCCTTTTGACCTAAGAAGGATGTAGATAAAGGTTGATATATACATCTTTTTAAACACCTTGTTATGAGACAGACCTAAGGCTAGCAACTTAAGATTTACCAGGCATGCTCTTCCTAGAAGATCTGGCTTTCTATATATGTCTGCAGGAAAGAATAACAAGAAAGTGGAAAATAAATAAATGTCAACTAATTCAGAATCGAATTATGCCCATCCACTTAAACGTCTTTCCATCACTTGCATGCATTCAATGGAAAGGTTCGATAAGCGTTTAAGCAACACAAAACATTAACACAATCTCATGATATTGATATTTAGGATTGAGTAGAACCCAGGGGGAACTACGTTTCTTGCCCATGTTCCCTTTTAATTTTATTGTTGGAGAAAGGTCTGAGGCTCCTAGGAATCTAATATTGACTTCAAGAATGATCACGAATTTATGGATTCCAAGAATGGGTTAGAAATAGTACACTCTACAGAAAAGCAAGTTACTCTAGCGATATATTGTTCAGTTACGTGTGCGTGAATAGCTTCACAAGAAGGTTTGTCAGAGTAATATATATGTTCAGTTTTTTAAGCAAACCATAGCCAGTTCTTATTGAACTCTTATAATCTAATCTGTTAAGACTCCATTTTTTTATAAGAAACAAGATTTTATTGATAATCAGAAAGAAGATTACACTAGACTTCCTGTTCTTATTGAACACTTATAATCTGTTAAGACTCCAATTTTAGGAATAAAGTAGTGGATGGAGAGATCATGCACGGGTTCCGCCTCATAACGCTATCCATCTTTTCACATCTTCTCCGGGCAGCACTGTGCTTGTCGGTATGGTTAGAAAGGAACAGGAAATTTTCAAGGATAGTGAAGAGTCAATAGCAGAAGTATGGGATAGGCTTAAAATTAGAGTCACTTGGTGAGCCTCTCAAATCACAAGGATTTTAGAACTTTTCGTGTTTCTGATATGGCTAACTATCGTCTCACACTTAGAGACCTCATCTGTCGAATGCCTTTGCTTTCGTTTTGTACTCTGTAATCATCCCTCTTTTATGAAATAAAATTCTGTTTCTCATCAAATAATATATACGTGTGTTTAGGAAGACAGTAACACACCTGGGGCAAAGAACCTGCGCAATAAAATCAATAAATAATATCAAAACATTAAATGTGTACCTCCTCATATAGTCTTGAGAGCATCTCAGGCCGAGAAACAATTAAAGCAGCTAAACATTTGGCAGCAGCTCTCCGAACTTTCCAGCTAACATCTTCATCATCTGTGTATTCATTGGCACTCTCACTACACACCACATACACGCACACGAATAAACACCAAAAAAACATCAGTAAAGATTTATCAAGCAGAACTCAGAAGCAATCATTATAAAATAAGACAACATACTCATCTTCCTCCTCCGCATAACTCTCATCATCTGTGTCTTCCTCCATGTTATCAGTGAAATTTGGATCATGGCTAAGGAATTCCAAAGTTAGATGTAAGATTTTGTCACAGTAGGACGATATATCCCTGGGACACCTTAGCAAAAAACTCTCCAACGCCTGCAACAGGAAATACATGAAACATTCAATAGTCAAGAGAATAAGAAGCTAATGTAACAAGCTGCACTACAATGTCCAAGAAAAATTACTTGAAAGAAATATCAAAATCAGCATACCTGCAAGCTATACTCACGAAGTTCTTCATCATTCTCCGATGCATTATTACAGTAGTTAATTAGAATTGGAACCGCATCTCCAAGGTGTGGACCAAAGCGATAGCCAACAGCGCGGCTTAAAAAAAAAATCCAAAGGTCATTCACTATAGAGCTTCTCATGGATGGTAAAATGTTGAAAAAGGTCAAACATTGAAATATATTGAAGATCTGAAGAATCTTTGGCAAATGGAACTTCTTCCAATTAAGCTGAGCTCTTTTCATCTAAATCAACTTCCTTAGCCACTTGAATGTTATCACATATCCAAATTTAATATCCCAGGTTACATTACCTCATATATTCTTTGAGATCATGAAGTACCCAAATGAGAGAGTTGAGAAGGATGTCCAAACACTCACGATCAGAAAGAATAAGTAATGAATGCATAGAACGAAATTAGAGGTAGCCCAAACAGATGAGGAAATAGACAAGTGTCTAAATCAATGGAAGTATGAATGAACACTGGCATAGTGCTTTTATATAACTAGCGACTAGTGATTGGCTGCGCAAGGATGACACGCATAAATCGAGAAACGATTGCCTGCTTTATAGCTTTGAGTCTTGGCCTGGTCATGGAAGAGAGCTACTTGTCCAATATTGAATAGCAACCAACACTCCTCATCGCTCCCTTCAGGACTTCAAGAACAAACTGCATAGGAGATTTATAGATGCACCAGTTCGACAAGTTGAAAGTTGCGAATCACTAACTCAAGTTAAAGAGGGGAACAGAAGACCTAAAAAGACTTGGAAAAGAGACTATTACAAAGGATATCTTATACTTAAATATGAGAGCAGGTGTCGTGACCAAGCACTGTAGAAAGTTATGATTCATAGCCAAGATCACAGTGGGAAGAAGGTTCAGTTTTTTGTTGTTGCATACTGCAACGCTAATTCCATCCTAGGATCGCCCATGGACTTCTACAATTAGCAATAATGCAGCGACGATGGCGAGAAATTGGATCATCATGCACCCATAATTAAGAAAAACGCATCCAGAATTCAAGAAATTAATATTCAAGTAAGCTGAGTCGATAGAAAAACTTTCGGGTACACAGGAGAGAACTATTATCGGTTCCCAGGCACAAAGGGATGCAATTAATAATTCTGGAAGTGCTCAACCATGGCAACGTTTTGCTTTCAAGAGCAACCATAATGACCCAACGGAACAATCTAGCGGAACTCGATGTCACAGTGAAAGTTCATAAACCGAGCAAAGTAGAGAAACAAATGCAGCAATTCCCAAGGACCTTGACAATGTACCTCAATGCCCCAATCATCTGAATGTTTGTGCGCGTGATTTCAGATTTTGTTGTCTGATTTTGCAAAAGCCGAACAACTTCAGCTGTAGTCTTTGCCAGCAAATCATCGGACAAACTTGAAGCCAGAGATGCTGCAGAAGAAGTTTTAAATTACTCTCTCGAAAGACATGCATGGAAAACAAGGGCAAGACTACTTTGGAGTAGTTCAGAGTCAGATAGTCCTACCAATACATGAAACAGCCTTCTTTCTCACACTGGCTTGATTCGTATTCAACTGAGGCAAAAATGCATTTAGTAATACCTCATGATCGGATGCCATTAGATTACCGTATTTGTGAAGAACATCACACAGAATATCAAGGCATTCACATTTGATTTCTGTGCTCATTCCCTAGGGAAAAGAAAATAAAATGAGTTCTATAATAAGAAGCAACAAATGGAATTAAGCCTGAGCTTGAGGGAGAACAAAAAGTATTCCTATATCATGTACAATCTACGTTCTAAGAGCATGGATATCATGTATGCACTGACTTGAAATACTGGCACCAAATACATTTACACTTGATTTGATATTTGTAAGCCCTAGGACCAGGTCTAAGATCCTAATGCACCAACTCCATTCATGAACTCACACTCTAGCTAACCTTACCACGTGCATGTGATGAAAAAAAAAAAGCACAAAAGAAGGTAAATTCACGACATATAAATGAGAGCATGAACAGCCGAGTTCATTCACGGCAGATATAATAAGAGACAATTCATATCCAATTGCAATACCTTCTATGTATTGCAATGCATGTTGGACACATTTAACGGGTTTTTCCGGGGCTCAATTTGTGAAAGAAAAAGATAAAGCTACGACTTATAAGACTAACACAGTTTCTTTTGATTGGCTGTTGATATCATCTGAAACAAAAATAGTCTAAAACTGCCTTACAATTAATAAATAGTGCACTTGTGAATGAACACAAAACTAATCAAATTTACTAAAAATTCTCACTCAATTCGCATAAATTACATTATAAGGTTTGACTTGTCGGATAGAAAAAAAATTGAAAAAAGTAATATATCAGACTCACCTGTGTGATTATTCCTCGTATCAACTTTGGTGAAATGGAAACAAGAACAGCTTGTGCAACTGAAGAGTTAGGAACTTCAGCAACAATTGTCTTCAAAGCGATGCTGGCAATGTCGCGGTTTTGCTCTTTCCCATTGAGCAATTTATCACAAAGTTTATTCGTCATCTCAAGAACCTGCTGCTCACGGATTTTCTTCACCAGGGGAGCAAGACTAGAATTCAAATGAAATCAATACAATATAGAATCTGAACACAGTGCCAACACACTAACGACAATCAACAACATCATTTTTCCTAGCAATTTAAATGGAATCACAAGGCAAAAAGTGATAGGCCATACTAACGAGAACCTTAACAAACTATTTTAGTGAAGCTCCTCATTTTTCAAATATGAGCACATTATTTGATAAAAATACTCTTTAACGCATCCATGAAAGCTCATTTTCCATCAACGAATGCAATAGATTCACCAACACGATAGGCGAAAACTCTGTCCATGTGTTGCTTAATGGAAAATAATATTTCAATCCAGGGACTAAACGACCTCCAAATCCAAAAGAATTACTGTAATAAATCTAAATTAAACTCATAGAGCTAAATGCAATACATTTGACTGGATTAGGAAGAATCTTTGCGTTTAGTACCGAGTATGATGTGTGGGGGAAGATTTAAATTAGAGTAGCACTATGGATGTCTAGCCATAGGAATATTTAATCATGTTTCAGACCCAGTTAGGAATTGGTGTTATATCAGGTAATTAAACTAAATTCCTCGACCTTTAGGCTTACATTGTTCTGCTTTGGGATTCCTCATCCCTATTTCTTTCTTAATAAAATTCTCATTTCTTATAAATTAAAAGTAAAAGTGATAACAAAGACCAAAAGGTATAGGCAATAAAATGATCAATACAAGAGAGAAACAATGGGAATCCAAAATTGATCTCCATCAAGGGTCTAGGTCAGAAATTTAAGCAACCCAGGAAAGAAAAAAGAACTGCAGAAAAGCAAAAGCATAACTAAATATCATAAAGAAAACTAGGTAATCAATGAGGACAGGAACAAACCACTTGACAGCTAATCCAGAAACATCGCCCACAGCATCATCAAGCTGCTGAATTACAATATTTGACAGTTTAGCTTCAAGGTCAACATCAAGTTTGAATCCCTCTTTGTTTATTTCATTCAACAAGTCAGAAGTTGCCATATATCTGTAGTCCTTATCCTTTCCAGTCATCTGTATTTTATAGGTATCATAATTAAACTGAGTAATATACCAAACCAAAAGCACCAAAGTGAAAAATAAAAAAATTGAGAAAAGGAAAATTAACAGTGAAAGAAAAGAAAAAAAAGAGGGCCACGATAAGATGTGTCCTTTATCATACCTTTTCAAGTATCCCAGTTAAGGCTGGGTTCGCCATCTCTGCAAGGCCCAAAAACCGCAATAGAAGACTTCCCGCTGAGAGAAACATATCAGATTTTTATACAAGTAAGCATACACAATCACATAAAATAAACTAGCAGAAACTATTTCCTGTAGAATTTTAAACTGCGTGCATACAGGCAGTGAGGATCACCCAACTGGAGTACAATCAACCCAAGTTACTATAGGGTAAACAAAATTGGAGAATGATTTTTTCTTTTCTGCGAATGATAAATAAAATCAAACAAGTAGATATACAACCTGGCTTGCCAAGCGTAACAAGATTAAGATATTGAACCATGCCAACCCTATGTATTCACTCTAAGATTTAAAAATAAAAAAGAAGTATCACCGGAGAAATAGGTTGCCAATGCAAAGGCAATCGCAAATTTGGCACAACCAAAACCTCTAATCAGAGAATCGAACCCAAGATGCATAAACAATGCAAATTATTTATTTTTTTCACCTCACAAAGGGAGAGAGGCTTACATTGAGATTACTGGAACGAAGTGGAGCGAAAGTTCACGCAGTGTGGTATTTGATATTATAAGGAGATTAGTTTTGATTGAGGCTTTTTTGCGTCTTCTTAAACCCTATATAAGTGTCAGTGTTATTGGACAGAAGACAGTGAGAGCGTGACTTAGCGGCCGTGTTTGGACTCGAAACCCAATACCTCCTGCTTAGAGTGGTGAGCAAGGTTCTCAACATAGAGGGTGTTTGGCTAAACTTATTTTAAACATCTTATAAGCTCCAACATCTTATAAGTTGTTTCAAGAGCTTATAAGATGTAAGTTTTAAGGAGCTTATAAGTTAACAAAGTGTTTGGATAAAAAACTTATAAGTTTGCAATTGATTATAGTGATCTAGCTATAAAGTTGGGGTCTAATTTAAAAATTAATATTAAATGCACATTTTAATTAGTGTGTGAAGTGTGTGTTGTGTGTGTAGTGTGTGAAATGTGTGTAGTGTGTGAAGTGTGTGTTGTGTGTGTTGTTTGTAGTGTGTGAAATGTGTGTAGTGTGTGTAGTGTGTGAAATGTGTGTAGTGTGTGAAGTGTGTGTAGTGTGTGAAATGTGTGTAATATGTGTAGAGTGTGTAAGTGTGTGAATTGTATGTGAAATTTGAGTGTAATAATTAAGATCTTAAAAAATAAGATGGAAATAAGTTGGGGTATAGCAACTTATTTTTTTTAGATCTTATAAGCTCTTAGAGCTTATTTTTTTATCTTATAAGCTCCTAAACATCTTATTTTGCCAAACACTTTACAAGAGCTTATAAGCTCAGCCAAACACCCTCATAATCTGTGCCGCATCAAATCTCGAATTGATCATATTTATTGATCATTTAACTTTAAACGGCATCAAATCTTGAACTTAGACAATGTTGGGTTGGGGCTGAGATGGCTGGATTGGGGCAAGTGGTTGGAGTTAGTGGCTGAGAGTGTTAGAGAGTGATGTTTGATTGGGTGGCTGGGGTTGTGGTTGGAGTGTGAGATTTAATTATTAATTGTAAAAGGTTATGTAATACAGGTAAGAGGTAGTTATTAATGATTGCGAGAATGATTAAAGTAGTGTTGGGATTTGTGACTGATTGATATTGTATGTGATTGTTGATAAGTTTTTTTGTCCCCTCAAACCCTAAATAGTAGCTGGTTTGACCAAGTCTCCAAAAGAAACATATGGTTGGGTTGGCCCAACCAATTAGTGGCTAGGTCAACCCCAACCAAACATTGCCTTATAATATCTATAATTATTTAACTTTATCCAAATGAAATCAATTTAAACCCTCATCTTCTCAAAAGTGATTTTGCGTGCACCCAACACACAATAGCATTATTGTACACTTGCTAAGGCCCACTCAATAATTTAACCCACTAGTTAAAAATTGGCCCATTAGGTTAAAACAAAAAAAATCTGTAAAAAACAAAAAGGCTCATTATTGTTGACCTTCTGACTCCACTCTTCTCCCTCAGCTCTCGCGACGACTTCTCGCGCCTCCCTCAGCTCGCCGCAACGACTCCCTTACGCCTCCCTCAGCTCGTAGTCGTTGACATCTGGTCGCGAAGTTGTCATCTGTTCCACCTCCCTCTGTTCTACCTCCCTCTGCTCGTGACATCAACTTTTGTCTGCCTTCCTCTTCTCTCGAAATCAGGATTAAGTAGTGAGCTTTCAATTTATTTCTTTGCGCGATCTAGTGTCTAGCAATAGAACTACAGATTGATTTGAGGTTGAAATTGAATATAGATTTTTTAGGTATTTGTTTAAATTCAAGCTTGTATGTTTTTTTATAACAGTAAGCATGATTATTTATGAGTTCAGGTTTTGATTGAAATCCTTGAAAATAAGCTAAAATTGAAACTTTGACTATTGAAGTGTAGTATACAAAAATGTCGTGCATGGTAAACATTTTGAGCAGTTGACATAATTTTGCTACTGGTTTGAGCATAATTAGATGAGTTAGTAATATTTTCAGTGGAATTATATCATAGTGCATATAATATAGTATAGTTTATTCTTTGCAACAGTATACCTTATTCACCACAACAGTATACCTTGATGTTGCTTATTTTCTGATTTTTAACAGAAAAAATAAAGAATCAATGGATATTGAAGTGTATAGTGATAAAGTGAGGCGAGAAAATCATCAAGGTAACATTTAAAAAAAAAACGATGTTTAATATGTAAACGTAAATTATATACACTTATAAATTGTTTCATATGTTCACTTTCTGATGCAAACATGATTGAAAATGAGCTTTAAACTGAAACATTAAGTTCAGTACAACTACATACCACATGAGCTTAGATGATGAATTGAACAACAATGAAGGTAAAACCAAAAAAAATACATGTAAATTATTGTTTTGACATATATAGTATAGGTTATTTTGTATAACAATGTGGTTTAGGAGCTGACTTTTTTCATGATTTTTAACTGAACAACTGAAAGAATCAATAGATATGGAAGTGTTTAATGATAAAATGCGGCAAGAAAATCATCAAGGTAACATTTTAAAAGAAAATGATGTTGAATATTTTTTAAATATAAATTATAAATATAGACCTATAACTTATTTTATTTTTTCAGTTTCTGATTCAAACTTGATTGAAATTGAGGTTGAAACTGAAACGTTGAGTTCAGAAGAAATACCTACCACATTGAGCTTAGATGATGGATTGAATAACAATGAAGGTAAAAATAAAAACATACATATGAATTAATGTTTGACTAATATAGTACATTTTATTCTATATAACAGTATACTTTTGGTTGCATCACAGTATACGTTATCTGCTGACTTTTAGTTGCGACATCTTGACACATGGCAATCCGTTTTAATACTACAAAAATTAAGAAAAAAAATCAAAATATTGATTATTCTCTCTCTAGTTCACCATTATATATGGGAGGATACTTCCCTTCTTACTCGTTCAGTTTAGCCGTCCCTACAACCAATCTCCGACGCCACCCACCACCACCATCTCTATTGCTGCCTCTACACTCATCATCTCCTTCTTCCAGTGCCATCCATCACCTAGTCTTCCGTTGCCGCCCTTATCCTGAGTAGAACTCTGACGTTGGACAACCAACCACCACCATCTTTGTGCAACCAAGTGCCTCAACAAAGTTGTTGCAGAGCTTCTGGTTCTGTCGGTGACATCTATCAGTAAGAGCAATTTATTAAAGGATTTGTAGAACCTTAATAGTAGCTTGTATCAGATGACCAATTGCATCAACGGGCATATTGTGGATTGTGTGAGGGAAAATAGCAGGAAATAGAATTTAAAGAGGCATTCTTTGTATTTTAATGAACTTGAATCTTGGGATTACTAATTCAAATTTTCATTTGAGTTTTCTTGTGGCAATTTTATTTTCCTTAACTTGAATCTTGGGATTACTATTACCATTCGAGTTTTCTTGTAGCGATTTTAGATCTGGTAGTGTGTGAAATTTGTTTATCTCGGCTCTTTCGTACAAACCATTACTTTCTTGAATTTCCAGGGTATAATTGGTGGTTCGTCCAACATCGGAGTTGTTCTTGGCGATAAGGGTAATGCCAAAATAAGGCATGGATGCAAAAGGCGGTTTAGGCAGCCGCCTAGGCGCTAGGCACCGCCAATCCGTTCCGCTTTTGCCCAAATCGCCCTCCCTAGGCCTTTTTGGGTCTAGGTGGGACTAGGCGGGCCTAGCGCCTCCTAGGCGGTGCTAGGTGGCCTAGGCGGTCCTATTTTCTATTTATTTTTATTTTTTTATATTATTTTTTTTATTGAAAACGCCGTCGTTTTTTTAACTTTAAGCAATTTATTTAATTAAAAAGATAAAACATAAAAGTAAAACGTTCACTCTCCAAATTCCAATGGCAAAAAAAATGAAATAAAAGTTAAAATCCTCTCCCCCATATGTCGAGTTCCTGTGTCACCTCTCTTTTCATTCCATCTTGCATAATTAATTAACTATATGAACCTTTGTAGTAAAATTTGGTTTACTTTAAGTATAAATTTAAATTGAACATGTAAAAATCTCTGTTCTAAAAATCCCCGACTAGCTCCGATTAATCCCCGTCTAGGCGCTAGGCTCCCATTGACCGCCTACGTTTATTTTTCGATTCCGCCCCGCTTAACTACGTCTATGCCCCGATTAGTCCCGCCCAAACCCCGATTAGTCGCTAGGCCCCAATCCACCGCCTAGCGACTTTTAGAACCTTGGTAAAAATTATATTTGAAAAAAAAAAAAAAAAAAGAGGAATTCTCTAGGCGCCGCCTTAAAACTACCTAGGTGGTCTAGACGCTAGGCAGCCCCAAACAGTTCCGCCTCCGCTTTCCGCCTTCTGCAACCATGGAATAAGGTGGAGAGAGGTATAAAGATGGCGGTGGAGATTGGTGGCGGTGGGCTGCGTCCGAGATAGGGTGTAGTGGACGGCCAAAATGTGAAGAGGGAGTCCTCCAATCTGTAATCGTGAATTTTCAGAGAGAAAGATCAATATTTTTTATTTTATTTTATCCTTGCAACCTCAAAAGTTGCCATGTGTCGAGATGTCATTAGACCTTTAGAATGTTGCGGACGATCGCGTACAGAGAGTTGCAAACATGATCAAATTTGCTAATTTAACAATAAAGATTTTATTGTCAACTTTAACACTCAATACATGAAATTCTAAAATTATTAACTCTCTATTGCTATGATTATGGTAACAATCGATTATTTTAATATTTCTAGAATAAAAATAACTTAGTAAGCAACATATATATAATATTCATTTTTTAAAAAGCCAAGAATAATTACAATTAAAAAACCTCAATGAAAGTCTAAATTTTTTAAATTCTAGATCTCTATCAGTAATTATGATTTTTTTCCAAACGTTCCGAAGAAAATCATTGAGTTTAAGGTTCCAAATATATATTTCATTTCATTCTCCAATAGATTCATTTTTTTTTTTCCAATTACAATTTGGGAAACAATTAATATTTATGATGAGATTGCCAAAATAGATTACCAAAAATTTTCAATATAAAGTTTACTCACTAATTAATGATATTCTTAGAAATTGAACAAGGCGCGTGTTGGTCCTAAGTGGTAGAGGTTTAGAGGGGAAGTGAATAAATCTCTAACTTGGTTTTTCTTTTTCACATACTTTGAGTAATAGTATGTTGCTTACTGCAAGAAATCAGTTCTTACAACAAAGCTAGTAACGTTAAGCAAACTTAAGGTAGTAGGCGCAAAGCAGACTAGTCTTATACTCATAATAAGTAATGTTCTGGTAGAGTTTTATGCAGTTGAATAATGCAAATTTGTTTTCTTACAAATCAATGCAGTAAATAAGTAGTATGCCATCAACAGTAATTAAAAGCAATATGAAAATAGGCACAAAGATTATAGTGGGTCGAAGGTGGGGTAATCTTTCTATGTCCATTCTTCCCTCACACAGGGAAATTCACTAAGATGTTCATATAGTACAAAATTAGCTACGCTGAAGTCTAAGTCCAACTTAGCTCCTTACAGTAGTTTTTGTCTATCCTAGGAATGCTACTCATCTATTATACACACGTTCCTCAAAATACCTAGTCTACTTTGAATCCCGATTTCAAACGAAGACTCCCCGTTCAAAAATCGCTCTTTACATTGGTTTAATTAAAGTTTTTCTTCAACTTCTTGTAGCTGTCTCTAAACCTAAATATAAATTGAGATGTGGCAAGCTTCCTTAAATGAGAAGGATTAGGACCGAGGTAAATCTTGAGAGTTAGCTTGACTTGTAAATTTTGAAGCAGTTTGAATCTTCACTTGAATGCCTTGTTGCTTGCTTGTTATGTGCTCATGTATACTGTCACAACCACTTGTAAGATTATTAGATTGATGTATACATTGAAGATTTGAATTTGAATGCTTCAGTGTCTGATGCGAAGTAATTTCAGTTGCTCAATAATACGATAGTCTTTGCTCATTCTCTATCTCCTTCTATTTATAGTTGTTCGGATTTCATCTCGTTAAAGAGTGAGAAAATTATTCATGTTGACATTTAATGCTCCTTGTACAATTTTCACATTGTTGACATAGTTGTTGCTTGCTTGCTAGTTGGATCTTCCTTGTTGCAAGCAATGCTGAATGCTACGAATAGCATAAGCGACCTTAATGCACGCTCTCTGCAATCTCTGGTTCCTTACTGCTTCCTTGGACTTCCTTGCTACATGCAACCTTGATGTCTTTAGTGTATGCTTGTTGTGACCTTGCCTAAGCAAGACTAGCCTTTATCAAATCCAAAACAGAAAAGCGTGGGGGCACTAGTTCCTACCTTATATTGATGTTTTTTCATCATCAAAACTAAACATAAATTTTCTAACAATTTCTCCATTTTTTATAATGTCAAAACACTAAGCAATTAAAGTACTTAAAGTTACATAACAATAAACTATTAGCTTAAAGCAATTAATCATCAAAAGGTGCATATATGTAGTAGGTATCATTTAAGATTACGAGCTGTAGTCATTTGGCAGTAGTGATAACTGTTTTAATTAGATATGCTATCTATTATAATTTTCAATCAATCCATGCCGAACAAAACAATCTTATATCAAGAGAACTAACAGATGTACATAATTTTCACCTAGCAGCAATTTTCTTCCTTTTCTCAGTGACGCTTCTTGAATAGAAACTTGGCGTGCATGTTGCCTCTTCCTCTTGCTCTATCTTCTTCTTTAAGATATTTACCCCTTATGGATCTATCAGGATCATATCTCCACCACTCAGAGCACATTATTTGTTCGAAGTTTCTGTATTTGTGTTGCACTTTTGGCGTTAGATCTTCCATCAGCCACCATCCATCAATACAGGAGATTTTGTAATGTTCCAACTTCGATCCACTAAGCTCAATTTGGAATGGAAGTCTACCAGCATGTAGATCTTTTGAGTAAGCTCATGGCTTTTCTCCAGTACTTCCTCCGACATTGTTGTGCTTCCCTTCGTCCAGTAGGTTCTCAAAATATATGAGAATTTCAGTCATTCTCCATCTATCAATCTCTACAGATGAAGGATTTCTCCTTGTTGAGATTCGATACACTCAAATATCCTCTAAATTCTGTTGAGATCAACTTATCCTACGTGGATCTCTCGTAATCTTGTTGTTCACTAGCTTTCCACTCTTATATCCTTTCCTTGGCCTTCAGTTCCTGTCATTGTTGCTCATCAAAGAACCATTCATGTTGTTCTCTTTGCTGGCATTCAACATGCCTTATCATTGCCGCTTTTCCCCTATTTTTGACATCATCAATATTGATCGCAGTATGAACTTCCAACAATCTTTGGATATTGCTAATATTTTATGTCATCTGGTTTCTCTTTTCGAAGCTAGGAGAATTCTTCTTGTAAGTACAATAGTCCTTGTTTAAGCTCTTTCAGCTTGTCTCTTACCCCCGATATGATGCATGTTACTTGACCATTCACATAACTGCTGAATTTGCGGACAAGTTCCTCCATCCATTCCCTCTCAACTTGTGCTTCATTCACGAATTGGTTCTTCAGGTCCTTCATGCTCGTTGGAAGTAATGTTACTTCTTCACAAACAGATCGAAGAGCTTTGATGACCCTAGAAACATTATTGCACATTACCCTTGGTAGATGCTGCACTGACTGCTCGGTAGCTCTAATCGTTCCATCACTTCCTGCATTGCAGTCGTTGTTTGCAGATTTAGGTCCCCATGAGATTTCTAATTCCCATGATGACCGCATTTTCTTTCTCAGGAGACCTCTCTTCTCATCTCTTTAGTCTTTTCTCTGCATTCTGAGCTACGACCGAAAGGTTTCTTAGACGTTTCTATGAGTGAAATTCCTCAGGAGAGCTTGATCGATTTGTCCCTCGTATTTCAGTTTCTTATGTACTACTTTGAGTTGAGGTTGCAGGGGAAGAGGCCTTCTATCTTTGGATCTCTTCCACATTCTCCTATGCTCTAGCAGCAACATTTTCATTTTGCTCATGAGCTGGATCAGTTGGCACACCATCAGTAGTAGCCTGCTCATGTTGATGCATCTCCTCAGTTGGTTGTTGTTCCCCCTCAACTAGTCCAGTAGGTTGTCTAGTAGGTTAAGTTGGTATCTTAATTTCTACTGCAACATCTTCATTTTCTTGAGTAACTACTTCATTAGTGATGTTTGCATCAGTACAACACAGCATCTGCCTACTCCTTAGACTTTCTCCACTAGTTGAGCCACTACTTTGTTTGCTGAACCTGCTTCAGTACAGGCGACATCTGTTTGTGCCAATCTTTCTTCTAAAGCTCGAGTTGCTGCTTCATTTGCTAGATTTGCTTTAGTACAAGTAGCATCGACTCTCTCCTTAGCCATTGGTTCTTCCACTTCTTCCTATTCCATCAAGACTTTCACGGACTCTAATCTCTCTTCAGCAGTAGGCTTTACTTTCTGTTTGAGAGTCTTCATGACGTTGTTAGTTCCTGGATCAGTTTCTATGTACTCATCTTCAAGCAGATAGTCTTCTTCCTCATCCGCATTACTCTTGGAAGGAGTATGAACCGGGGTATCCTCATAACCCATAAGTTTTTCAACTGACTGAGGGTGTGGAGTTTCTTCAGTGTTGGATAGTCCATCGGTAGTTTCAATTTGGTCTGTTATAGAAGGCATTGCAATGTCACCAGGGTTCATGGGTGTTTGTTCCTGCTTTGCTTCAGTTGCTTGTTGCATTTGTGAAGTAGTGTCTTCATCTCCTGCTACTTCTTCGACCTACCTTGTGTACTTCTTGGCTCATGTATACTTAGTGTATGAGAGATGGGCATTGTCTTATCTACTGCAATCTCTCCTACAGTAGGTTCATCAACTATCTGTGAAGTGCTTATAACCTTACCACTTCATCAATATTAGATTCATTGGCTTTTGCAGCATTTGCCTCAGCTACCAGTTCCTAGTTTGTAGTAGCTTCATGGGCACTCTGAGAGGTTGTTGCTGCCTTGTCTACTGCATCCTCCCTTACACTAGATTCATTAGCATCGTGCCTAGTTCTGGATATAGCAGATAGTGGAATTGATCTTCCTCAGAACTTTCTACAGCAGTTGGTTAAAATCGTTAGCATGTGGCTGCGACGAGCTTCCTGGTCCACTTACCACAGGAATATCGTGTCTCCTCTAAGCAAGCTATTCTAAAGCCCTTAATGTGATAACCAAAGTCCCTGGACGTCAGTTCAGCTACCTCTTCACATTAAGCCCAGGTGGTGACCCATTTTTCTTCCTCACCCTAATCCGGCAGTCCAAGATGGCAAGGTACAACCTTACCCTATTTGTACGCCATATGTGGTACCTTTCCATCTCTTCTTCTAGTAGTTCCTCAGTGAGTTGATTTCCCTCTAGTTGGGGGAGAGACAACATTTTGGTCGGCATCAGGTCCAAGTTCATCTCATGTTGCACATTGTTCATCCCCTACTGCAAAGGGTTCGACCTCTGCCTGAGAAATGTGATGGGGGCTCCTTCCTTTATTGAAATCGGCAACTACTTGGGCCGACTCAAGGCTTCTTCTGCTACCTCATCTTGGGTTGCTGAGGTTGCAGGGGGTGATTTCTAGGTCAGAGGAGGCATAGAGAGGACATCATAGGAAATAAGAGTTGTGCACCCTTGATCCTGCATTAGGTGTACTTACTCACAATTAGATGAAGCAGATCAAGGTGACAAGGGTACTGTCTCAAGCTCGTCAAAGAGTGTCGGATATTGCTTTACTTGAGATGGGCCTTGATTAACCTCATTCTCTTCTTCTGTAGAGGTTGATCCTCGACAATGCTCCCTTCCACTTCTCTTCTTCTATGGTCCTAGGAGATATGGTTAATTCCTTTACAGGTCTCAACCATGGATATCTCTTCTTAGAAGGGGGCTTTAATGAAATAGCCTTATTTTTGCTGATCACAGCAGTAAGCACTAGGGTGGCCTCTTCCTCTTCTTCCCTTCTCTTGGTACCTTCCCTTGTACCACAAATCCACTTGCCCTTCCCTAGTTCCACACCTCTAATAATGCCAATACTGAGACTATAGTTAAGCATGATTCCCTAGCATTTGCATTGCTTCATCTTAGTGACTTCATCCACTAGATGAGTGAAGAGAAATAGTGGTCAGCTCACTAGTCCCTCTTTCCACATTGTTATCATCAGGTGGATCTGGGATTGGTACACATGTCATCACTCCCAGTTTTTCACTCTATATTGTGGTTAAATATGTCGTGTGGAAACTCGAACTGAGGGAGAAAAGTGACATTGGTACAGGACCCATGCATGTTTACTGCCTGCTGGTCACCTATAAAACTCTCCAGCATTCAAGCAGAAATCCCCACCATAAATCTTCAACTGTGTCAGAGAAAAGTCCTTCTTCTGACATATTATAGATCTTGGCGAGTGTGGGAGGAGTTATCCCAACCCTACTCACATGGCCCAGTGCATGTTATGGTGGATGGTTCACCCTTTCGATCACGGGTGACCTGTGCATTCGAGTAGAACCGCTCCACCATTTTCTTTTGGCATCTTGGTAGGTGTGCACCAAGAAAGAAAGCCAGGTGATTCAATGATAGCTTCTGCCATATTCTCTCGATTAACTTAGATCCTTGGTTTCTCTTTGCCACCCGTATTCGAAGATACTCATGGAACTAGTCTATTTCTAAGAAATTGAGAAGTTCCACTCGTGCTTTTGTGATCGATCTTGTAACCAGCGAAGTCAGAATCTGAGTATCCTTTGAGCTCGAATCTTCCATCGCTTGGGTACCACAACCCTACCCTAGTTATGCCCCTTAGATTCCTTAGGATTCTCTTGGCTTCTTGGTACGGTCGTTTCTTACCACCAAATTAGTGTATATAAAAATATACTTAACCTTAACGTACGACTCTAACTAGTAGAGTGGCAAGTAAGGGCCGATCCCACAAAAAACGGTCGATTAGTTTTTATTCTAATATCAAGCAATTAGAGTTAAATATATAGAAATTTATACAACTTAGAAAAGCAATACAAGTTGGGAGGGGGGTTAGTAAACAACTAACAACCTACTAATAACAATAGAAAGAATTTAAATGAAATTTTGAATAAACAAAGACGATAGAATGCTTTTTCAATTTTTAGTTTTCAAGTAATAAAACGATCCACCCTTGATCATGCTTCCCCTTGGTCTTAGACGATTTATGCAACTATTGTTAATACCCGATTAATTTTGATTCAAGCCCTTATCTCAAGACTATTAACAAGCTCTAATAGCCTTATTGTCTCTTAATCCTAGTTAATCAAAACAAGCTCTTCGACTTACCCTATTTGATTTAACCAAATCCTCGAACAAGTCTCTTAGATTCGATAATCAAATGCATTAGGCACCAAGACAACGAGATAAATATGACATAAAACTCACAAGCTCGGTTTTAGCGGTCGAACTTTATGTTATCACCAATGAACATTCATTGTTTGCTACAATTGAGTCGAAAGCACTACAATTATGGATAGCTACCCCAACTACTAACAACACATTCATAAATCTCCTAAAGGGTGATCATTCCAATAATCAATTCATAAATGTGACTCAATAACAGCAAATGGCATAAAACACTTAAATACACAATCCATTCGGTCATATTAACCACAATAATCACATAAATGCCTTCGACTCAAGGTTCCACATTGATCAAGAGTGAATTCTAAGGGTGCTAGCCACCCATTACAACTAATACAATCAGAATATTGATGGAAATACAAGAAAACATAATAAACTTAAAGATAGAACCAGGAACTTGGGTTGAGGAATGAAAGGTCTTCAATCTTCCTCCAAAACTTGTCCTTGAGGATGATGGCGGCTCAAAAGTGGCTAGAAATGTGCTCTAGAATAGGTCATTTTCGAATTGGAGGTTATATATATAGAGGAGAAAGTTCTTGTACCAAGTTAGGCAACAACGTGTTTGGCTTTTTAAAACAGGGGGCCCGGCCGCGGCCGTGGCACACAATTGGCTGCGGGCGTGGTGAAAACAAGGGTTTGGGCCCAATTTGGGGCTGCGACCGTGGCCAATACTTTGCCTCGGCCGTGGTCTGGTTGGCTGGATTTTACCCCTCTTCTGGACCTCTTGCCACGGACGTGGCTAATCATAGTCGCGGCCGTGGTCTGGAAATGCCACGGCCGTGGCCAATCCTAATCGCAGCCGTGGCCTGAGGATGCCACGGGCATGGCTCTATATTGCCTCGGTCGTGGTCATGTTCAGTGAAATTTGACCATCTTCTGTACAAATTACCACGGTCGTGGGCTAGTTAGCCAAAGCCACGGGCGTGGTATCAGCAACTCGGCCAAGGTCCCCTCTTTTTCCTTGTTTTCTTCTCCCTTTGAGCTCGAATTGCCAGTTTTAGATCTTCGAACCTGTTTTCCAATTCACCTATTTTGACATGGAAACGAACTAAACACATCAAATTGCCCAATGAGGAATAAACACACAAAACACACGTGAATATGCACACAAAAGTCCGTAAAAAGAGACTTAAATTGACCTAAAAGTGTGTGCACGACCACGTGTACCACTGCTAGGAGGTGAGACTCCTTGGGTGATGCTTGGTATTGTGCTCAAACTCCTACATCGAATAAGATGTCAAGTCTGATTACTGTAAGATACAGAAGTGAGTCAATAAGTCTTTTTGTGTTGTGTGATGTCAACATCCATTTTATCTTCATCTTTATCAAGTCTGGTTGTCGTACTCATAGGAACGCTTGCAGATCTTAAGTTGTCATTCCCAAACTTCTTGAGCAACTCCTTTGTGTACATGACTTGATTGATGAAAATGATATCATCCAACTGTCTTACTTGGAGTCTGTAACGACCCAATTTTCATAAAACTCTTTAAAGCATTTTAAAAAGACAAATAACATTATCAATGAAAATTTCTTATTTTAATATAAGATTATTCATAAATTACCGTTAGAAAAATTTTGAGCATAGATAATTTCATAACAAATATACAAAATAGTCAAAAAAAAAATTCCACACAAGCAAAACAAAATCATAACATCCAATTTCACAAACCTTAATTTTTGTAGCAGCAGAAAATAAGAAATAATTTTCTAATTGAACTTATTAATTCATCTCAACTTAAATATAATCATTCTTATCCATGAAAACATAATATAACATATAATCATATGCTCACAAATAAATGATACTTTTTAAACATAACATATTGCACCAAAATACTTCTATGTTATTCGCACAATACCACATGAAAATTCAAATTATCATATTATTCATAAAGTCGATTACATCTCCTAATCATGCCACTAGACTAACATGGTTATCCTTGGTTAAATTCATGTACAAGCCAACAAATAATTTAAATATATACCAATACTTTCCATAATGAAAAAAGATTATTGAATTTAAACTAAAGCATGATGATAACATAATTCAAAACTAGCTAGTCAACTAACATAAATGAACATTAATATTTCAACAATCAAATGCTTTAGAAATAGAATTACGTCCTAACACATCATATGCTTCCGGTCCCGCCTCTTACTCCATTCACTCGCTTCAAGCTAACCTGAAAGGCTCAATAGTGGGTTGGGGTGATCTTCCTTTAGCTCGTGGAGGATCACAATTTATAACAATTATACACAAAATCAAAAGCATAAAGTATAAGCAGTTATAACTTGTAACTTGTAAACTTGCATAATATATTCTATAGATTGAATATAAACTTGTAACTTGTAACTTGAATATTATATTCAATAAATTGAATATAAACTTGTAACTTGTAATTCATGTACTCACGGAACTTGAATTTGTATATCAAATAAATTTGAATATACACTTGTAACTTGAAAATATAACATATATATTCACACAATCAAGCATATAATTATCATAAACAGTAAACCTCCACCTGAATTGAGATGCAACTCGAAATGTAGATGCAACTGTCCTATGTTTGTAGCACTCAGTAGTCTCGTCTCCTTCCTACTTAAGCATGCATGACTCTATCTTGGTTCCAATTAAATATATGGGATTTGGAAGTTTGGAATTTAGGGTTTGGTTGATGTTTTAAGAAACTTTTTGGAAGAGGTAGAAAACTTGCTGCGTAGCAGCGAATAAATAATTTATTTTTCATAAATGGTAAGGGATAAAACTTTGAAACTTTTACAGTAGGAAATAAATTTACGTGAAAGTATCATAATAAAATTTCATGATTTTCCAAAAATTTTAACTATGGGATTTGAATTTTTGAAACCAAATAAGTTGAAACTGTAAATTCTGCATAGCGATAGAAAAACATTAATAACTCGAATATTATTGGATGGATCACTTTGAAAATTTACAGAATAATAGAAGACATGTATATGTAGTATATATTAAAAAATAGGAATTTTTCAACATGTATAAATATGTTTTTCGAAATTTTCAAATAAAAAAGCAGAATATTTCGGATCATGTGCAGACGTAATAGAAAGATTATATAAAATAAAACATAATTTGGATGGATTTGAAAATTCTACGTAATATAGATAACATACTGAGGAACGACATATTCAAAAATCGTAAGATGTTAGAACTTTTTACTATATATTACGAATTTTCTAAATGAAGAACCTGAATATTTAAAATCTGGACCAACGGAGATAGAAAATTAATATAAAATAAAATACAAATATGGGGTTAAAACTTTTACTAGAATTTGAAAACATGTCATGTAACAACATACTAAAAATTCATCAAAAAATAATATGTATTGTTATGAATTTCAAATTTATTAAGAAGATACCTGAAAATAGAGTGAAAGAGAAGAAAACGAGGTTGGCGGCTCTCGGAAGGACATCTAGGGCTTATGCACGAAATTCATAAGAAAAATAGATGACTTGGATTATGATTTTAATTTATGACTAGTAGCTCCGGTGCGATGCACGGAAGTTTATTTAAAAAATAATTATTTTATTAAATTAAATATAATATTATCTAATATAAAAAATAGAATTATTATATTATAACTAAATGAATATTTGAATAATCATTTTTTCTTTTTTACGATCAACTGAACTTTGCGGTTTCCCACCTTTGCAATCTTTGGTAGCAATTTTCGAAGAGAAAAGAAACTATTTAAAAATAATAAAAATGTTTAGAAAATACAATATTTATTTTAAATTCTAAAAAATTATTTAAAATATCATAAACTTAGAAATTATTTTAATAAAAAATCAATTTTCATAAAAAAAGATCGAATAATTTTGATATTACTTCAAATAATTTTAAATATTTTTAAATGGATTTATTTTTTCAAAAAAATAATTGAAAAGATACTTATATCATAAAATTAGACTTTTCGTAGATACTTCCACATGTCTTAAATGAAATTTTAGAAATTTTAAAATAATTTTTCAAGGTAACTTTCAAATAGTTTAAATAAATTTTTAGAGTTTAAAAGATAATTTTCAGAAATTCATAATAGTTTTATGATTTTAATAAAAAAAAGTAATAATTTTTTTTCTTTTTTGCTTAAAATTATTTGATTTATTTTTTTTTATAAAAAAAACTCAAATTTTTAATATATTTTCAACATGTTTAAGTTAATTTTCTGGTATTTTAAATGAAGTTTAGAATTTAAAAAATATTTTTTAGATTTTTTAACAATTTATGTTATTTAAATATTTTCTAATATTCTTTTATTTTTCGCATTTAAATTGTTGGCAGAGGTTGCAAGTGTGAAAAGACCGTGTAGTTCAGGTTGTGATTGAAAAACAAAAAAGAAACTAAAAAACGCTCGTACTACATGTTGCAAAATAATATAAACCTAAAATATAAATAATGTAAATATCAATTTCTCCCAAGTGATATATGAATTTAATATAACTTACATTTTATAAATTTACATTAAGATAAATTATTAAATGTAAAAAATAAATTATATCTACTTTAAGAATAAATATCTCCTAATATTAAAACCCAAATATATATTTAGTATGTGTGTGTGTATCCACCTTAACCTATGCGAACACCGTAATAGCTTAATTGAAAATGAATATTAAAACAAACACAAATACATAAGTATCACACGACACACCAAAATATATCAAATAAAATAAATTGAATTGTATTATAAGAAAATTAGTGTTTTCTTTTATTTTTTTCAATTTTTTTAATATTTTGATTTATCCAAATAATGTTTCAATTTTTAACTATAACATTTACTTTATTTTAAGAAAAATTAATTTTCAAGTTTTAATATTTTACATGGTGGTTTAATATACTCAAATACTTTTTAAATTTTAAATAAATCTTGATATTAATAAAATAAAATTCAATGATTATTCTATAGTTGGACTAACAAAATAAAGCATATGAATTCTTTACTATATATGAGTAATATATGTATATGTTGAATTTTATTTAAATATACAATACATATATATATATATATATGTCTGTATATTTTGCTTGGGTTGCAAAATATGGAAAAATGCGACAAAGTATTGTTTATATTGAAAACTCAAAAATATCTAATTAGCTCAAGCATGTTAATTTTATTTTTTAAATAGAATAGATTGTAGCACATATAAAATCTCATAGTTTAGATTGCAAAGTGTAATTATTATTTATAAAGAAATAATATTAATAAATAGAAAATATGAATATATAATAAAAAATCATTTCAAGATTAATTATCATATATAAATATATGTGAAAGTCGTAGTCCCATGATTAATTATAACAAATTAATATTTGTAAATACAATAATTTAATTAGTCAATCATTAAATTATACATTAACTTTTACTTTTAATTTAATAAAGTATATATTCATTTATTAATGAAGGTAATACTTAATATTGTATTAATTTGAAGAAAATATTGTATTAATTTGAAGAAAAAAAATATAATTAATGCCTTAAAAGAAATTAAGAATGCATTAAAGATATATTTTAGGCGGGAAAAGGTAATTTACAATAATAACCCTCATTTTACTTATATATATATATATATATATATAGATATAGATATGAATCCCTTATTTATAGATTAAATTTATAGGGTTTAGAACTCCTTATTAGACTAGGAAAATATTTTCTTGTTCCCTAAGTGAAAATCATAGGCTATCTTGGGCTTGACTAATGTATTGGGCTAGTATCCAAATTAAATATTTAAAAGTCTAATAATATGGAATATACTTTTAGTCATAACTTAAAATAATTTTCATAGTTTACGAAAAATAAATAATTCTCATTGGACAAAAATAGATATTGAAATATAATAATAATTAAATAATTTACGGGGCGTTACAGAGTCCAAGAAAGAAGCTTAACTCTCCCATCATGCTCATTTCGTACTTCCTTTGTATCAGCTGGGAGGACTTCTTGCATAGTTTTTTGTCAGTTAACCCAAAGATAATGTCATCAACATAAATTTGGACTAACAATGTACTTTGCCATCTTGGATTCTAAATAAGGTCATGTCTACAACACATTTCTGGAATCCAATTTGTACCAAGCTCGAGGTGCTTGCTTAAGGCCATATAACGCCTTCTTTAGCTTGTGGGCTCTATCACCAGTTGAATCATCAAACCTTGGTGGTTGTTCAACAAAGACTTCTTCAGCTAGAAGTCCATTCAGAAATGCACTCTTCATATCCACCTGGCATACATTGAAGATACTGTGTGCAACAAAGGCCAGAAATATTCTGAGTGCTTCAAGTCTGGCTACAGGGGCAAATGTTTCATCAAAATGAATACATTTCTCCCGACAGTAGCCTTTAGCAACTAACCTTGCTTTATTCCTAGTAACAAACTCCATCTAGCTTGTTTTGAACACCTATTTGGTCTCAATTACACCTTGATAAGTAGGTCTAGGAACCAAATTTTAAAGTTCATTTCTCTCAAGGCTATTGAGCTCGTCCGACATGGCTTGTATCCAATTAGGATCACTTAGAGCTTCCCCAATGGTACCAGGTTCCGTTTGTGATACGAAGCAGGAAAACATGATTTCATAAGGTGCAGATTTTCTTGTCCTTACTCCATCATTTTTCCTCCCTATGAGCAAGGTTGGTGGATGATCTCTGAGCCAATCTAGTTCCAAACCTTGACTCACAGTAGCTTGCTGATATGCCTACTGTGCTGTAGGTTCTGGTTTTGTGCCTCTATTGTAGGGTTTGTAGTACCTTCAGTTGCTACACAGTCCCCTACATTAGGTTCTTCCTCAGCCCAAGCTAGTTGTTGGATCTCCACATAAGCAACTTGTTCCTTATTCTTTTCCAACGTGATCTCTTTAACCCTTGTTGTAATCCCTTCAATTCCTTCAAGGTTGCAATAGGGTTCATCAAAGACTACATGTGGCGAGTTTTCCACCACAAATTTTCTTTTGTTGAACACTCTAAATTATTTGCTTACAGAGGAATATCCCAAAAATATTCCTCCATCTAGTTTAATATTAAAGGCGTGTAGATGGTCCTTCCCATTGTTCAACACACAACATCTACGACCAAAGACATGGAATTATGATATGTTAGGTGTTCTTCCAGTCCATAGCTCGTAAGGTGTCTTATCCAGATCTTTGTTGACAATGCATCTATTATGTGTATAGCATGATGTGTTGGTTGCCTCAGCCCAAAATCTCTTTGGCAAATGTTCTTCAGCAATCATGGTTCTAGCGGCTTCTCTTAATGTTTTTTTTTCTCCTACACCATTTTGCTAAGGAGTTCTTGTAGCTGCGTACTGATGATGAATTTCACTGCTGCAAAAACTCTCTATGAAATTGTTAGTGAATTCAGTATCTTGATCTGATATGATCTTGACAATGTTGAGGCCTTTTTCATTCTAAATTCCCTTCATAAGGTTTGGGAGCTTCTTCTGAGTATTGGATTTATTGTCTAAGAACATATTCCAAGTGTATCTAGAGAAGTCGTCGTCGTCTACTAGTGAATACTTCATCGCACTCAAACTTACTAGTTCGACGGGTCAAAAGAGGTCCATATGTCGTAGGTCAGAAGCTTGTGAGATGATCTTACAAGCTTGTGTTTGAAAGACTTCCTGATCTGCTCACCTTTTACACATGCATCGCGCACACTCTCCTTTCTATAGGCTACATCGGGTAACCCTCTTACTAACCCTTTACATACCAATTTGTTTATAGTCTTGAAATTTAGATGATTCATCCTCTTGTGCAAAACAGCCAGCTGAGTTCAGGAGTGCTTTTAGCTATGAAGCAAGAGGGTTGTCCTCCAGTAGTCAGCTAGATAGATATTACCATTTTTAGTGCCTGTGAGTTTTATTTGGTTGGATTTAGC
This sequence comes from Ajuga chamaepitys, assembly GCA_958295605.1. Taxonomy (NCBI): domain Eukaryota; kingdom Viridiplantae; phylum Streptophyta; class Magnoliopsida; order Lamiales; family Lamiaceae; genus Ajuga; species Ajuga chamaepitys. Next base: position 33,451,883 of record OY282497.1, on the reverse strand, counting down.
ATCTCTTATCAAGCGTTTCCCTTGAGTGAACTCTACAGAATGTCCCTTGTCACAGAAGTGACTTATGCTCCGTAGATTTTACCGTAAGCCTTTGATGAAGTAGAAATCTTCTATGTTGACCTTGCCTTCAAATAAAGTCCTAGCACCTTTGGTGATTCCTTGGCATTGTCTCCAAATACCACATTGGGTCCTTTGCGGTCTTTGTAATCCTTTAGAGATCTCTTGTTGCCTGTCATATGTCTAGCACATCTGTTGTCGATGTACTAGATATCACTATGTCTAATAGGCAACTTGACCTGCAAAGTGATCAAGTAGACTTAGGTACCCGTTGCTTAATGGGTCCTTGGGAATTAGGTTTTCTTAAAGTCCACTTCTTATTATAAAACACTGAGTGGCAAGTTATTTTTCTAGGCCAGCTTGCTTGGTGTACACCTTGGAAGGTTTTCCTTTTCTGGTGTACCAAGAGCAAGTTGCTTCCTGGGATGGACTGAACTATGACAGTTCCTTCTAGCCTTGTGTGGAAGCATGCGAGTATCGAGCTTAGTCTCCTGCTGCTTACTCTTAAGCTGTTGTAGGAAGATACTATATCTGGTAGCCAAGGCTTGCTATATGTTGTTTTTTACTGCATTCTTGCCTAGTGTGTGGTACACGTGTCCCGTGCACGCACTTTAGGGCACTTTTAGTGTCATTTTAGTGTCAATAATGTGCATAATCACGTGTATTTAGTGCTTTTGTACTCTCATGGACAAAATAATGCGTTTGTGTTGTTTTTGTGTTAAGACAGGTGAAAAAGGATCGAAAAAGAACATCAAACGATCGCGGAGTCGAGGGATCGATCGAAGCAACAAAAGGAAGGGCTAACTGAAGATCTCGGCCGAGACAAGCAACGCATCTCGGCCGAGATGAGTTTCCAAAGGATTTCAGGATTTTCAAAAGACGAAGATCTCAGCCGAGATGAAATCCAATCTCAGCCGAGATGAGTCAAACCCTAGCCAGCCCCAATTTTCCCTTTTCATGTCTCGGTCGAGATGAAGTTGAATCTCGGCCGAGATCAGCCTTCAACCCACCAGCTGAAAAATCTTTTTTTCACGTCTCGGCCGAGACACACTTGCATCTCGGCCGAGATTCCTTACCCTGTTTTAAAATCCTGAATGAGATTTTGCCTATTCTTGACTAATACTTTCTCCCCTTATATATATATCATCCCATTCGAATTTGACCTACCTTTTTTATACTTTTGGAAGCACTATTCAGCCACCATCACATCCAAGGAGGAGAGAAGGGCAAGAAGAAGTCACATCATCTTCCCCATTGATCATCCTTGGGTTTTATCACTCTATCTTTATGAATTCTTGTATTTTCTGTAATTTCTTGATTGTATTAGGTGTAATGGGTGGCTAGCACCCTAAATTCTACCCTTGATTATGTTGAACCTTGATTGATGATGAGAATGTGATTATTGACTCTTGATGTTACCTTATTTATGCAATTTAAATGTTCTCTAATGCTTGATTGGATTGTCTCATCCCTAGATGCTTGTTTTAGGATTGATCACTCTTTGGGAGGCATTTATTGTATGTTGCTAGAGATTGAACTTCACTTTCCGTGATTGTTGAAGCTTGAATCTCCCTTAGTAACGAACAATGCTTGATATCATTGGTGGCATTATAGAGTTTGGCCTCTAAAGCTGATCGTGTCGAGGTTTATGCTTTATTTATCCCGTTGTTCTAGCTCGTGACCACCCAATATCAATTAGTGTGAAAAGAGCTTGTTTGGATCACTAATTGATTTGGGTATGGATAAATCGATAAGCATACCTTCAATTTATCCACAATTAAGGGACAACACAGTCTACATAAGCGGACCTTGTAGATTGTGGGATAAGGGTTTAAATCGCATTGAATTTGGGACATCAACGATAATCATTAGGTAGTCGGATTCAAGGGGATACTAGATCGAGGGTGGACCTTTTATCATATTCTAAACCCGAAAAACATTTGTTATTTGTCTTTCTTTGTTTGATGTAAAATACCAAAAATATTTATTGCTTATCTAGAACTTTAGTTGATCACTTGTTAGCATTTAGTTGTTAACTCAATCACAAAACCCCCCTCGTTTACTTGTTTAAGTTTATTACCCTATCCATCGTAAATCATTAGTTACTTGTAATATCCGAACAACACTAATCCACCGTTCTCTGTGGGATCGACCCTTACTTACCACTCTACTCGTTAGAGTCATAGGCTAGGTATCGCGTATACATATTCTTATATAAATACGTTTAATTTGGTGGTAAGAAACGACCACTACCAGTGTGCTTATAGTAGTTGACTTCCCCATGTCAGGTTACAACCTGATTTCAGTCTAAGTTTTCCTTTAGAGATATTATCCATCCTTCTAGGTTTGCCTTTATACTGTTTGGGGAGCGATTGTGTCTCAAACGTACTTGCTGCTAGAGCATCATTAGAGGTACTTGCTGCTTGGTAGTAAGAAACTGTTTGAAAATCCTACCCCTGAAATGTCAGATAGGATTGTCTGAACATTCAGTATCTCATCCAGATTCCTAGATAATTTATGTAACATCCTAAATAATTTTGTAGGACATTTTTTTTCCTTACAAAACAATCACATAAATACTAAGAATAATAATATTCACCATAAAAACAATACAAATAATATAAGCAAGGTAAACCCCTATATTTTACAGCTAGTCTGTTAAAGAAATAATAAATTGTGAGGTAGTGTTCAATCTCATCAAGTGAGCTATACTTGGTAATATGGTGTGTTGGGAATGTGGAACCGGGTTCAAGAGGTGAAGAACCGGAGGTTTGGACCGGGTTTAAGCATCAAGAAGCAAAGCTGGTCAGGATGAGCCGGGTTCGTGGCAGTTATGAATAACCGCTGATTGTGACGAGTTAGTTCAGAATTTGTGACGAAGAAAACCGTCACTTTTGTCCGGTAGCTGAGCTCAGTTTGATTCAGTTAGAACTTTTTGTACGGTTACATTCGAGCTTCAATTCATATATCATTGTAAAGCTCTCATCAAGGAGAACAACACTACATCGAGCAATTTTCCAGTTTCTTAGATTAGAGAGAGTATTTGAGAGGGAACGTTTTTCTGCCCTAGTTTATTCCAGAATTGGGCATTTTGGTTTCTGAGTGTATTCTCTGTAATTGATTGGATTTCTTAGTGGATTGAGGTGTGCCTTGCCTCCGTGGATGTAGTTCATCTTGAACGAACCACGTAAAACTTGTGTGTGATTCATTTATATTTCCTGTTCTGCGCAAGTCGTGTTCGGTCACAACTTTGGCCGAATTCAGTGTGTGTTTTCAGATTGATCTTTGTTCGATTTCCAGATTCTTGGTTAACTGTGTGTTTAGGAGTTGAAATCACTAACAAGTGGCGCCGTCTGTGGGAAATCAACTCTCACAGCTTGAAGAAGGGAAGGAATGGCTGGTATGAAGATGGATTTTGAGAAGTTCACAGGAATGAATGATTTCACATTGTGGAAGATCAAGATGAATGCAGTATTGGTTCACAATAGTCTTGATCTTGCATTGATACCTCTGGATTCATGGGAAGAAACTGAGAAATCCAAGTTTGCATCAGTGGATAAGAAGGCCCTAAGTCTTATCTTCCTATGTCTGGGTGATAAACCGTTGAGGGAGGTCTCAAGATGCAACAGTTCCTCAGAAGCATGGAGGAGATTGGAAGAACTGTATCAATCAAAGTCAGTTTCCAACAAGCTGTTCTTGAAGCAGAAGATGTTGGCCTTCAAGATCACTGAAGACAAGGTAATTTCTGATCAACTTGATGAGTTCATTAAGATGATTGAAGAATTGGAAGATCTGGATGTGAAATTGGAGGAGGATGATAAGGCATTGATGGTGTTAAACATTCTTCCAAAATCCATGGAAAGCTTTAAGGATGCCTTGATGTATGGGAGAGATGAGCAGCTATCCTATGATGGAATAGTGAAGGCTCTGAGGTCTAAATGCTTCCAGACTCAAGGGGATAAAGGCATGGTGCAATCTGGAGAAGGCTTGAATGTCAAATTCAAGAAACCTTGGCAAGGCAAGAAGGGACAGAATGCTAAGGATCCAAAGTCTGGGGATTCTAATCCTAAGAAGGGGAATGACTGGGTTGAGAAGAGGAAATGCTTCAAGTGCAAGCAGCCAGGTCATTTGAAGAAGGACTGTCCTAAGAGAAATAAGAAAGGTGGAAATCAAGGGGCAGAAGCTGCTGCTATTGATCATCAAGAAGACCCTCCAGAAGTATTAAATGTTACTGAATCAAGAATGGTAAAGGAATGGGTCTTGGACACAGGCTGTTCTTTTCATATGTGTCCACACCAGACATGGTTTGATGAACTGAAGAGAGAACATGGTGGAAATGTTCTCCTGGGAAATGACCAATCATGCAAGGTCAAAGGAGTTGGATCAGTGAGCATAAGGATGTTTGATGGTGTAGTCAGAGTCATCTCAAATGTAAGATATGTTCCTGGCCTTAAAAGAAATCTTTTATCTCTTGGGTCTTTAGTAACCAGTGGGTGTCAGTTTAGCTCAATAGATGGATTCTTGCATATCACAAAACATGGGAAATTGGTGATAAAAGGTAGACAGCATAATTGACTGTTTATCTTGATTGGTTCACCTGTTGTTGGAAGTGTGGATATGGTCTTGAGCAGTTCTGAGCTTGCTAAATGGCACAAGAGACTTGGACACATAGGAGAGAAAGGTTTGAAGGAACTGTCAAGAAGTGGAGTAATTGGAAATATGGGAAATCAAGAACTGGAGTTCTGTGATCAGTGTGCTTTGGGCAAATCCAAGAAGCTGCCCTATGGAAAGGGTGTTCACACAACTCAAGAGCCATTAGATTATGTTCACTCTGACATATGGGGTCCTGCAAGAACAGAATCTCATGGTGGTGCAAGGTATTTCATGTCCTTGATTGATGATTACAGCAGAAAGGTGTGGATCATGTTGATGAAGAACAAGAGTGATGCTTTTCATAAGTTCAAAACATGGTTAATTCAACATGAAAATGTCAAAGGGAAGAAGCTGAAGCACCTTAGGACTGATAATGGACTGGAATATCTCTCTACTGAGTTTACAAACTTCTGTGAAGAAAGAGGAATCAAGAGACACAGGACTGTTCCAATGAATCCTCAACAGAATGGAGTTGCTGAGAGACTTAACAGGACTCTTCTTGAAAGAGTGAGGTGTATGCTATTGGATGCTGGGTTACCAAAGGTATTTTGGGGAGAAACCATTGCTACAGCATGTTATCTCATTAACAGGTCACCCTCATCAGTGATTGGGTTCAAAACACCTGAAGAGGTGTGGAGTGGACAGTAACCAAGTTATGAAGGGTTATGGGTGTTTGGGTGTCTTGCTTTTGTCCATGTCAAGCAAGACAAGCTAGATGCAAGGGCTCTCAGATGTGTATTTCTTGGATATCCGGATGGAATAAAGGGCTACAGATTGTGGTGCTTAGAGAAGGGAAATCAGAAGATAATCACAAGTAGAGATGTGAAGTTTAATGAGAATGTGATGGCTTACTCTTCTACAGGCTCTAAGGAAGAATTTGATGGTGCTACAGAGACAGAGGAGATATCAATTCAGGTGGAGCATCCTGCTGAAGATAACCACACACCTCAACCACAAGAAAATCTACAAGATAGTGATTCATCATCTGAAGAAGAAGAACAAACTGGACCTTCACAAAATGTCAGAGAATACAGCATTGGAAGGGACAGGCCTAGAAGAACAATCAACAAACCTGATTTCTATGGTCAAGCAGGGAGTGTTTATTATGCCTTGAGTGTTGCTGAAGACCTGGAATCACAAGAGCCTAGTAGTTTTAAAGAAGCACTAGACTGTGAAGAAGGTGAACACTGGATACAGGCAATGACTGAAGAGATGGAGTCCCTGGAAAAGAATAAGACCTGGATATTGGTGGAGAAACCAAAAGGTCAGAAACTTGTAAGCTCTAAATGGATATACAAGAAGAAACTAGAGACAGCAGGATCCAAACAGGTGAGGTTTAAAGCAAGATTGGTGGCCAGGGGCTTTACACAAAGAGAAGGGATTGATTTCAATGAGGTTTTCTCTCCAGTAGTAAAGCATTGCTCAATCAGGTTGCTTTTATCAAAAGTCACACAGGAGGACATGGAACTACAACAACTGGATGTAAAGACAGCATTCTTACATGGAGAACTCAATGAGGAGATATATATGAAACAGCCAGAAGGCTTTGTTGTTCCTGGGAAAGAAGACAAAGTATGTTTACTGAAGAAGTCACTATATGGACTTAAACAAAGTCCAAGACAGTGGAATAAGAGGTTTAATGACTTCATGATCAGTGTTGGCTTTGTAAGAAGCCTTTATGACAGTTGTGTTTACTTCAACAAAGGTTCAAAGCAAGATAAAGTTTTCCTTCTATTGTATGTGGATGACATGCTAATTGCCAGCAGGAACAAGAAGAGAGTACAATGGTTGAAGGATAGACTTAATGCTGAATTTGACATGAAAGATCTGGGAGAAGCTAAGAAGATATTGGGCATGAACATTCTAAGAAACAGAGAAGCTGGAGTGCTTTGGTTATCTCAGAGGCAATATCTACAGAAAGTATTGGAGAGGTTTCATATGCATGAAGCCAAACCTCTCTCCACTCCAGTTAATCTACAGAAGAAACTTTCCAAAGAACAATGCCCAAAGACTGAAGAGGAAATCATACATATGAACAATATTCCTTATGCAAGTGGAGTTGGAAGTCTTATGTATGGAATGATTTGTAGCAGGCCTGACTTGGCATATGCTGTATCTTTAGTAAGCAGGTTCATGTCAAATCCAGGAGTTGAGCATTGGGAAGCTTTGAAACATGTGATGAGGTATTTGAAAGGATCAGTGAATTTGTCACTGAAGTTTGAAAAAAGAGTGGATGTAAGTACTGTTGCATTGGAGGGGTTTGCTGACTCGGATTTTGCAGCAAACATAGACACAAGGAAATCCATTTCTGGATTTGTGTTTACCTTATTTGGAACAGCCATCAGCTGGAGGAGTGTACAACAATCTGTTGTGGCACTATCAACAACAGAAGCAGAATATATCTCTCTAACTGAAGCTATCAAAGAGGCAATCTGGTTGAAAGGGGTTCTGAGAGATTTGGATATCAAGCAGAAGTGTGTGGCAATCTACTGTGATAATCAAAGTGCTCTACACCTTGTGAAACATCAAGCATTTCATGAAAGGTCTAAACACATTGATGTTAGGTTACATTTTGCTAGAGATATCATTGATTCTGGTTCTGTGGAGGTGAAGAAGGTACACACATTGCATAATCCTGCTGATTTTTTTACAAAGGGTGTACCTGGAAACAAAGTGGAGCATTGCTCGAGCTTGCTGCAGCTTGAGCAATGTCATGAAGAGCAATAACAGACAGGCAGTGGTGAGGCATTAAGAGGAACACTTGATTCATTGAGGTGGAGATTTGTGAGGTAGTGTTCAATCTCATCAAGTGAGCTATACTTGGTAATATGGTGTGTTGGGAATGTGGAACCGGGTTCAAGAGGTGAAGAACCGGAGGTTTGGACCGGGTTTAAGCATCAAGAAGCAAAGCTGGTCAGGATGAGCCGGGTTCGTGGCAGTTATGAATAACCGCTGATTGTGACGAGTTAGTTCAGAATTTGTGACGAAGAAAACCGTCACTTTTGTCCAGTAGCTGAGCTCAGTTTGATTCAGTTAGAACTTTTTGTACGGTTACATTCGAGCTTCAATTCATATATCATTGTAAAGCTCTCCTCAAGGAGAACAACACTACGTCGAGCAATTTTCAGTTTCTTATATTAGAGAGAGTATTTGAGAGGGAACGTTTTTCTGCCCTAGTTTGTTCCAGAATTGGGCATTTTGGTTTCTGAGTGTATTCTCTGTAATTGATTGGATTTCTTAGTGGATTGAGGTGTGCCTTGCCTCCGTGGATGTAGTTCATCTTGAACGAACCACGTAAAACTTGTGTGTGATTCATTTATATTTCCTGTTCTGCGCAAGTCGTGTTCGGTCACAACTTTGGCCGAATTCAGTGTGTGTTTTCAGATTGATCTTTGTTCGATTTCCAGATTCTTGGTTAGCTGTGTGTTTAGGAGTTGAAATCACTAACATAAATTTTCTACTGACAAATAACATAGCAAAAACAACTAATTTTTCAACATTAATACCAAGCAAACTAGATTCCTACTGACAGTCTTAAAACCAATAGATAAAAGTAAGACCATTATTCAAAACTTGTCAAATAAAACCAACTAGTCTAGCCAAAATAATAATTCCAAATACTCACAAGAATTCATCAAAAGCAAACCCATCATAATTAATAATTGAATATTTAGAAAAACATAATATTTTATTAGCCTTCTTTTTCCATCCACTCCTGTCGCCGGCTCTTTAACCTAAAAATTTAATTTCAGAATTGGGGTGAGTTACATCCAACTCGTGGGGTTTAGTTTGCTAGAATTAAGCAATATAATATAAGCAAATCACCATATTGTCACCATATCAAATGTCACCATAACATCATATCACCATATGCCCTTAGGCCATACACATAAGCAAATCAAATAAATTTGAATCTCATGTCATCATATCGCCATAACATCATATCAACATATATAACAAGCAAAATATTTAATTAGAGCAAACAATAAAGTAAAACCCGCCATAGTAGTTGAATAAATAATGTCGTGCACAAATTAACTGATCACCGTGCTCTTGACCAGAAAATCCTATATAACCAATAATCTATATGAATCATAGAGGTATCTATTTAAGGTTGACTGAATTACATAAATATTGAATTTAGGTTGGAACTGACTAATTAAAAGTTGGGACTAGAAATAAAAAATGTGTGTGTATGTGTGTGTGTGTGTATATATACACTATTTCTCTTCTTGATATTTTGCTAACTTCAAGCCCAATAATAATTTGCCCCCAATCAAAATCCCATTTTGTGGCTTCTGCCACATCCCCCCAGCATCCCTCCTCTTCAATTTTTTGTTAAGATAAAATATGCTTAATTAATCGTAAACATATATACAAAAAGCAACTATCCTGCCCCTCCTACTTATGTCTCCTCCCACCCCCCCCCCCCCCACCCCTTCCCCTTTTCCTCTCAGTAGTCACCCTCATTGACCCACACAACCCACATGCCACACACACACATGTTCCAAAAATCCATTATACAATTAAATACACACACGCACTGGTATATATACATACATACGCACACCACTGCACACACATACCTATTATTGAATATATATATATATATATATGTATGTATATATACAACTGCTCACACGCACAAAATAATACACATGCACCGTCACTCCCTTTCCCACTTCTTTTGAAGACCCACACACACACACATACACACACACACATACACATATACCCTACGACTGAGCAATAATATCTCAACCAATCAACTAGGTTTTTGAATAAGAAGGAGGGCAGAAGAAAGGATCAACGAATGAAGGAGAAGGGTGGCGGCTGGTTGAGAGAAATGAAGGATTATCACTTTTTTTTCTCGGTGTTAGGCGTATTGCCAATGGCATTCTACTATCTTGTATTTTAGGATATCTCCTACTGGGTATTAATTAGAAGCCCCCATAGGAAAATGACTTTTTTATCATATATCAACTAGAAGAGTATCTATTGGATATATATATGTATATCTGGTCAAGATACGTAATAACTGACAGCCCTTTATGGATAAACATGAATTATGATTTGGGCTCAATTTGGGCCCAAATAAATTGATTTTGACCAATATGATATTAAATAAATAATAATATTAAATCATAAAATAATTCGGGGTGTTATATCCTATCCCCGTTGGAAAATTTTGGTCCTCGAAATTATAGGGTATACCGTGTGCATAAAACTCTGGATATTTAGCATGCAACTCGTCTTCACGCTCCCAAGTAGCCTCCTCGGGCCCATGACGACTCCATTGTACCTTTACAAGTTCGATGTCCTTGTTCCTCAGTCAATGTATCTTCTTATCCAAGATCACTTTGGGCCCTTCCTCGTATACAAAAATTTACTCACTTCCAAATTTGAGTAGTTGATGACGTGACTAGGACCGTGAACGTACTTCCTCAATATAGACCCGTGAAACACGTTGTGTATTAAGGAAAATTCCGTTGCCAAGGCTATTTGGTAAGCCAAATCTCCCACTCGAGCGAGAATCTCGAACTGCCCGACATACCTCGGCCTCAACTTACCTCTTTTCAAAAAGCGGAAAACACCCTTCATAGGTGATACCTTTAGGAAAATATTCTCTCCAACCTCGAACTCCAAGCTCTTCCTATGTTTGTCGGCATAAGACTTTTGACAATCTTGAGCCACTTTCATCCTTTCCCGAACTTTCTCCACCACTTTCACAACCTCTTTTTGGTAGCAGGCACTGCTTCTAACGACTTCGGCGGCGCTACAATCTCGAGTCTCAACTTAGAGAATTCCTTGATCAGTCAGTCTTCCTTAGTCAGGATACAGGACATCTCCCCTCTAGCCTTCTGGCTAAGTGTAACTGCCACCACGTTCGCTTTTCCCAGGTGATAGTATATCATACAATCGTAATCTTTCACCAGCTCCAACCACCGTCGCTGCCTCATATTCAACTCCTTTTGCGTGAAGAGGTACTTCAGACTCTTATGATCCGTGTATATCTCACACTTACCTCCGTAAAGGTAATGTCACCAAATCTTCAAAGCATGCACCACCGCAGCTAACTCGAGATCGTGTGTGGGGTAGTTCACCTCATGATGCCTTAATTGTCTTGAGGCATAGGCTACCACCTTACCATGTTGCATTAGCATACATCCTAGCCCTTGCTTCGATGTGTTGCTATAGATTACAAACTCTTTCGTAGGATCCGAAATTGTCAAAACTGGCGCTGTGGTTAACCTCCACTTCAACTCTTGGAAGTTGTCCTCACATTTCTAGTCCCCACACAAACCTCTCTTCCTTTCTAGTTAACCTGGTGCGGCTATTTTCAAATATCCTTCAATAAATCTCTGATAATAACCGACAAGACCCAAGAAACTTCGAACTTCATTTACACTTGAAGGAGCTTTCCAATCATTCACAACCTCCACCTTTGCTGGATCGACCTCTATTCCTCGAGCAGTTACAACATATCCAAGAAATACGACTCTATCAATCCAAAACTCGTATTTGCTAAACTTCCCATATAATTTCTCCTGGCAAAGTGTCTCCAACACCATCCTCAAATGTTGTTTGTGTTGTTCTTCATCCCTTGAATACACTAGTATGTCATCTATGAAAATGATGACAAATTGATCCAAGAAAGGATGAAACACACAATTCATTACGTCCATAAAAACTGTTGGCGCATTACTTAGTCCGAACGACATAACTACAAACTCGTAGTGACCATAACGGGTTCTGAATGTAGTCTTAAGGATATCACTTTCCTTAATCTTCAATTGGTGATACCCCGATCTTAGAGAAAAATCCAGCTACCTTGAGTTGATAAAAAAGATCCTCAATCCTTGGGAATGGATTGTTAACAAATTTCTTGTATAAATAAATAAATACAAAAAGTAATTACAAGATCGAATTTCTCGGATCAAATGGATAATGTTTACAATTTGTGAGTTCCTATCTCTAGTTCTCCTCTGATTCTTCTCTTCGATTGATTGCTGTCGGAGTTGACTTTGATTTTTCCTGATTTTGGACTTTGACTTGAGTAACGTTAATTCAAAGGCTTGTAAGCTTGATTTTGAATTAAACGATACTTTTGAATCAATATGTGAAGAACGTCTTCGAAGATCTTGACAAATGATGAAGAACACCTTTGAAGTTTTTACTTTAAAATGCCGATCGGAGGGGCTCAGCATCTTGATCTCAGATCAAACGTTGAAAATCTTGAGATTGGCTTTGGAACGCCTTGAAAATCGCAAGATTGACTTCGTAATGTTAGATTGTAATATCGGATTGGCTTTGTAACGCCGAATTTTGGCTTTGTACCGCCGGATTTTGGCTTTGTACCGCCGGATTGGCTTTGTAACGCCGGATTTTGGCTTTGTACCGCCTTAATCTCAAGATTGATTTTGTACCACCTTTCTTGAGCTTGTGTTGTTGTGATTTTTGGTGGAGAATGATGTCCTATTTATAGTTGTAGGATGGAAAAACCCTAATGGGCTTGAGTCTGAATGGAGCGATATGATTGGTCCTTCACAATATCATTATCCATAAGATAATTATTAAATTAATTGTATTTAATTTAATAATTACTGCAACATCTTGACACATGGAGCATTCTGATTGGTCCACCATGACTTGATGATTATCCTCATCTTCTTGGATAATTACTAAATTAATTTAATTTAATTTAGTAATATCTGCATCATCGTGACATGTGGCGGCTTCCCATTGGTCAATAAATATATAGTAAATCACCAATTAAATTGACTATTTAACTTAGGAATTTTATTTACCCAATTCCTAATATTAAAAATAATCAATATAAAATTGATATTCAACATATATTTTATTACGTGGCGCATTTTAATTGGATACGAAATTTGCGTATCAACAAATGCCCCCTCGACACTTGTTCACGAACGATGTGTCTTGGAGTGGATAAGTCTTGAACTGACTTTTCGGATTTTTCTGGACATATCGATATTTTTATACTCACATCAAAGAGTTCTTGAATTTGAACTTGGATTTAGATTTGTCGATAGTTTATACTCATATCAAGGAGTTCTTCATTTGGACTTGAATTTGGTTTGTAGATAGTTTATACTTGTATCAAGGAGTTCTTCATTTGAACTTGAATTTGGATTTGTTGATAGTTTATACTCGTATCAAGGAGTTCTTCAATTTGGACTTGAATTTGGATTCGTAGATAGTTTATACTCGTATCAAGGAGTTCTTCATTTGGACTTGAATTTGGATTTGTCAATAGTTTATACTCGTATCAAGAAGTTCTTCATTTGGACTTGAATATGGATTTGTCGATAGTTTATACTCATATCAAGGAGTTCTTCATTTGGACTAGTTCATACTCGTATCAAGGAGTTCTTCATTTGGACTAGTTCATACTCGTATCAAGGAGTTCTTCATTTGGACTTGAATTTGGATTTGTCGATAGTTTATACTCATATCAAGGAGTTTCTCATTTGGACTTGAATTTAGATTCGTAGATAGTTTATACTCGTATCAAGGAGTTCCTAATTTGGACTTGAATTTGGATTTGTCGATAGTTTATACTCATATCAAGAGTTCGTTCTTGATCTAAATTTGACTTGTAGACCTTTTAAGCTTATGCCAAGGAGCCTCGAACTTGAATTTGAAACTTGTTGGTAGTTTATACTCACACCAATGAGTTCTTGAATTTGGAAGTTGAATCTTCAACATTGTGGGCTTGGACGGATTTGACTATTTGACTTGGAAATGTAGATTTATCTGAGGTTGAGATTGACAACCCAATTTGACGAAATCAGATAACTTGACAGACTTGGAGCTTGCCCTAAACTCGGAGCAACTTAGGAGAGGGAAACACAATATATATTTGTATGACTGAACTTAGAATATTTCTAAGCTGCCTACGTACCCCGATGAAAGGGATCAAGTCATAACATAGTTCAAATTTTCACTTTGTGTTTTGTTTTTTGGGGGTTGGTGCTGTGCACAATTTATACTCATGCGGGCCAGGAGTGACTATTTTTTAACCACTTTAGCCAAAGTGGGGTAAGTTAGCATTTTAACCACATATTTTACCTTTGGTGGTCGCCGTGCACAGTTTATCCTCATACGGGCCAGGAGGTCTTTCTCTTCTTCTTCTTTTTTTTGCTCTTTTTTATTTTTTCATTTTGTTTTTTTTTTTTGTTTTTTTGGTAGCAGGCTCAAGTAAATTTCAAGAACTCCCCGTTTATAGGACTGACTCGTACACCATGTTTAAGTTCAAGTAGGGCCTTTTCATCATCTTCCTCTTCTACATGTCTATCTTCGTGTTTGCTTCCTTGTTTGTCCGTCATGTACCATGGGGTGTCACCACGTCCATTATCTTCCAAGATAGCTATAAGATTTGTTGTTGCATTATCTTCATCTAACACTATTTTTCCTTGCTGAGCTAGCTACATGATCTTGTCTTTGAATACAAAGCAGTCTTCTATTGAATGCCCCACCAACCGATGATACTTGCAATACTTTGGGTCATCAGTCCACCTAGCTTCTTCGGGTCGCTTCATATCAGGTAATTCAATGAGATTTGCTTCCATCAAGTCATCGAATATCCCAGAGACATCGGAGTCCAAGAATGGGTATTGTTTTAATTGCATCTCCTTCAGAGTGAACTTTCATTGGCCCCCGTCTTGAGAGATGTCTTTTCTTTTGCCAAGCTTATCGTCTTCTTTTCGGCCAAACTTGATAGGCGTCGATACTACCGTCATGGACTCTTAGTTTGTAAGTGTGGTAAAGGGTTTGCCCCCTCTATTCCAATCTTGTCTATTGCCGAACTTGCGGGGCTCTTGAATTGGCGGCCCTTCTACTCCATTTGTAGTCATGCTTAGCTCTATATCGTAAGTTCGAGTAGATAATTCCTCAAATGTATGTAGGCGAATTCCTTGAAGAATATACCAAGGCCCCACTGCATCTTTTGTGTGCATATCTCAATTGCAGAAGCTTCAGATAAACGATCTTTGCAATTAAGACTCAAATACCTCCATCGATTGATGTAGTCGACTGCAGACTCTTCTTTCCATTGCCGCGTGCTGGTCAACTCAATCATGCTGACGATCCTTCGAGTACTATAGAAACGATTGAGGAACTGTTGTTCTAATTGATCCCAACTGTCAATGGAGTTTGCATCCAAGTCGGTGTACCAATTAAATGCATTGCCCTTCAGAGATCGAACAAATTATTTCACCAAGTGATCACCATAAGTTCTAGCATCATTGCATGTCTCAATGAAGTGGGCGATATGCTATTTAGGGTTGCCTTTCCCATCAAACTGTTGGAACTTGGGTGGCTGATAACCCATTGGCATCTTCAAGTTGTCGATTCGTTGAGTATATGGCTTGGTGTATGTTAAAGAAGACTTCGAGCTCCCCTCGAATTTGTCTTTGATAGTCCCCATGATGATCTCCTTGACTTGTTCAATGGGAATCATACCCTCAACAGATACTTGAATTTCTTCTAGTGGCGTTTCCTTGTCAATGAGATCGCGTTTTGTAGAAGTTTCAATGTCGCCTTGATTTTCAGTTGGTTCTTTCCTAGGAGCACGACTTGTATCACCATTGTCGGCTTTGCTCATTAGATTTTCAATCTTCGAGTCCTACTCTTTGACATGTTTTGTAAGTCCTTCAATGGCTTTATTTAGACTTGCAAGTTGTTCTTCAAGAGTTGAAACGTTCGTTGTCATGATGTGTGCTACTTCTGAACTTGAGGAAGAACGAGGAGTAGAGCATGAGTTGTCCTCCTCATTTGCTACGTTAGCAACAAGATGCTGTGAACTCCTATCAACAATTTCGAAAGATGATGATTGTGATTGGAGAGTTTTGGACATGCTTCTTGTGATGACTCCAATACTAGCACTTGAAGGTTTTGAGGAATTTATCTTGACCATCAGAACTTTGTGATTGGTCATTGTTTCTTTGCTAGACTTTGAGTATTGACGTTGAAGAGTGAGAGATGAGAGGTAGAGATTGTCCCGCTAGGCGTGCCATATTTGTAATAACAAATTTCGTGTATAAATAAATAAACATAAAAAAGGATTACAAGATCGAATTTCTCGGATCAAATGGATAATGTTTATAATTTGTGAGTTCCGATCTCTAGTTCTCCTCTGATTCTTCTCTTTGATTGATTGATGTCGGAGTTGACTTTGATTTTTTCTGGTTTTGGACTTTGACTTGAGTAACGTTAATTCAAAGGCTTGTAAGCTTAATTTTGAATTAAACGATACTTTTGCATCAATATGTGAAGAACGTCTTCGAAGATCTTGATGAACGACGAAGAACACCTTCAAATTTTTGACTTGAAAATGCCGATCGGAGGGACTCAGTACCTTGATCTTAGATCAAAGGTTGAAAATCTTGACAAGATTGACTTCGTAACACCGGATTGTAATACCAGATTGGCTTTGTAACGCCTTGAAAATCTCAAGATTGACTTCGTAACACAGGATTGTAATACCGGATTGTCTTTTTAACGCCGGATTTTAGCTTTGTAACGCGGAATTTTTGGCTTTGTAACGTCGGCTTTTGGCTTTGTACCTCCGGATTGGCTTTGTAACGCCGGATTTTGGCTTTGTACCGCCTTAATCTCAAGATTGGTTTTGTACCACCTTTCTTGAGCTTGTGTTCTTGTGATTTTTTGGTGGAGAATGAGACCCTATTTATAGTTGTATGATGGGATAACCCTAATGGGCTTGAGTCTGAATGGAGCGATATGATTGGTCCTTCACAATATCATTATCCATAAGATAATTATTAAATTAATTGTATTAATTTAATAATTACTGCAACAACTTGACACATGGAGCATTCTGATTGGTCCACCATGACTTGATGTTTATCCACATCTTCTTGGATAATTACTAATTTAATTTAGTAATATCTGCATCATCTTGACATGTGGCGGCTTCCCATTGGTCAATAAAATATATAGTAAATCACCAATTAAATTGACTATTTAACTTAGAAATTTTATTTACCCAATTCCTAATATTAAAAATAATCAATATAAAATTGATATCCAACATATATTTTATTACGTGGCGCATTTTAATTGGATACGAAATTTGCGTATTAACATGTATACTTATTCTTTATCGTGAGTCAGTTAAAATCACGATAATCAATACACATCCTCATAGACCCATCATTCTTCTTCATAAATAACACTGGAGCACCCCAAGGTAAAACACTTGGTTGGATGAAGCCCGTGTCGAGTAATTCTTGCACTTGTACATTCAGTTCTTGTAACTCCTTTTGTGCCATTCTATATGGAGCCTTCGTAACTAGGGTTGCACCAGGTACCAACTCTATGGTGAACTCCACCTACTTGTCGTGAGAAATTCCCGGAAGATTCTCTGAAAACACATTAGAAAATTCTTTGATCACTGGTACATCAACAATCGTCAACTCGGTAGGTGATTTCACCATCACATTCACCAAAAATCCTTGAGCCCCCTTTCTTTCGAAGCATTTTCACAGTCTTCATTGTTGTTAAAACACGTGGAACTAATTTTGTCTTAACTCCATGGAAAATCACTTCTTCGTCCCTCGACGGTCGCAACGTTATCTCTCTTCGGAACACTTGATTTCTGCTCTATGTTTGCTCAACAAATCCATACCGAGAATTACATCGAAGTCGTTCATCTATAGAACATAAAGGTTAGCCTCTAGCCTATGTTTGTCACTTCCAAAATCATCTCCCTAACCATCTTATGAGTGGACAAAGCTTTACCCGATGGTATACTAATCTCAAGTGGTTTGTCAGCTTTACAACTTTTAACACCCAATATATCACAAATTTTCTTGGAGACAAATGAATGGATAGCACATGTATCAAACAAAACTAAGAAGGTATTCCGGCCACATGCAACATACCTGATATAGTATCTGGATTCCGCTCAACTTCTTGCTGTGTGATCTCGAACATCCCAGCTCTGCCCCCAGGGCCAGGATTGGGAGCCCTTCTATCCGGTCCAGTTGGTTTCTTAGGGCAGTGTGAAACTATGTGCCCCGTCTCAAAGCAACGAAAGCACTTGTTCTGACCAAGTAGACACTTTCCCTTGTGCCCCTTCACACACTTAGGGCATGTTGTTGGGTTAATTGATGGTGCGGGTCTAGATCACCCAGTATTCCTCCTCTTCTTGTTATGGTTGTCAACTCTGTTATCTTGCCACTTCCTCTTATTGGAGCTTTCAACAGTCTTCAGTATTGCCTTCTCCAAGTCCATACTAGCAGATATATCCTCTGCCCTCACCATTACCTCAGCGTATGTCATAGCTCCGAGTCCCGCTAGGTTGTCGCGAATTTCGACTTGGAGACCATTTCGGAACCGTTGGGCTTTCTTTTATGGTGTGTCCACCAAGTGAGGAGCACAACGACTCATGTGGTTAAATTTGCGCTCGTAGTCTGTTACCGTCATGCCACTTTGAGGGAGACTCAGGAACTCAACTCCTCTTTCTTTTCCCAGTATACCCGCGGATAGTATTTTTCTTGGACAACCTCAGTGAATTCTTCCCAGGTTAATCCGACACGTTCCTCCACTAGTCTTAGTCTCCAGTAATCGTTCCACCATGTTCTAGCATCTTATTTAAGAAGAAAGGCGACATACAACACCTTCTGGCTATCGGAGCATGCCATATCGTAAAAAACACTTTGTAGCGTGAGAAGCCACTCCTCAATAGTTGTGGGGCCCTCAGTTCCAAAGAATGCAGGCGGAGTAAACTTGTTGAATTGAGCAATGGCTTGTGCTTGCGTGGGCTCCTGAGGTGGGCATTGTGATTCGCCCCTTGCAATAGGGCAGCCAAGCCAGCCGTCATTTGTTGTGGATCAAAGGCACCCGCTAGTGCTCCTTCACCTAGGTTGGCAGGTGGTGCATTAGCAGAAGGTGGGTTCGCAGGTGGTGGGTTATTCCCGTTGTTGCGTCTTGTTGCCATGACCCTACATACCGATCGAACACCACTTATAACACTATACCATGAAATGCAACAATAAATAAACGAAGCAAGAAATGGAGAGAATGAAAAAAAAGAGAAACGACAAAGAATAGTTTCACTAAATTTAAACAAACGAATGTCATTCATATTCCAAGATTGAAACCGAAATAAAAAGAAAGAAATTTTTATTATCGCTTTCATCCTACCACTAGAAATAAATAAATAAAAATAGAATAAAACGAGACATTATAAATCAATCTAATCTAAAACTAAAGGGCAGTCCGTGCTGTCTCCAGGCTCGTTTCAAAACATAATGAAATCGTTATCGCTCCCCACTATCAGAGTCGTTCTGCGAGTCTTCATCGCTATTATTGTCCGAACTCGAACCGCTCTGAGAATCATTAGCTTCAGCCTTCACCTCTGGCTCTTCTTCCGGATCTTCCTCCGGCTCCTCCTTATTGTCCACCAGGTTCACGACCGGCTCAGGCACAGGCATTGACGCAGGTACCGGTATAACTGGTGACACCATAGGGATCCTTCCAAACGCATACATCCTCAGCAGCTCCCCTACGAATACTGAAACACATCCACTTCCACCCTTTCTAGGAAAGGTCTCCTCAAACCTTCTTGATAGAGATCGAATAGTGCAACACTCAAAGGCTTGGGTAGTTCCTCTACCAACCTCTCAGTATGGTCGAAAAGTCTTTCTCAGCGACTAGATAGCCACTCACGCAGTCTATCCACGAGAACATTTGGAACGCTCCTAGGCCTCCTTATTCTACCTCCAGAGGAACCTCCAGCATCGTAAGATTCCCCTTCTTCAAATCGTCACGTTTCCTAGCAGTCAAGCGTGAACCAACCATTCTATTCTATAACCATAGTGCATATAACGAGATACATAAATATGGGAATGCATGAACTCATTAGGAAAACATGATCATATACTAATGCATAAAAAATTACGTACCTTGAGCCAAGCGATGGAGCGTGGATAGAAAGGGCATGAAAATTTATATATGTTTTTATTCTAATCCATATAAATAAACTTTAAATAACAATAATTTTTTTTTTCCAGTGAGTCTACAGAAAAGAAGACCTGCTCCGATACCATATATAACATCCTAAATAATTTTACAAGACTTTTTTTTTTCCTTTACAAAACAATCACATAAATAATAAGAATAATAATATTCACCATAAAAATAATACCAAAAATATAAGTCAGGTAAACCCCTATACTTTTCAGCTAGTCTGTTAAAGAAATAATAAATTTTCTACTAACAAATAAAATAGCAAAAGCAACTAATTTTCCAACGTTAATACCAAAAACTAGATTCCTACTGAAAGTCCTAAAAACCAATAGATAAAAGTAAGAACATTATTGAAAACTCGTCAAATAAAACCAATTAGTCTAACCAAAATAATAATTCCAAATACTCACAAAAATTCATCAAAATCAAAGTTATCATAATTAATAATTGAATATTCAGAAAAACATAATATTTTATTAGCCCTATTTTTCATCTACTCCGGTCGCCTGCTCTTTAATTTAAAATTTTAATTTCAGAATTAGGGTGAACTACATCCAGTTCATGGGGTTTAGTTTGCTAGAATTAAATATATGCAAGCAATTTAATATAAGCAAATGACCATATTGTCACCATATCAAATGTCATCATAACATCGTATCACCATATGCCCTTAGGCCATACACATAAGCAGATCAAATAAATTTGAATCTCATGTTATTATATCACCATAAAATCATATCAACATAACAAGTAAAATATTTAATTAGAGAAAACAATAAAGAAAACCCCACCTTAGTAGTTGAATAATGTCGTGTGCAAAGGGCCTAATCACCGTGCCCTTGACCAGAAAATTAAGGCTGACTGAATTACATAAATGTTGAATCTGGGTTAGAACTGACTAATTAAACGTTGGGACCATAATCAAATATATATGTATATATACGTATACACTAATCCCCTTCTTGATATTTTGCTAACTTCAAGCCCAAACATAATTTGCCCCCCATCAAAACCCCTTTTTGTAGCTTCTGTCACGTCCCCTCAGCATCCCCCCTCTTCTAATATTTTTTTTAGATAAAATGTGCTTAATTAATGGTAAACATACAAAAAGCAAGTATCCTAGCCCTCCTACTTACGTCCCCCCCTTTCCCTATTTTCCTCTCAGTAGTCACACTTACTGACCCACACAACCCACATGCCACACACACACATGCTCCAAAACTCTATAATACAATTAAATCCACACATGCACTGGTATGTATACATACATACACACACCACTGCACACACACATACCTTATTGAATGTATGTATATATATATACACACACACAACTGCTTACCCACACAAAATAATACACAGGCACCATCACTCCCTTTCCCAATTCTCTTGAACACCCATATATATATATATATACACACACACACACACACACACACACACACACACATACATAGACCCTACAATTGAGCAATAATATCCTGACCAATCAGCAAGGTTTTTGAACGAGAATCGAACAGTCATACTAAGAAATTTACAAAAATGAACTACAAATTACTTATGTCCGTTTTGGGCAGAAGACAGATCAAGGAATAAAGGAGAAGGGTGGCGGATGATTGAGAGAGAAGAGAAGGATTATCACTTTTTTTTCGGCGTTAGGCTTATTGTCAATGGTATTCTACTGTCTAGTACGACTGGGTATTAATCGGAAGCCTCATAGGAAAAACATGAATTATAATTTGGGCTCAATCTGGGCCCAAATTACTTGATCTGACCAATATGAAATTTATGATGCATGTTGGGCTTACTAAATAAATAATAATATTAAATCGTAAAATAATTCGGGGTGTTACTATTTACTGAAAGACGTGATAGTTAACATCAGTTTCTTTTCATTCTTAGTCCGAAGGGTAAATGACATTTTCAGCTTACTTACTCCCTCTCGAAGGAAACAACAGTCAATTGCTTTGGTTGTAAGTTTTCAACTTCAACTGTAAGCACTGCTTTTTGTCCAAGAAACCGCATGTCGTCAAAATTCGCTCTTCATTTGACTGATTGACTAGGTTAACGTTAGTCATAATCTGTCTGAACGAAATGAGTAATCTTCTAGAGTCAACATTCTCTAATCTTAAAGAGGTACAAGGATAATCTACCTCTGCATGATCGTTAATCTCGTTCGCCATTAGGGAAACGAGTGCTTCGCTGTCAGAATATGAAGAGTCATTGTCAAAGACTGAATCTTAACACGTTGTAGGTAACCTTGAAGACAGTCGAACAAGTTTGATGGCTTCTGCTCCACTCAAGAGAGCCTTTACCAGAGCTTTTTCATGCATCCTTCTATCTCATTTTTGCTTGCGAACTTCCTCGGGATACTTTTGCACTTTGGGATATGGACAATTTTGTAATACTCTGAAGTACGTTTGATCATGCATAGCACATTTTGGAGACACTCACACTCACACTTCCATGCAATCTCTATCTCACTCTTCGTCTCTCTCTAAACACAAGAGGAACATATTCCATCTTCTTCCCCTTCTTCCCAAATAGCTTCAGCAAACACGCTCCCTTACCATCACTTCACTTTCAACCTTTGAGCACTTCGGTTGGAGCTCAAAGGGATAGCTACGGGTCACCTTAGGCTTCAATACCATCTCTAAGGTCAACTTCATACAACTTTAGAGGTATAGATTAGCTTAAGCAAATAGTTTATAGTTTTGGTTAAGGGAAATAGAATGGAATATTGTTGTATAATTAAGTAATTTGTACTATGAACACTAAAAACTAGTATAAACACACTTGTATTCATTATAATAGGATGTGAGATGAGCATATTTAATTTATTGCCTTGCATGTGTTACTTATGGTGATTTTCATATGATTATGCTTAATTGTGGATTAGATGTGTTCTTGATATGTTGCATGTTTGTTTAAAGGCTTTGCATGTGAGATTTGGTTTAAAATTTGATAAATTATATTAGAAGTTGATTAGGAGAAGACTGAATGCTAATTAAGTGATATGTTTTTTTGTAAAATACAGTAAATTATGTTTTCGGGAAAAAATGGAATACTTGCATGTTTGATTTGTGTAAAAATGATTAAAATATCTAAGAAATGATCTTATGATAATCTTAGGAAATTTTATTGAAAGTTTAATGAAAATAGAAGTCATATGTCTCGGTTAAAAAATGTTGTGGCTTCAGTGTTGAAATTTTGTGAAAATTAAATTATAAATGATTGTGTGAAAATTTGTTTAACTTTCGAGAAAATCTACTAAAATTAGACAATTTTTAGAACGCACTAAAATGAGATGTTCGAGTTTTATAAAATTTAAGGTTAAATTTGATCAAATATAAATAGGTTGATCATTAGGAAAAAAAATATTTGGATCAATATATTAGAAAAATAATTTTGTGAAAAGAATTGTGAAAACTTTCGGCAAAGTTGGATTTTTAGGCTAAGATGATAATTTGGTGTTAATTTGTTACTAATGTGTTTGTTTATAAGACTAATTTGAAATACAACTTGATTTGATTAAAAAATTGAGCAATTGTAACTTAGTGTAAATGTAAGTATGTATGTTTCAACAATAATGTAGAATTAGGATGGTGATATGCTTCGTTGATTAACTTAGGATTAATTGAACTTATAATGGAATAAATGAAATTTAGAATCATTAGATAGACTAATAAAGTTAAATTGGACTTAAGATTAATTTAGTTGAGCTCAATAAGTTAGAATAGGCTCTAATAAAATAATGTTGGCTTGAATAATTTATAGCTTAAATGGACTTAAAAACAAATTAATTGGGCTAAAGAGATAGTTAAAATAGACTTGGGCCCATAGGATAAAAAGAAATGGGCTTTCGCCCCAATAGTTGAACAAATGAGCCAAATAAATCATTTTGGTCTAAATAAATAGAGTTATACTTAGAATAATTAGAATTGAGCTTAAAATGAAATGGGTCTTGGGACTAGATTGAGCTTTAATTGAACCCAATTAAATAGAAGCTTGAGCTTCGGGCCCAATGGGCTGATTGGGGGAGAGATGGACCGGGTCGGGCCCAAACCGAATCTAAAATAATTAGGTTAGGTGTTGGTTAGAATTAAAATGAAGATTAATTAGGTGATATTAATATAACGAGGAATTAATTAAGGTGATTACTGGAAATGAAATTATATAAGTTAAAAAACATAAAGTGAAGTAGGAAAAATTAGGTTACAAATAATTTGATGTTGAATTAAACTTCTAGAAAAACACAGTTTTCCCGCCCATTTGATGATTCTATTCTGGGAAATATAATCTTTACGATATATTAATGAAACTGAATTCCTAAGTATAAGGTAATCTGTTCCTAAATAAAAGAGACAACTATGTCTTCTAAATATTCAATTTCAATTCTGTTCCAGATGATAAAACATGAAATAAACTGATTTTTTAAACCATGGAAATAGGGATATTACTAACGGAAAGAAACCCTAAGTTTCTCTATAAATTGCGAACAATTAAGCAACATAATCATTCATCTATTGCTTTCAAAATCGTTTTTTATTCACGTATACACAAAACACAAGGATGTAAGTTTATATTCAAAACATTATTTTTCTATCACTTCTTCTCTGAATAATGATATTTCTATTCTAAACATTATTTTTCTCCTGTGGAGCTTCTTCTTTGAAATAATGATAGTTCTGCTGATTTGTTGCAATATATCCTTATTTGTACATTTGTACAAATAATGAAAGTTCTGCTGATTTGTTGCAATATCCTTATTTGTACATTTGTACATTATACTTCATGAGCAATTTGTGGTTGATCGGTACTTCCTTGATGTTGTTACAAATTATTTTTTGCTGAAAATAAAAAAACGAAATCAGCAAACATGAGAAAGTAGTATTATCCGAACATAAATCAACATTTCGTTTATTTTCATTTTACACTGCATAGCGAAAACTGAATAATTTGTTTTGAACATTCATTCAAATTCAGTTAAGTTACCTTATATACACAATGTATTCAATAGTATTTGTGTTATTTCTGATTATTAAATAGTATTATACCTTCAACTGTCTTTTCGCTGCTGTGCTAAGAGCAATATGATCCAACAACTAAAGGAGTTTCCATGCATAATTGTTAGATTAGTATGATGCAAACATTGATGGAGTGGCGTAGCGCTCACTTACAGAAACGGGATTAGTTTTAGTGGGGTGGTAGACATAAGATGGAGAGTGTTGGTCTGATGTAAGAATGTTAATCAATAGATGGTTGAGATTGGTATGGAGTGGGCCAATTTATTTAGTGGGCAGCATTAACCACCATTTTTAAATGGGTTGAATTTACATAATGTGCAACTGTTGGGCATTTTTATTTTGGGTGTTGAATCCAAAATAATAATGTGCTCAATATGAGTTTAAAATAATTTGACTTCATTTTTTTTTAATTTGACATTTTTATTTTATTCCATATGTTATTTGTAGATGTATATAAATTATAAAATTGAATGTCATTATCATTCTCTGAATCTGTTTATATATATATATATATATATATATATATAAAGAATTTAGTTGTTTGTCGTTGTATATAAATTATAAAATTCAATGTCATTATGATATATATATATATATATATATATATATTATTTTTTATTATATAAATAATTTAGTAAGGAAGATCTTAAAGAAAACTATAATCTATTTATCAGTATTACGGTGGTGTAAATCTGAAAAATATGTGGAATAACAACGAGTATATGGGCAATCTATGTTAAAAGTATGTATCAATAATAATTGTATGCAGCTATTTAGTACGTTTTTTTTATATATATAGATATACTCATTATTTCATATCACTATAAGATGGGAAATAAATCATATATTATGTAATTGACATTTTACAAAATCAACTAATATTTTGGTTTTGATAAAAATGTTTGTGTACTAGAAAATCATAGACTTATTGCGAAGTTAAAATATAAAAAATCTTAAAGGAAAAATATCAACTATGGAAAACAGTAGAAATACATGTTTATAACAAGCAAATATATCTTAATTGCTTATATACTTCAAGCCAGTGTTTGTGGGACCGGATCGGTGACCGAACCGGACAAGCCACCGATTTAAGGTTCGACCGGTTCGACCATCGGTTCAACCGATCAAAGGCAACTTGTTGACTTTTGGATTTGAATACACCTTATGTGTAATACAATCTAATTTGATACTAGAGTTTAACTTGTAAAGAAAAATTCAACATATATCAATATCAATTATTCCAAAGATACTTCTAACTCTAATTTTTTAGATAACAATCTAGTGCCAAATTTAAAATAAGAGGGGAAAAATAAGGGCAAATGAAGATAAAGGCGAAAATCCCGTGTTTTTACTTAAAACAGGTCCAAACACAACTCTATTTTAAAAAAAAAAATTGAATATCAGGCCGATTCTACCGGTTCGATGGTCAAAACGGTCCTCACCGATTTTGACCGGTTTTGTATCATTTCCGATTTGTTAATGCCAACAGGCCGGTTCTAGGCCCGGTTCCCGATTGAACCGGTCGAACCGGCCGGTTCAGTCCGGTTCCACAAACCATACTTCAAGCATTATATGTGTAATCTATGCTAACAATATAATTATATTGAGGTTGTTTTGTATAATTTTATTATATATAGATTAGATATGGATACACATTATAATATAAATACATAAAGAGAAAAAAATAAAAAACATTAGGGTTTCTTTAGCATCCCAAAAAAAGGTAAATGAATAGATTAATTTCTCGATTATATGTGTTGTATATTTGGCATATCATCAAAATTACACTATATTTAATGAAAAAATGTTGCTCATATATTTTGCTATTGAGAAGAAATCAGTAAGTATAAAAAATAAGAAATAAAATTAATCGTTTAGGCATCATTGGCTAAAGTGGGGGCATATAATAAATGGAAAAGTAGCCTAATTAGGGGTAACAAAGACTAAAGTTAATTGTACTCATTGCTTGATGAATCAAACAAATATCTTTCTAATATTGTTTATCATATTGGAAAATGTGAATATGATAAAAAGATATAGTTGAGTATGTCACATAATAAACATATAGATCAAATGTTTGTATTTTTCTATATTGTTCAATATGCCACTGATCTTCAATCAAAATCACAATATGTACACACTATAATAAACATATAGATCAAATGTTTGTACATTAAATGAAGCTTATTTTCTCTCGAACTATCAGAATCAACACTCTCGAAATAATTTTAAATTAGCAGATCTACAAAGATCAATCAAACTTTTTAAAAAGAAGCTTAAAAAAACTTGAACATGTTCACACAAAATCAGTCTAAACAATTTCAAAGCTTAAAAAATCAACAAAAAAAGTAATACATTATCTATGAATTTCATAATCGGGAGAATGTCAGAGGGGATCATGGAAACAAGCTGAACTAAACAAACAAAAAAAAAAAAAAAAAAAAAATGAGAGGAAAAAAACATAAAAATTGCATCTAGAAAAAATTCGAAATTAAATTTAATATTGATGGATCTAATAAAACAAACCTGCATCGATTTTTTTGATAATTTGAGCTGATCTTAATTTCCATCTATTTGTCAATATCAACATGCACTCTCGAAATACTCTCACAGCAGCATAGCTTCAAAGATTCATTGAATTTTTTTTATAAGAATCTCAAAATACAAAAACAGGAAAAAACAATATCAGTCTAATCCATTTCAAAAAAAAAAAAAAATCATAAGAAATTAGTAATACCTTATAAATGGACGATGAGGAGCTAACAGCGGAACGATCTCATCATTTATACAGGGAAGATGAACCCTTAACATGCGAAGGGATGATCTTGGAAATCGGGGGAAAATCAAGTAAATTAGGGCTTTCTGATCTTAGATATATACATTTTGGAAAGAATTTTTAGGATTAAATCTATACAATCGCGATGAGTTTTAGTGTAATCAAGTATAGAAGAACTTTGAAGAACAAGGAATTTAGATGGTGAAAATTTGGATTAAGGATATTGAAGATCGAATGAAAATTATTGATGGAGGTGAGATGGAAGCTCAAGTTACTCTCGAGTCTTCCAGAAGAATGTGGAGAGTCAAAGGACTCTCATCTAAATTTATTCAATTAAAAACGATGAATTGAAAAATTGCAACTTTTACATTTCTTTAAATAAATCAATAAGGTGAATGGGCTGGATAGAAAAACCGTTGGATCAATAATTGATTATGGGTTGATATTGGCTGGATCAATATGTATTACAATAATGTGTAATACATATTCGTTTTAGTTTATTACATCTTTTGTTGCATATTAGTTCAACTAATGTGATTATCTTTTTATGTTTAATAAAGTTTAGCTACTACACATTTTTTTGTGTATTTGTATATATCAAATAAAAAAAATTATATTTGTGAAAACAACTGCTTAGTTTTCTGTTGGGCCTATGTATGTTGTTTTTACAGTGGGATATTATTAGTGTTTGTGAAAGCTTATAATAAGCACATTTGCATTTTTGGCTTAAAAATAGTAAATTTGAGTGTTTTTAAATATCTGCTTCTGCTTTAACAGTAGTTAAAAATAACTTATTTCTAGCAGAAGCTGGAAGTAGGTCATCATATGTTTTCTTTTCTGCTTATACATAAAATTTCTATTTAAAATCATTTTTCTCCAAACAATACAACTTCTACCTTTTGTATAATTACTCATTCTTACAAGTACTCTTTACTTTTACTTAAAAGTAAATTTTCCATAATCTCTACATTTAATCAATTATATTAATGTAGAAGCAATCGTAAACACTCTCATTGTTTGTTAGGCAAATGAGATTATAAACTTTGACTAAAATGTATAAATGAAATAATAACTTAATATTTGTTGAAAATAAACAATGTCTTTATAACTTTTTTCATTTTCTCTTTGTATATAGATTAAAGTAAATTTATATGTCGCATAATCAATAAAAATCCAATTTTAATTATAGGCCCATACAAATTCTTGATAAATTGGAAAATTATTATACGCACCCAATGGTTGATAAATTTTAAGAATGTAGAAAATAAAAAATAACTTTGTATTTGTTGGGTGAAACAATTGTTTCTTTTCATCATTTTATTTTATTTTATATATAATGGCTCATTAATAATTACCTAGTTTAAATTCTATGCCTATATAGATATGTAACTAACATTATTTTTTATACTTTAAAAAAGAAAACATTATTTTTTATATATAAATATTTTATTGATTTTGTAGATAGAACCATTGTTTGTCTATTACATAATTTGAAATGAGATTGTGCGTGTGTTGTTTTAATATATCTGTTTTGTCTATTATTTAGAAAACTCTACTCCGTTAAATTTAAGAAATATCTGAACCTCTTCCAAAAGTAGCATGCATAGCATGTTTGGAAATGAGGTCTAAGTATTGTGCATTACCCATTCTCAAGGAATACTTTCCGCGATATCACTAATGGTAACTTAGTTCAATCGATTATAATATCGTAATCATGCTTATAGTAAATTCAAGCAATATATGTTACATTTTAATATGTCTTTAGATAGATATATAGTTGATACATATTTGTACTATACTGACATTTTTCGGATCATCTCAGTTTATATTCGATTATGTGATACTTTAATTTACCACTAAAATTGCACTTAATTGAAAAAAAAATCGTAAAGCAACCACATTCAATAATACCATATGAAAGATCTTCCCGTGCATCGCACGAGTACGATACTAGTATATAAAATGACAGTAATAAAAATAGAAATAAAATGAGAATTAGAAATTATTAGGGTTTCGATTCGAAAGTAGGTTTCTTCAAATTGAAATTATGATTTGAATTAGGGTTTATATGATTTAGTGTGATTTTTTGTGACTTATGTGATAATTGTATGTCGATTAGGGAACTTGTATGATTATGATGATATATTAGGTTTAAAATTGGGCATTTAGTTAAGTATATGACTGTGATGATGATTTATGTTTATAAGTTAAATTCATTTCAATAAGTATGATTTTATCTTGAATTAGTTTAATATACAACTTACAACTTAGTTGAAATAAAAATGATGAAATAGGAATAGTTGAATTAGGAAATGATTTAGGAAATAAAATGAAGTATGTTGATTTAAAGAATAATGACTTAGTCAAAAACATAAGTTAGAACTTAGAAATAAATGACTAGAATAATAACAATAATAAGACTATAAGTTGGAAATGTTGAATAAATGTGATATGATGATATGATGATGATGTAATGAGATGTTAGTAATGGTGATCAAAGAGTGATCAAAGGTTAAGTAAAGTGATCTAATAAAGATCAAGGCAAAAGAATCATAAGTTTAAAGTGATATCTAACGAATAAACGAAACGAGAGTTCATAATTGAGTTAGGAAGTTTAGATAACACATGTAAACCGGTAAATAACATAAATGTGTCTAAATAAAGAATAATTTAACATTTTAATATTAAATAGGTTTCACACTGCGGCGAGTGTACAACACAAATAGTTCCACACAGTCAAATTACACAGCTTAACTTTGGAAGTGGGTAAAGTTTATTATTTAAGTTTCTACTTTATATCTTTGTTTGTAAATATGAGCTGCCACAACGGCCGCAAGTGAGGATAATAAGAGCATTGACTGAGAGACGGCAGTATGCGATGAATGATGAGAGGGCAGGTGCGCTGAGAATCTAACCCTGCTTCAGAGGGGAAGCACAACGCCGTCAGACGGCCATGTATTTTGTTAATTTTTTTATTTAAATACCATTTTTATCCACTGAGTTAAAAACTCACGTTTTCCTAAACCACTTTTCAGGGAATGATTATGTCGAGGCCTATAACTACAACTTTGACTAAATGTCTCCTAGGGTTTATTTTCATGTTCTTTATGTTATGGTTATTTATGTTATGGTTATATAAGAAATGTATTCTTCTAGAAGCATCTCTCGCATTTCCGTGATCAGGCATATAATTAACATTGACTTCGAGTTATGAAATAATAAGTTATGTTTTAACAAGGTTAAGCTATATTTCTTTCGTGTGAGTTTATGTTCAGGATAACTTAGGCTACGAGTTTCTCTTCCGTTGCATAACTGCGATGAGAGTAAGAGAGTAAGTTAAAGATGAAATGATAAAAAGATTATGTGTGATTAAATAAGAAATGAGAGTTAAGTAAGGTAAAGTAAGTAAAGAAAAGGGAAAAAAATGGACCAGGTAAGTAACGGCAACTCAGTTCATTGGAAAGTGAGCTGGGATGCTACAAAGTGATATCAAATCGACATTGTGGGAAGAAACTCATAATCAAGGCTAGACTAACAAAGAGGTAAGTTAGAGAGGCATAGTCACTGTTACGCTCTGGGTATCGACGTCAGGTATGACCTAAAATTAAGTTTTTCGGAAAAGATGAGTTTTTTACTACCGATTATTCATGCTTTGCATATCATGAGAAGTATAGGTCAAAAGTATGATGAAATGGTAAGAAAGTACGAATGAGAATGAAAGTATGATGAAGTGGTGTGGAAGAACGAATGCAAAAGAAAGTATGATGAAATGGTGTGGAAGTACGAATGGGAAAGAAAGTATGATGAAATGGTACGAAAGTACAAGAATGAAAGAGTGAAAGTATGAAAGGAGATGATGAAGTTTATGTGCTTGCATTAATTTAAGATTAACTAAAATTGATTAAAAATTTGATAATTTCATGCATTCATGCATATCATATATGAGAAAAACTCCTAGAAATTCTAACTTTTCTTGAGTGTTGATTTACAGTGAATAGGGTTCTTGGTGATTATGAACCATCATGGAAAACTCGGAAGTCATGGTTTACGATGTGACCTTTCAATAGCCAGGAGTGAACATATGACTCTTCGTGCAACATATGTGTCTTCTGAGGCAATAAGCTTTGAGTGCCGGGATCAATGAAACTGATATCTAGGCAACACATCACCTGAGGATACATGTGTTGACCGATTGCAACCCCTGGCCCTGCCACTTATATGTTGACTCCCTATAACGAGGCTGTCGTTACTTACTCTGTCTACGATCTATACTGCGTAGTCTTGGTCTAGGTAGTGGAATGGAAGGGCCATATTCCAAGCTCAGGGATGCCAGTTCATACGGATGGCCGATGGGATGTAGGAAGCGCAGACACAGATGGAGGCTCGGTACCAATGGGACACCGCAAGGGCTAGTGAGACTGGACGACCGACTCAATATGTAAATGCTCTGGAGGCTGATCTTAGATATGGCCACATGTTTCCTTACGGTAGCGGCCGTAACTCTAGAGATGACCGCTTAGTCGGGCACCTACCAGTTAGTGGAGGACTGTCAGACCCAAGCAATGTATTAGGAATTCATGCCTGCACCACCCCCACAATTGAATGGTTGATATCCAACAGCCGTTGTCGATCCCTCTAGCTTAGGGTCAGCACAGGAGACTTATTCATGGGCTATTCCTTTGAGTAGTTGTTAAATGAGGGATTTAGGTTGTTGAGGTTAAGTTTAGGATTTGGCCTTATAAAGATTCTGCTACTCTATTTTCCCTCTCTTCTCTTAATCTTATGTTTGAAGTCAGATGGTTGGGTGCATTGCATCTCGTGATTTTGAAGTATGGTTTTTAACTTACTATTTCTGTAAAACTGTTATGCTTAACTGATTTGTGATTTAAGCCTGGATCCAAGATACGCATAAAATTCAAAATCATTTTCATAAAATGTCACAAGTAAAAACAACACAAGCACACACAAACACAATGTTACTTGAAATCACTACGAAGTATGATAACAAAATCAACCAAGCACGACTTTATCGACGGATGAATAATTAGGATACGATTAATGACAGGAGAATTTAGACGGAATTTTAGGATGCTTCTGAACTTTGGTAGATGCCGGTGAACTTAGGTAGACGAGCTTCGAACCTAGAGTGCCTATATCAGATTTAGGGTGGCAAAAACAGCCTGTAGAACCTTTAGGGCTAGTGTTCCCCAACAAACTGAAGGTTCTCATGGGGCTAACACCCCCGAGAAAGGGTGATACACGTTAATTATGCATGTAATTAGGTCAATTGACTATACTATTTTATATGAATTATGTGCATAAATGGTTAAGAATTGGATGAAATGTGATATAAGTGACCAATGAACGTGCTCGACTTGTTTTAAGGTGTTTTTGAGCATTTTCAGGATTAAAAGTCGTGATTTACGACTACCGAACAAGAAAAAAAGTTGGAACAGAGTGAAAACCGGTCCGAACCATCCAAGAACCGGTCCAGACCAGCCTGAACCGGTCCAGGAGCAAAACAGGGCAAGAACCGTCACGGCCGTGTCAAAAGTGTTGCATAAACATCAATTTGGCTCTGGAGGAGTAACACGGCCGCGCCAGATTTCAACTCGGCCGTGTCAAATTGTGCGCAGAAAATGAAGTTTTTACAAGCAACACGGCCGTGTCACTTAATCGACATGACCGTGTCAAAAGTTCCTCCGTTAAAAGAAATCCTGTTTCAAAGGGGATTTGATTCCTAATTTAACCGGGCTTGTCTAAGCTCTATAAAAAGAGATCCAAGTTCGTTTTTTAAAGGAAGACACATAATATCCGAGTTTGGAGGCGATAGACGACTTGAACAACGACGAAGATTCAATCAACGGAACGATTTACTCGGGTTTAGCGATTTTTCTTAGTTTTAATTCTTTATAATGTTTTGTTTAGAATATTGTATTGGATTGAACCTAGGCATGAGTAGCTAAGCTATTCGTGTCCTATGGTTAGAAAGTAGGGATTTTTATGACACGTTTTAACTTATTGATTTCCGTTCTTACATGTGTTTATCTTTATATTTGTTTTAATAACTAAATTTAGACTGGCCATCTAGGTTTAGTAATCTCGTTTAACAAATCCGCTTCGAGAGGAGGGTTTTGTTATCAGATGTACGATATAGAGCACAGTTGTCTATGACTGTGTAGGCATAGGTTCATGAGCTTTTTGGAGTTACTAGGATTAATTGACTCGAGAGGGTAATTGTCTTAGTTAATCAACGGTTTAACTACTTTGAGAGGAGGGTTAGTTTAATATTGCGCCGCTTAATAAACACTAGATCGGTTTAAAAATCAATAAGTTAATTCTAATCATCATTGAAATAAATATCCTAAAATCGACACCTTAGGATTCCTTTTATCCTTGATTGTTAATTCTTTGTGTTTAACAAGTTTGAATTCATAGTTAATTGAGTTAATTTAGTTAAACTTTGTTAGGTTTAGTAAAATCAATCTTTTGAAATTTAGTATCTAGTTAGGACAATCCTATAATATCGAGGTAATGAATTACCTAAAACTATTCCTTGTGGGATCGACCTTCATTATCGCTACTACACCTACATCTGTACACTTGTGGAACACTAGGTTAGAAACCGACGTGTCAAGTTTTTGGCGCCGTTGTAGGGGAATAGGATTTAGCGCTTAGTTTTTATCTTGAAAAATAGGAGGAAACTAGACTAGATTTTATCTTTTTCGTAGTTATTATTTAATTTTCGTTTTTAATTTTTATTTAATTTTAGTGTTACGCGGTATTTGCTATTTTTGGTGTTTTCAGGCTTCGTATGCACACCAGATTAAAAGGGAAAGAAAGTCTTCTTCCTTTCGATCCAGAAATTGAAGCGATAGCTCGTAGAACACCGAACTAGAAGGAATTTCGCGTCTGAAATGGAGAACCCACCACAGCATCCGAATCCAGATGAAGCTTTAAACAGAGTGCTAACAGCTTTGGCTTGTTTTGATGATCGAGTTACTAACATACAACAACAGATACCTTTACAGCAGCCACAGTTGCCACAGCAGCACGGACCATTTCAGATAGAACCAGATGCGGGAGATGAAGATGATACTCCCATTAGTGACTGCTTAAAGCCTAATCCAAATCAACAACCAGGAGGAGTACGACCCCCACCGCTTAATGCTAACAGTTTCGAGCTGAAGCCGACACTAATCAACATAGTGCAACAAAACCAGTATGGGGGACGTGCGTTAGAGGATCCGAACGCTCACCTGATAAAGTTCCAAAGACTGGCATAAACCATCAAAATAAACCATGTGCCACATGAGCAGGTTAAACTGAGACTGTTTCCCTTTTCGTTGAAAGATAGAGCCCTCCAATGGTTCAATTCATTGGAAGATATCACAAGCTGGGAAGACTTGAGTACTTCGTTTCTATTGAAGTACTTTCCACCGAGCAAGATGCTCGACTTACAAAATTAGATTAATCAGTTCAAGCAAATGGATCAGGAGCCGTTTGGAGAAGCTTGGGAGCGATTCCGGAATCTTATCCGGAGTTGCCCTCAACATGGTTTTACGAAAAAGCAGCAGGTATGTAAGTTTTATAATGACTTACTTGCTCCGACTAGAAACCAAGTGGACGCAGCTGCAGGAGGTAGTTTGATGGAGACATCAGTAAAGACAACGTTCTCGATTTTGGATGCTATGGTTAGAACGAGTTATCAGTGGCCAAATGAGAGAAACCAGCCATAAAGGGTAGCAAATGTTATCGAAGTGGAGACGATCAGCAATGAGCCGCTTGAAAAAACTCACATAACAGCTGACAGCCCTGACGAGTCAGGTAAATCTGCTAACTAGTCTGACGTTAGCACAACAGACAGGGGGTTAGGAAGAAGTTGAAGAGGTTAATTTTCTAAATCAAAGGAACTTCAACAACTTCCAAAACAACCAGCCTAGGTACAATCAGTACCCACATAATCGGAATCACCAAAATTTCTCATATGGGAATTCTAAGAATATACTCAATCCACCGCCTGGGTTTGCTGTTTCAAATGGTATGATCCATGACGGTAAGAAGCCGTCACAAGAAGAGATTGCCCAGTCACAGTTTGAAAAGTATGATGATAAGTTAGCTCATTTGGAGAAGAAAGTAGAAGGAAAATTTATCGAGCTAAACAATCATATTACTGGACAAGGGGCAGACATCAAGAGGCTTGAGAACACGATGGTTCAGAGACAAGCAAGCATTAGTGAGTTGTCTTCTAATATGAGCCAATTAATTAAGATTGTTGGGGCCCAACACAAGCAGGGCCAATATCCGAGTGATACGGTGGTGAATCCAAGAGAGCAATGTCAAGCCATTCAGCTGAGGAGCGGTACGGGTACGAGGGACCCTAGTTGCCAGTTGATAAAGAGAAAGTAGTGGAAAAGGAGA
The DNA here is from genome assembly GCA_958295605.1 of Ajuga chamaepitys. Lineage (NCBI taxonomy): Eukaryota > Viridiplantae > Streptophyta > Magnoliopsida > Lamiales > Lamiaceae > Ajuga > Ajuga chamaepitys. The sequence continues at coordinate 33,415,931 of OY282497.1, read as the reverse complement.
AAATGGAAGAGAAGCACGATCAATCGGGAAAAAAGAAGACAGTGAAGCAAAGCGAAGGAAAGGAAACCAACACAAATATCCCACCTTATGTCCCGGCTGTCCCATTCCCACAAGCCTTAAGGAAGAAAAAGATTGATGAGCAGTTCGCGAAGTTTTTGGATGTGCTAAAGAGGATCCAAATTAACATTCCCTTTGTTGAAGCACTACAGCAAATGCCGAACTACGCTAAATTTTTGAAGGAAGTGATCTCAAAGAAGAAGAAGTGGGAAGAATACGAGATAGTTAACTTGACTGAAGAGTATAGTGCTGTAATCCAAAAGAAGCTACCCCTCAAGCGAAAAGATCCAGGTAGTTTTACTATTACATGTCAAATAGGTAATGTGACATTTGATAAAGCACTGTGTGATCTAGGGGTTAGTATTAACTTGATGCCACTATCTATTTTTGAGAAATTGAATCCAGGTACCTTGAAACCCACTACAATTTCCTTACAGATGGCTGATCGGTCTATGACTTGGCCAAGGGGGATTGTAGAGGATGTTTTGTTAAAAGTTGGGAAGTTTATAATACCTGTTGATTTTTGGTCTTAGATATGGTAGAAGACAAAGATGTCCCTTTGATTTTAGGTCGCCCGTTTCTAGCAATGGGAAAATCATTAATAGATGTTCAAAAGGGAGAGTTGACGTTAAGGGTAGATAAAGAGCAAGTTACTTTTTCAATCTATAAAGCTCTACAACATCATGGGAGTAAGGATGTAGCTCAATTAGAAACATGTAGTTTTATTCATTCTATTGAAGCTGCATTTTGTAGGAAACTAACCTCACCGAGTGATAGTGATCCCCTTGAAACATGCATCACAAATTCTATTTATAATGTTAATCTCCATGACCCTACTAACCTTGATCTTGCCGAAAGTGTTAGTGCACTAAATGCTTTGCAGGAGGCTCCTAAAGAGAGCTCGACTCAAGAAAACATCAAGAAGAAAGCGGTTGAAGAAGGGCAAAAAGGGGGCGATGGATGCCCAGAGCTGAAACCATTACCTGATCATCTGCGGTATGCATTTTTAGATAATGAAAACAGATATCCGGTAATAATCTCTTCTTCCCTTACTGATTCTGAAACTGATAAGCTGTTGCGAGTATTGAGGAAGTATAAATCTGCTATAGGATGGTCGATTGCTGACTTGAAAGGAATTAGTCCTACTATTTGCATGCATAAAATTCTGATGGAAGATGAATATGAACCCTCTGTTCAAAATCAACGTAGGCTTAACCCAATGATGTAAGAAGTAGTTAGGAAAGAAGTGCTTAAGTGGTTAGATGCTGGGATAGTCTTTCCTATTTCTGATAGTAAGTGGGTAAGTCTAACTCAGGTAGTGCCAAAGAAAGGATGGATGACTGTAGTAAAGGGTGATCTTGATGAGGTCATAGCCACTAGGTTGATTACGGGCTGGCGTGTATGTATAGATTATAGGAAACTTAATGCAGCTACTCGTAAAGACCATTTTCCCCTTTCCTTTCTAGATCAGATGCTTGATAGGTTAGCAGGATATGAGTATTATTGTTTTCTCGATGGCTATTCGGGGTACAATCAGATTGTAATTGCTCCGGAGGATCAAGAAAAAACTGCTTTTTTATGTCCTGATGGTGTCTTTGCTTTTCGTAGAATGCCATTTGGTCTTTGTAATGCGTCTGCTACTTTTCAACGGTGTATGATGGCAATTTTTGGGGGTTTGATAGAAAATATAATGGAGGTATTTATGGACGATTTCTCTGTGTTCGGTTCGTCCTTTGATAATTGTCTAGATAACTTAGCTCAGGTGCTTAAAAGGTGTGAAGAAACCAATCTAGTCCTTAACTAGGAAAAATGTCATTTCATGGTAAAAGATGGGATAGTCTTAGGGCATAGAATTTCATCAAAAGGATTAGAAGTTGATAGGGCTAAGGTAGTGGCAATAGAGAAATTACCACCTCCTAAGAATGAAAAAGGGGTTAGAAGCTTTTTAGAACATGCGGGGTTTTATAGAAGGTTGATAAAGGATTTCTCTAAGATTGCTAAACCTTTATCCCATTTGTTAGAAAAAGATACTCCTTTTGTTTTCGATGATGCATGCATACAGGCCTTTGAGACACTAAAGAAGGCATTGATCACCGCTCCAGTACTGATTACACCCGACTGGTCACAACCATTCGAGGTTATGTGTGACGCGAGCAACATGGCTGTGGGAGCTGCATTGGGTCAAAAGCGGGAAAAGATTTTTAGAGTCATATACTATGCCAGCAAGACCCTCGACGCGGCTCAAGCAAATTATACTACCACAGAGAAGGAACTTTTAGTTGTTGTTTATGCTTGTGATAAATTTCGTTCATATCTTTTACAGGCTAAAACAATAGTTTATACTGATCATACTGCTCTTAAGTATTTGTTTGCTAAACAGGATTCCAAGCCCAGACTAATTAGATGGATACTGCTTTTACAAGAATTTGACTTGGAAATCAAAGATAGGAAGGGCTGCGAAAATGTAGTAGCTGACCACTTGTGACGAATTGAGAATGAGGAGGATGCAAAGGGCCAATAAACATCCATTACCGATATCTTTCCAGACGAGCATGTGATGGTTGTGGAGAATGGCCCATGGTATAGTGACATCGCAAATTTTATAGCGAGTGGGATTGTTCCGGACTTTCCTCATCATAAGAAGAAGAAATTTTTCTATGATGTAAAGTTCTACATATGGGATGATCCCTATCTCTATAGGAGATGCACGGATACAATTATTAGACGGTGTGTTCCTAGAGGAAGTAAAGGATATCATAACTCATTGTCACTCATCCCCAACTGGGGGACATTTTGCATCAGCACGAACAACAACGAAGGTGCTTCAAAGTGGTTTTTATTGGCCAACAATTCACAAAGAATGTCATGCATTCATTCTGCAATGTGATAAGTGCCAAAGAACAGGAGGAATCACACGGAAGCATGAGATGCCTCTCACCACAATTCTTGAGGGTGAGTTGTTTGACGTATGGGGTATAGATTTTATGGGACCCTTTCCATCCTCAAATGGGTTCCAATACATCTTGGTGGCCGTGGAGTATGTTTCGAGATGGGTGAAAGCAGTTCCGACCCAAACAAATGACGCCAAGGTGGTACTCAAATTCCTCCAAAAGAATATCTTGACAAGGTATGGCACTCCGAGAGTCTTGATTAGTGATGGGGGCTCCCATTTTTGTAATAGATGGATGGCAGCATTATTGGCTAAGTATGGGGTAAAACATCGTGTGACTACTCCATATCATCCTCAAGCCAATGGACAAGTGGAACTAGCAAATCGACAAATCAAGCAAATACTAGAGAAGTCGGTAAATGGGAACCGGAAAGACTGGGCGATGAAATTAGATGATGCACTTTGGGCACATAGGACGACATATAAAACTCCTTTGGGGCTTTCGCCATATCAATTGGTGTTTGGAAAGGCATGTCATCTACCGGTTGAATTGGAGCATAGAGCATATTGGGCAGTTAAGAGGCTGAATTTCGACTTCGAAGCTGCTGGAAAAGAGCGACTCTTAAAGCTCAGCGAATTGGAGGAATTTAGAAATCAAGCATTCGAGAACTCCAGTTTATACAAAGAGCGGGTTAAGAGGTTCCATGACCGAATGGAATCGCACATTTGAAGCCGGTGAACAAGTTCTCTTGTTCAATTCACGTCTAAGACTTTTTCTGGGCAAGTTGAAATCTCGATGGCCGGGCCCATTCACCATCAAAACCGTTAGAGCATCTGGTGTAGTTGAGCTGTTGAATCAAGACGGGAGCACATTTCTCGTGAATAGACAACGAATTAAGAAATATTACAAGTCCGACCAAATTCAAACCGTACATGAAGTGCGGTTGAAAGAATCAAATTAGAACCAAAGGTCGTCAAGCTTGAGACGTAAAACGAAGCGCTTGTCGGGAGGCAACCCGATGTTTATTGTTATATGTACTTCATTTAATTCTTTAAGTATTATATTTTTAATGGTGTTTTTAGTTTTTTTTATTTGTATTTTTAGGAATCAATATGGATGAGTAGTGAAAGAAACGGGGGTCGAAACGACGAAAATATGGCGTAGAAGGAAAAACAGAGCAACACGGCCATGTTAAAAAAGGCGTAAAAAGGGTGCTGAAATCCGGAAAGCTACACGGCCGCGTCACAAAACAGACGCGGCCGTGTCAATTTTGGCTCAAAAGTAACACGACCGCGTCAAAAGATGTCTCAAAACGCGCAAAAGGATCTATGGGACCAACACGGCCGTGTCAAAAGAGGCCCAAAAAACCAGTTTTGGCTCAAAATGAACACGACCGTGTCAATACATAACACGGCCGTGTCACGCATCCTGCAGGTTAAATCACGCGTACAGGTTCAAATTCTTCCCCTTCTCTCTCTTTTGCACTTCACACACGAAAAACACCACTTTCACACACCATCCACCAATTCAAGCTCCAACACACTCAAATTCACACACAATCCAACTCAAGTACAATCACACACTCTAATTCACTCATTACGCAACCAAAGTAGAATTTTTCGACTCAAATCCGAGGAATTAGGGCACAATCCGAATCGCTATTTCTTCGTCTAAACTTCTCCGGTAAGTGAAGCTAACCTTTATTTGTTTGTTTCTAATTATTTCTTATGCTTAATTAGTATTGGGGAAAATTTAATTTCATAATTAATGCGATTATTGTAGTGCTCATTTGCTAAATATTGCTATTTTGGTATGAATTTGTAAGAATAGTGAATGGGTTTTACTACATGAGTATGGGTTGTGGTGATTGTTGTTGTATTAGACGAAAATGCTGTGGTTAGAATGAAACGAGAACACTGAGATTGAATTTCATGTGCTTGTGTCATTGAGGCATATTATAAAACATGTTATGTGCATGATTTATAGTGAGCTATGTGATTTGATTTATATCCTTTATAGTAATTCTACATGATAAACGAATAAATTGAATTAAGATATATGTTGTAAGTTGATAGAATTCGATGTTTCAATAATTAACGAACTTCTAATCGAAGCGTTTAGGAGTTGAGCATGAGATGGGGGTATATAATGCACGAATGGCTCGGGTGTTACCAGCATATGAATGTCTCGTTGTATTTATTGGAATATTTCATTTTTCGTCAGTACTTGGGCTAAACTAAGGATTGTGTAACTACTAATTTGTGTGGTGTTGAGTGTGTGTACAGGGCACTAAAATGACACCACCGAAAGGGAGCTCTAGTCGTAATAGAGGAAAGCAAGTCATGGTTGAAGAAACCCCGGCTGTCAACCCAAATGACTGTCAAACTCTTTTCGGGTTCTCTTTGACAGAAGCTAAACATAAGGCTCGGTTTGAGGAGCTTCGTCATCGCACTATTATCTCAATGAGATTTGGTAGCGACAATCTAACTCGGGCAAAGGGCATTCATGATAATGTCCGTACTCTTCTCAATCGAGTCGGTCTACTTCAGTTGATGAGAGTGCAGCAGACATACAGGCGAATTACTATCGAGTTCCTGAGCACATTTAGCATCATTGTAGCCAATTCTCTTCACTCCACCCGACCGGACGGAATCACTTTCCAATTAATGGGGAAAGCGAGATCATTGACCTACAGTGAGCTGGATACGATATATGGCTTTTCGAAATTTTCGAGAGAGAAACCCTCGGAGGTATTTGACCCACACACCTTTTGGGCATTGTTGACAGCTGCACCACCGATTGTAGCAGCCCAACAATATATCTCCAAGGCAGCCAAAGCTTCGTGGATCCGTAATCCAGTCATTCGCTACATACAGAAGTTGCTTGCCTACACTCTTTTTGCCCGGCGTGAAGTGGGAGCTGTGAGACAGAGTGAACTTCACATGTTGTGGAACATCCTACATGGCTATAAAGTTGATTATGCAAATATATTGATGGAGCACATTGAGAATGTCATCCGGAAGCAGAAGGACAACATTATGATTGGAGGACTGATCACTCCAATTGCAGCAGCTTTTGATGACATCGACCTTACTGATATGGAGCCAGTAAGAGGTGAAGTCCAATTTACGTGGGACTTGCTTGAATTGATGCAGGTTGTGGTTCTAGGTGATGATGGGACTGTCCCATATATGTACCAAAATGTTGGACCCTATCCTCGCCTGCCGTATGAGATTGGGATAGCGGTCACAGGCGTACATGATACAGCGAATCTGTCACTTTCCACTGAAGACCATCTCCAGCTATCCCAACCACCGGACTCCGAGGTGTTCCATTCCGGGCCACCAGCTGAACAAAGCAGCCACACTCCGAGACAACCCAGGAAGAAACGAGCAGCTGCAACAATTGCCTACCAATCAGAGTTAAATGAAGACATGGTCGGCATCATTAATTCTTTCCGGGATAATGTTCGTCTCCATAATGAGTCGATGCAGACCTTGCGCACGTCGATGGAGAGGCACCGAACAGAGGTCCAGGGATCTCTTCAAACAATTCATTTCCCTAGTAAATGCTCAAAGATGAGTACTTAACACACTTCTTCAAAGAAGTGATGAAGACCGCCTGTGGAGACAGCAGCAATAGACTGAATGGGAGCCGATGCCACAATTTTGGAGCCAATATGGGTTCCAACCCCCGCCTCCACCTCAGTGATCTGTAAGTTAGCACCAAGACGTACCACTCTTTTTCTCCAAACACTGGCTTTTAGCTAAGGTTGGGGGAGGGGGTGAACCATGGGACGTCTTGGCCGCTATATTTATTGTTTTGTTGCTATATCTACTTTGAGGTCATGTTGGTTATTCAGTTTTGTAATTGATCGTTTGCGTGTCGGTTGACTTGTACTCAAGTTCAAGTGTCGGGTCTGTGAGCCCTTTGCATAATTGTTACTTTAATTGTTGGGTCTGTGTGCCCATTGTGTTCAATTATTTTGCTATTGATTTAGAGTATTGGGTCTGTGAGCCCAATTATCTGTTTAATTTGTGTTAGTGGGTTTGTGAACCTGATTTTATTGTTTTGTGTGTCCATGATTGAGTTTTGGGAGTCTAGAGTCTTATTTTTGGTTAAATTGTTAGAGTAAAAAGGAAAAAGAATGCAAACCCGAGTTGTAATTGTTGCAAATTTAGAGAACCGATGGATGATGAAGTGTTAATGATGATACGATTTTATGCATGAACTTGAAAAAAAATTGACACAGAGTAGAGCATGATAGGCAATTTGAGACTAAATTGAGTTAAACCTAGAACTTTGATTGAAATGACCCGTGTGAGAAATTGAGCCTAAAAAGAGACTCCTATTTATGGAGTAATATATTTTCTTTCGGTGTGATTTTGATTTGATATATGTCTTGGTTTCTAGAACTTTCCTTGAGACTGAGTTGAGAATATGTCAAAAGTGTAATGTGACTTAGAAAGTGATATAGGCAATTCTTGTTTTGTATCCGATTAGTGAGCCTACTAAGAATGAACCTTTTTACCAAGAATTTTGTGCAAAATATCCGTAGTAAGCCCAATTGAGCTTTTAGATTTTTGTTCATAACCTTATATGTTACAAGCCATATACCTTATAGTTTTAGCTTTTGGCCCTATATTAGACTAATTGAGTAAAGAGGGAGGTATATTGGAAGGTAGATCGGATTTTGGGAACAAAATGGGCGGCAGTATGAATAAATAAAAGGGTAAAAAGTGTATGAAGTGAAAAAAAAAGTATAACCTCTCCTTGAAAAAATTTTAATTTCCTGACTATTTTCGTAAAAAAAAAAAAAAAAAAAAAAAAAAGGGGAAAAGGCAAAAGAAAGAGCCAGCTGTAAATAAAGGTTCTATTGTTTAAATATAATAAGGGGAGGTTAGAAGAAGAAGTGTTAGAATGAGCTGAAAAAAATGGGTAGTCCCATGATATGGTACCCAAACAATTAATATATATAAAAAAAAATAAATAAATAAAAAATAAAAAAAACACTTGGTTGAAGAGCACTGTTGGTAAGCTGAAGAAGTCACCTTGAGGGATTTGCTGAGAAGGGAAGAGTGAGATTGAGTGATTGTATTGAGGGGTAGTTGGGTTAGGAATAACTTGATTAGTCCAATACATAGTCACTTATATCCAAATATGTTCCACCTTACCTTAAGCCAATATTACAACCTAATAAAAGTCCTACTTGATTCTTCGTCACTTATGCCACTGTACTGCATTCAACTTAGACAATTGGCAAGCCTATGGTAAAACTGAGCATATAGTCCAATCTGAGCGAAATGACAATTTTTAGCCATAAACACTTGAGAGATGAGAGAAACACTTACCTGGTGAAGATCAAATGCTTCGAAAGCTTAAGTCTCGAAAGTAGTTAATTTTTGCACTATCGTATATGCTCATTTATACTGTGGTGTCTAGATTTTGGAAAAAAATCATCCTGAAACTAATTTATCATCTAATCGCCCTAAGTACATAAATTGTTTTTTTTATGTTGTTAAAGGACGAACAACAACTTAAGTTCAGGGGGTTTTGATACACGTTAATTATGCATGTAATTAGGTCAATTTACGATACTATTTTATAGGAATTATGTGCATAAATGGTTAAGAATTGGATGAAATGTGATATAAGTGACCAATTAACGTACTCGGCTTGTTTTGAGGTGTTTTTGAGCATTTTCAGGATTAAAAGTCGTGATTTACGACAACCGGACAAGAAAACAAGTTGGAACAGAGTGAAAATTGGTCCAAAATAGTGAAAATCGGTCCGAACCGTCCAAGAACGGGTCCAAACCGGCTTGAACCGGTCCAGGAGCAAAACAGGGCAAGAACCGACACGGCCGTGTCAAAACTGTTGCGCAAACATCAATTTGGCTCTGGAGGAGTAACACGGCCGCGTCAGATTTCAACATGGCGGTGTCAAATTGTGCGCAGAAAATGAAGTTTTACAAGCAACACGGCCGTGTCACTTGATCGACACAGCTGTGTCAAAAGTTCCTCCGTTAAAAGAAATCCTGTTTCAAAGGGGATTTGATTCCTAATTTAACCGGGCTTGCATAAGCTCTATAAAAAGAGTTCCAAGTTCGTTTTTTAAAGGAAGACACATAATATCCGAGTTTGGAGGCGATAGACGACTTGGACAACGATGAAGATTCAATCAACGGAACGATTTACTCGGGTTTAGCGATTTTTCTTAGTTTTGATTCTTTATAATGTTTTGTTTAGAATATTGTATTGGATTGAACCTAGGCATGAGTAGCTAAGCTATTTGTGTCCTAGGGTTAGAAAGTAGGGATTTTTTTATGATAATGTTTTGATTTACGTTTTAACTTATTGATTTCCGTTCTTACATGTGTTTATCTTTATATTTATTTTAATAACTAAATTTAGATTGGCCATCTAGGTTTAGTAATCTCGTTTAACAAATTCGCTTCTAGATGAGGGTTTTGTTATCAGACGTACGATACAGAGCACAATTGTCAATGACTGTGTAGACATAGGTTCATGAGCTTTTTGGAGTTACTAGGATTAATTGACTCGAGAGGGTAATTGTCTTAGTTAATCAATGGTTTAACTACTTCGAGAGGAGGTTAGGTTAATATTGCGCCGCTTAATAAACACTAGATCGGTTTAAAAATCAATAAGTTAATTCTAATCATCATTGAAATAAATATCCTGAAATCGACACCTTAGGATTCCTTTTATCCTTGATTGTTAATTCTTTATGTTTACCAAGTTTGAATTCTTAGTTAATTGAGTTAATTGAGTTAAACTTTGTTAGTTTTAGGTTTATCAATCTTTTGCAATTTAGTATCTAGTTAGGACAATCCTATAATATCGAGGTAACGAATTACCTAAAACTATTCCTTGTGGGATCGACCTTGATTATCGCTACCACACCTACATCCGTACACTTGCGGAACGCTAGGTTAGAAACCGACGTGTCAAAGGGAAGCCCGTGCCTACATCTGGGGCAGATGTGCTTGAGAGTTACTGCAGACTCTCCATTACTATTGCAGCAAGATGGTTTGAGTTTAACCAGCCCCCGAGCATCGGTACCACTAGGAGTCAGAGCATTATAGAGAAATTACAACGTTTCCAAGCATCTAGGTTTAGAGAAAACGAGGGACTCGCTGGGACGGAGAACTAGATAGCAAAAATGGAGCACGTTTTTTAGTATATGGAAATAATCTCCAGTTAGAAGGTCCTGTCTGCCCGATTCAAACTATCGGGAGATGCCAGCCAGTGGTGGAAGGCACAAAAAAGAACACTAACGCACGAGCAAAAACATATGCTCACTTGGTCTGAGTTCAAGGGGTTGGTGCTGAATCGTTATTTTATTTAAGTGCTTCAGGACCAAAAAGAGGTAGAGTTCATGAGTCTGAGGCAGGGTACTTAGACCATAGGGGAGTATGAATGGAGGTTCAACTACCTCTCCCAATACGCAACACATCTGGTTCGTATTGACGAACGAAAAGCTCGTCTCTTTGAATGGGGCTTGCGATAAAAAATCTAGAGCATCATTTGTGGGCTTTGTCTATCGACGTATTGGGAGGTCTTCGAACAAGGGCAAGCTATCTCTATGAGCTTGGGATGGAACGGCCAGCGATCGCTGCCGCTACCAACCTGAACAAGCGGAAGGGACTCCCAGTAATAGGAGATAATCCGGGTTTTGGCGGGAGGAGTATTAGGATGATACCACCAAGGGAACAAATGGCCCCATGATCGTCATATCCCAAATGTGGGAAGAATCACATTAGGGAATGTCTGCAAGGAAAATTCGTTTGCTTCTGATGCCATCAACCGGGTCATCAGATAACCGATTGCCCGAGACATGTAGTGGAGTAGGACCCTCTGCTACGGCGCCAGCTCTACCAATACCGCAGTGAATTAGGTACGATGACCAACTACTATCGCTAGCAAGCTTATGACGGCCAAAATCACCGAGGTAAGACGCACTTGAACGCACTGCTAGAGGAAGACTATGCGGTGGAATTTCTGGATGAGGATGCTGAGGAGGAGGAATTCGGGCAAGATGAGAAACGACCTAAAGAAGACGAATGAGTCTCTAAAGGAGAAATGCTAACAAGTATGATCCCGATATATGGACAACCCGTATTCGCTCTGTTTGACACCGGTGCATCTAATTTATTCATATCGAAAGCCTGTATGGAAAGGCTAAATGAGATTCTGGGACTTGAAGTAGGAGTACCACCAAGGGAAACTATACAAGTCTGTAGAGTAGTTAGAGCCATAGAATTAGGACTGAGATCTTCTCAATATGAAGATGAAATGAATTTATGTTATCTTAGGGTTCGATAGGTTGGTGCAGCAGAAAGCTACTATAGTTTGCGAGAAATAAGAAATCAAGTTGAACCAGGCAGAGGGTAGACGATTCCTTTATAGGAGAGTCTCCAAGCCAAATAGGATTCCTATCATATCAGTACTGAGAGTAGCAAGACTGCTAGCCAATAAAGGGTGTAAAGGTTTAGGACACATAGTCTCGGTAAAAGGTATAGGAGTAAACTCCTCTAAGGTTGAAGTCGTAATAAATTGGAAAGCACTGACGGACATAGAGGAAGTGTGTACTTTCTAGGAATGGTTGGGTACTATAGGAGGTTCATTAGGAACTTTGCCCGGATTGGCAAACCCCTCACACAACTCACTAAGAAGAGTGAGCCGTTCGTTTGGTCGAACAAGTGTGAAAGGAAAGTTAGTATCTGTTATGGTACTAACTATTCCCGATGGGACGGATGGGTTCATGATCTTCACGGATGCCTCATAAGTGGGTATGCATTGTGTCTTGATGCAGAAGGAAAGGATAATAGTCTATGCATCTCGATAACTTAAGTAGCACAAGCAGAATTATCCCCACGCATGACTTAGAATTGGTAGTTGTGGTGCATGCATTAAAGATCGGGAGACACTACTTGTATGGAACCAAGTGTGAGATCTTTACGGACCACAAAAGCCTCAAGTACTTCTTCACCCAGAAGGAGTTGAACATGCATCAAAGGCGATGGTTAGAGTTTGTGAATGATTATGCCTGCACTATCTCTTACCATCCCGGTAAGGCGAATGTCGTTGCTGGACGCCCTTAGTCGAAAAAAGCAGTTCCGAGAAGAGTATGTTACCCCCTTTAGGGAGAGGCCTGTGGGAGGAGTTAAGGAGATTTAGGGTTGAGGTATGCACCGACAAACAACTGAAAGGGTATTTAGTGGCCCTAAGGATGCAACCTACCCTAAGAGTAAGGATTAGAAATGCTCAAGGGAGTGATAGGTTTCTAACTAAGATGAAGGAGTTACCTCTTAAGTAACGCAGGAAAGGACTTGGGTTGTCCTCAGATGGAACCTTGTTGTTCTGAGGATGAATATGTGTTCCAAAGGACCTGGAACTACGTGAAGAGATACTCAAGGAAGTTCACAACACACCTTTTATTGCCCACCCAGGTGGTAGTAGAATGTACCAGGATCTAAGGAAAAGATTATGATAGAGAGGCACGAAACGTAGTACCGCACAATACGTAGGAAAATGCCTAGTATGTCAGCGAGTTAAGGCAGTTTGTGAGAAACCTTTAGGATTATTGCAACCTTTGCCTATCCCATAATAGAAATGTGATAGCATTAGTATGGACTTCATCATAGGATTACCTAGGACTTCTAGAGGGTATGATGCCCTTTGGGTTATAGTAGACTACATAGGTGCTTATATTAATGAAAAAGAAAAGAAAACAAGAAAGAAAGCAGGAGACTGTGGAGACCATAATTCGACCTACTCGGCAAACTATCTCACTTTATTCCCGTTAGGATGACCTACTCACTTAGTCAGTTAACTAGACTCTACATAGATCAAATGTTAGGCTCCACAGAGCAGTGATAGTGACGGACAAAGACGCTAGGTTTACCTCCAAGTTCTGGAAGAGTTTGCATGAGTCTTTGGGGACTACATTGATTCTGTTCGTTGTACCACACATTCTGATGGACAAACTGAAAGAACAAATAAGGCACTTGAGCATATGCTTAGAGCATGCATCATAGACTTTGGAGGATCTTGGGAAGAACATCTATCCTTGGTCGGGTTTGCTTATAACAACATTTATCAAGCGATCATTGAGATGTCCGTATTTGAAGCCTTATACGGAAGGAGATATAGAACCTCATTATGTTGGGACAATACGGGTAAAGGATACCTTAGGGCCGGAGATGATACATGAAGCCATAAAGGTCATTGAAAGGATCAATTAGCACATTCGTGCCGCCCAAGACTCCAGAAGTCTTACGGCGACAAACGACATAAGGACTACATGTTCAAGGTTGGAGATAAAGTCTTCCAAAGAGTATCACCATTGAAAGGTTTAGCTCGATTTTGTGAGAAATGGAAACTTAGACCTTGTTATGTGGGACCCTTTGAGATCTTAGATAAAGTTGGCGAGGTAGTTTATCGAATAGCTTTACCGCCCGATCTCTTAGGAGTGCACGCCATTTTCCATGTATCGATGCTCCGAAAATATGTTCAGGGGCCGGATCGTAAGGTTGACTTTAGCAACATGAAGTTAGGACAGAACGATACCTATCCGGAGAAGCCAATGGCGATTCTTCAATGGCAGAAGCAAATTGTGAAGAGTAGGACGATTCTGTTAGTCTTAGTTCGATGGAGTAGACATAGTGATAGTGATAGTGAGGCTACTTGGGAGAGGGGACGATATTAAGACTAATTATTGATTTTTTTTAGTTAAGAAAATAAATTTCGAGGATAATCTTTTTGTAAGGACGGGAAAATGTAACACCCTGAAGTACATTTGAGTATGCATATCACGTTTTATTGATACGTGAAATGTCATTGCGTGCCATTTAGCTGGTTAACAAGAATATAAGGGTCATACCATTATCGTAAGCTAGTGCGATTGACCGTTTACTTAAGTGTACAGGAACATCCGTACATACCAGTCTCGGTGTGGAATATAATAAAGATTAAAAAGTAATAAAAGTTAATGAAATGGATAAGCAAATATGGTTAGATATCAAACGAATGTCGCATAAAATGACTAATGACCTATTCGACCTAATAAATAATAACAAAAATACTTGTTTAGTTGTTAAATTAGTGCTTGAATTATATACTTAATCATTTAAGTATGCTTCGAAATACTTATAAATTGCTTAAGATTGTGTTTTAATTATATCATAGCTTATAAGTTGAAATGTATATCCATACTTGTACCTTAGGAAGACTTGTACCTCGACTGAATTTGGGAAGTTTTATATGTGCTTGTAACTTGGAAATGCTTGTACTTTGCCACACACTCACATTTTACATAGTAGTATAAATTGATTAAAATTATGGGGATATAAAAGGGAAAAGGTTCGAAACCTAGTGACTACAAGAATGACCAATTTTGTACAACTTATATTATAGTTATTCGAATCTTAGGCTAATAAATAAAATTGTTTATGTGATCGTTTCATATACATTTAGGTTATATTAACTTATAAATTAAACCACATTAGTACACAAATAGGCTGGAAGTATCCCTTGTACCTATTGGGCTTGAACTATTAGAACTTTAGCCTGTAAAATAGTACGCAGGATATAGGTACTATTGTTGGATTGTAAAGTGTTTTAGAAAACACGTAGGCTATGATATTTTGTACAACTTGAAATATTTTACTTAGGGGTGAGCACGGTCCGGAGCGGTTCGGAGATATGAAAATCTGCAGAACCGAACCGAACCTCGGAGATATTCGGAGATTTCCAAAATTAAATCTCCAGAACCGCTCCGTTGATCGGTTCAGTTCCTTCCGGAGATCGGTTCTTTCGGTCCGATTAGTCGGAGCTGTTCGGAGTTTTTCCTTTAATATTTTTAACAAAATGCACGAAAGAATTATAGTGTTGTCTTTACAATAATATCATATTGTTAAAGAAAAAATGTAATTGTTATATACTTATAAGTTATATATCGAGACAAGTTTCAAAATCATAACTTATAAAAAATAATTATAGGTTACTGAAGTAGTTATCTCGTCAAAAGAAGAATAACACTAAATTATAAAGTTATTGGCTATCGATAACCTCTTTGGACATTTACTGATTATTTTTCATTGATAAACCTCTTTGGACATTTACTGATTATTTTTCATTGATAAAGCTCTAGTCGTATACATTGTCAATAAGTAAAGGTAAACTTAATATGACTAACTACAGTAAAATTAAAGTTGACTTCAAGAGAAAAAGGTGTGTGCACGAGAAAGATGGAGAATCAAAGAAGAAGGGAACAAGAAACGAGCCACTACTTGAAATTCAGGCGTAGGATAGTAACTATGTGTAGTGAGTTCAGGTCTAGAATTTTGACCTTTATATGTGAACATAATTAAATATTAGATATATAATAAATTTTAGTGATTGGATTAAAGAAATATAGAATTGAATTATCATAGTAATGTATTTCTTTATATAAACTATAAACATATTCATTGTTCATATATTTATAATTAATAGATATATGTTTATTATGAAAATGATTTATTATAAATATTGTACTCTATTATTAATTACTAAATCTTTTATAAAATACTAAAACAGTAGTTATATCATTGTTAAAATTTACTAAAATTCATAATGGTTCAATATTATAGTATAAAAGAAATTAATTAAATGATATAAAAAAATTCCATAGTTGATTACTTAGAATCGGTTCTACTCGGTTCTATTTCGGTTTTTCGGTTTGGATCGGTTCGGATTTACAACAAAAAAATTCGGTTTGGTTCGGTTCGGATAAATTCAAATAGTCAACGGATATTATCGGTTCGGAGTGCTTTCGGTCCGGGGTTCGATGCGGAGCGGATTATCTCCGAGACCCGTGCTCACCCTTAATTTTACTATTTGACAAACTTAAAATATGATTTCAACGTAAGGGTTTTAGTGTATCATTTTTATAGGACAAAATTCTACCAAAAAACTAGAATGTACCTAGGTTAATACCCTAAAGTAGACTACATGTACAAAATAAACTGAGACACCCGTTAGCCTTTGGAGCCGAACACTACAACAATTCTGCAAAACGACAACGGTGGAAAACCGTTGTCGTTTGCGATAATTAAGCGTTGTCATACCTGGCGTTGTAGTAGAACCCTACCTACCACAACGGTTTTTAACCGTTGTCGAAGACCTATATCACAACGGTTTTTAACCGTTGTAATTGACATTTACAACAACGGCCTTTATAACGTAGCTTGACCGTTGTCATTTGTATCGCAACACTTAATTTTAACAACAGTTATTAACCGTTGTCTTTTGGGCCTTTACAACAACAGTCACTACAAGTGTTTTTAACCGTTGTGGTTTTAATTTTTACAACATCGTAAACAACGGTTTTTTACCGTTGTCATTTAACCTTTAGAATAGAGGTCTGTGGTACCTGTTATTAGGTATTATTTTCCTGTTTTAATTTTTTTAATATTTTTAAATAATAAATTCTTCAAGAAAAAAATACATCATTTAAAAGGACAACATAAATAAACTAAAATAAAAAAATAAATCGTCACATCATCAAATTTAACAAATATAAAAAATTAAGTACATAGACCGAATCAATTGTATATCTAACAGATGATCCAAAATCCAGTTTTAGCAAAAAGTCCACCAATATGCTTCCTCAGCACAACAGCCTCAATAGCAGCTTTAAGATTATCACTTTCATCTCTTGTATAGGCTTCAGCTCATGGTTATTGGCGTTGGTAGATAATTCAAAGGCTCCAGTTTCCAGATAAATTTAATTGAGACATACAAAATACGTTTTCTAATTTCTTATCCCATATTCATAACTTCAATGAAAACGTAAAAATCTGTGTTCAAGCACGACACAACTATCTGTTTCTATTGTTGAAAGAAATACATACAATAACATGGACATCCTGAATTATTTAGAATCACTAAAGAATTTTTATCATGATAAGAACAGTAACTGGTAGTTTTCACGGGCAGCATATCTGATCAAACTCACTTAGGAATAGCTGTAACTGTCAAAGCCAAAACTGGTATGCCGAGCAAATGATTCCTCAACAAAGAAAGCTTTCTGTAGCTTGGCCTAGATTATTGAACAATTGAGGAAACAATTTAGAAATACTTAAACAGTTGTAGTACAAGAAAGCCCTCATAAGCGAAGAATTCATGTATAAAGAAATAAATATTCATGTACATAAATTTTGTTTTTGTGTGTGTGAGAAAGAGAGAGAGAAGAGAAGGAGGTTTATTCATAGAAATATAGTACGAATGCAGTATATTAAGTGTGCCTCTGCATCATATTCCAATAAAGGACTTTAAGAACAAGCTGAAAACTAATTCAAAACGCCAAATTGAGAGGTCAAGTCACGAGATGACGCAAAAGTGTATCAAGACCTCAATGTAAATGGGAACGAGATAAATCCAAACCAGTTAGTGGTTTGATAGGGGGTCTGATCAACATCGGACACCGATGGAGTGACACAATGCTATTATATATATTGAAGAATTTCTATTACAATTGCTGACACATTCTAATACCTTCAGCTTGGCACAATTCACGAGCCAAAGCTGGAAATTGATGTAACAACTCCAATGGGTAAACAAAAGCTCAAAGATTTCTCAAATTACAATTTTCTCAAGTATAAAACAGAGATTAAAAAAAATTATGATTGTGTGAATGGTACTAACTGCGTTAACAGTGACTTTTACAGCTCACTAAAACTACAAAAGAATGAGGTATAAACAAGATTTGTTGTAATAAAGAATAGGACTCAGATTCATCAGTAAAATATGAAGGATATCGGAGAAACAAATATAAGTTCAGTATGAGAAGCAACCTGAAATCATGGCCCCATGTTGATACACAATGCGCCTAAAGATAATCAAGTGTAAGTAAAATCAATAAAAGAAAAACACAATCTACTATAACAACCTTTGGCAGCAATCATTCATATTAGAACTGAGGGATCAGACCTCGTCAACTGCAATAAGAATTAGCAATCCTCTGCCGTGAATCTTTGTCAACTCTGCCATAAACCCTGATGTGGCTATTAGTTCTGGTGTGACATACAGTAACCTTAAAGATGGCTTTCCCGATTCAAGGTTTTCGTATATCTGAACAGCAAATAAGTAAGAAGATCAAAGGAGTTTGTAGGTAACAATATGGTTTGTTACAAGTCTACAATCATCTCCTTTTATATAGTTAAAACCAAGAAATATCAGATTTATTATTAGTCTATATAAATTGATAAAACAAAAGGCTGGATTAAATGTTTGTAACTATGTAATTATATACCTGTTTGTGTGGTGCAATCTTGAATTTTAATGTTAGTGGAAGAGAAGATGTCAATCCCATCAGTGTTGGGACTTTGTAAACAAGCAGAAGAAGAAAAGCAGCTTACGCTATATCTTGATCACGATAAGCACGGTATACTCGCTGTGAATAATATTAAGAATCAGTCAAAAAATAACTTGGCTGATCAAAAGGGCAAACTAGTTCAAAAATAACAATCTCGGACTGAAACTTTCAATTGAGGGCACCTTTCAGACTTTAGCATTCAGCATTCAAAAATAATAGACGCATATTCAGCATAATTGAGATGCAGAGTTCTAGAAATAAAATGATATATTTAGCTTCTATTAAACAGAACCACAGTCCACAAAACCAACAAGAGAGGAGAAAATGCTGGTGAAAAAGTAGAAAGAAGACTAGGTAATTGAAAGACGATGGATGTCGGACAAACCATGTTTTTTTCCTCTATTTTAGTTTAAAGAGAAGAAATTGGAGAAATAAACTAAAGCGGGTCTAATTATACCAAGCATATTACAAGCTCCCAAGCAACAGGGAAGTTCAATAAGTAGCTGTTACTTTTGGCTGTGTTTGAAGATAATTAAGCATATATATATAAAATACATAATCGATGACTTAAATTAAGTGGGGAAGTGGAAGAGCTAATAAAAATTAGAAAGAAACAATTGAAATTAAATGCTAGATGAATCAGAACATGTCTCTAGATTGAAAACAATGACAAGATATAATCCATATAACCACTCGATGAACAACTTAATTAGTTGTGTTGTAAAGAAGCATAAGCCCATGAAGCAAAGACTAGCCATCCACTATATAAATGAAAATGCTGAGAAATTTTTCCTTAATGTATTGCACATTTTAACTAAATTAATAGGCTTTATAATAACAATATAAATTGAAGACTTAATTATCATTAGAATAAATAAAATATTTGAAGCAGCAAAATCGGAAGTTAGGGTGTAGCCAATTACCATTATCAAGGATCTTGGCACTGTGAAATGTGTAATAAACTTTGCTCTAGCTGCTGTTTTCCACAAGAAAATGAATATTCATTACTAAAAGCAAGAGCAATGAGAGCAGATCCAAAAAATTATCCAGTTAGGATATTCTATTCCAAACTATGTTCCATCTTGTAGTCCATGTGTATATTTATGACATTACTCTATACACGTGGCATGTAATGGAAGTTGTTGAATATAAGATGAAATAAATTTTGAAATAGAAGATCTCATTAATTAGAGAGCTATCATCAGTAAAAGACAAGCCTGAATCACCTCCGAAATTGAATCACCATCTACAATATTGGGTAACGGATCCTCGCTAGAGCAGTTTACCTAATGTAAGAAACTAGGGACATAGGGAAAAAAAGGTAGTAGATTCTTATTTCATGTCAACAAGGAGAAAATGTATGTTATATATAATACCATAAGAACTGG
Source organism: Ajuga chamaepitys (assembly GCA_958295605.1). NCBI lineage: Eukaryota > Viridiplantae > Streptophyta > Magnoliopsida > Lamiales > Lamiaceae > Ajuga > Ajuga chamaepitys. The sequence continues at coordinate 33,396,214 of OY282497.1, read as the reverse complement.
GGTGAAAAATGACCTGTGCGGGTCTCCTTATCTTTGTGTTTGGATCATCCAGAGACTCTCGCCAGTGAGTAGATAGCCAGCCATTCTAGGAATTGCAAACCAAACACGTCATAGATTGAAACAAAGAAGTAAATACAGAAATTAAATAAAAAAATAGGAACAAAGAATCTTAAATATAAGGTCAGGCTCACACTCTTTACCTTATATTTGGTCTTTGTTTTTAGGCTCAACCTTCCCAATTAAACTGCATAATGTATGGCTGCAATGACTATACTAAACAATTGATACATTAGATTCCTCAAATTTAAGAGTACTTCAGCATCACCAAGAAAAAGGCCTAGGAGAAGTGTTTCGTGCTTCACAACATAAAAAATAATAATCATATGCTAAGTAAAATAAGAACATTATCCACTAAATTTACATCTATGACCATAAGAGTAATTCCATTTCCTAAATAAACGGGCAGTGCTAAAAGAAATTAAAGAAAACAGAAGTATCAAAATTAAAGCATAGCATTCATGTTCAACAATATAATTGTAATTTCCTTTCAATTATCTATTCCCAGCAACTCTTATGGGGTATTTTTTTGGCAAAATTACAAGAAAAAACTGACCAAAATTTGATCAAATCAAGAAACAAAGGTAGAAAATAATATTACCAAATCTCTAGTATGCTCCTTGGCAAATTTAGAACCACGTGTGGAGAGACAGTCCTGCTCCGGGCCCATCGATCTCATTGTGACGATTTGTTGATGCTTGCTCACTTTTCTTGAATTCAGGAGACCTCTAAAACTTTACATGGAAAATATATGAGCTTAACATAGGGACTACAAGTAGAGTACATACAATTAGTATATTGAAATAAACTTAAACTACATTTTGGTTGCCAATGAAATGGAGAGAATGTATAAGGGACAAAATTAGTTAATGGAATCAAAAAACAAAATCGCTCACCTATGTTAATCATTATCTGTTTCGTAAGTATCAATATATTTGCTATAGAGTTATTTTCAGGGTGCATAATGATGCAAAGAGTTTGATTCTGAATCAGATTATCAAGAAGAGGATAGAAAGGGCCAACACCTCAAAATAACATATTAATAGAGGATATAACCTTTACTGCTGAATAAAGCTCTATAAAAACTATAAAAATGCAGAATTTCAGACTAAATGCATTTCAGACTATCAGTTTTATCTATCTCTTCCTTGTAAACCATAAAGCTCTATAACAAACAATAAAAATTCAGAATTTCAGACTAAAAATTTCCAATACTACTGAAGTAAGAGTGTCCAAAAGATGATGACTCATTTTGCAATCTAAGCTAATGATTGTACTTTATTTCATGAATACTCACTTGTACTTAGACTACTGATTGCATATACCAAGGACTCTCACATAAAGAACAAGGAACAATAAATCGTCAAGACTAATAAAACTAACAAAATTATCAGAAAATATACATGCCAAAATAGCTATTGACAACTACCAATAGAGATGCAAAATTAAAAAAAAAAATAGAATATGCCATACCTGATGGATACTAGAAACTGGGTGTCTTCGCCACCTCGGGTTCCTTTATCCTTCACCATTAAACCTCAACCGTGGAAGAAGCGAAAAGATTAGTCAAATTTTGAACAGGATATCTGTATAGTGGTGCGTGTGTGTGCTCGTGAGGAAGGAAATTGCACAAAATTACAGGTGAAATTGTGTGTCTTCAGAGGTGAAGAGTGTGTGTACGCGCTCGTGAGGAAGATCTAGATGAATCGAATATAAGCTGACAACTAAATGGTGTTGTTCACCATTTCTTCTTGGAAGAGGGACAGTAGGGTAGCGATAGAGACGGCAATGGCAGGGAAGACGGTGACGGCGAGGCGGAAGAGAGACAACAACGACGTGGCGGCGAAGAAGACGGCGACTATATGGCGGTGAGGAAGACGACGACGGCGGGGCGACGAGGAAGACGACGGATGGTAGGGTAGCGGTGGAGAGACGATTAGGGGGAGAAACGGGGAAAGTGTTTGATATTTCTCTCTCAAGGTAAGATGGGCCAAAAACATTATGGGTTAACATACTAAAAATTTTAATTAGGTTTATTTAAATTTAAATTATAAAGAAAAAGAAAAAGAAAAGTGGTCCAAAACAACAACGGTAAAATACAACGGTATGGTAAAACCGTTTTTATTTTGCGCATTTACACGCTAAACGACAACGGAAATATCTACATCAACAGTGTTTTGTTAATAGACGACGGTTTTTATATAAAACCGTTGTCGTATAGGCGTTGTCGTTCTGCATTTTTCTTGTAGTGGAAGCAAAAACTCCGTACCTAAACTTAGTCTCTGAGTACTATTCTCCTTTACACGTCTTACATGCAAAGTCGGGACACACAAATAGCTTCAGCAAACACCCTCCCACTTTGAAGCCCTCGGTTGAAGCTCAAAGGCATAGCCACGGGTAATTTACCCTGTATAAACCAACAGGCCTATACCCTAGACCATGCTCTAGATCATTTGAAGAATAGAGTATGGATAGAAGATATTCCATTTGATATTTATGTAGACAAAAAACAAACATTCATATTTGTGTGTTTCAGTTTTATATAATTTAGACGGTGGGTAATGGTGCAAACTGCAAACTCATCATTGAATGCATTTACAAAGTTGGTCCACAATTCTATATAGATGAAACTTACAAATGTTAAATCAGAAAAGGCCCATATCCTTTAATTTTATTTTATTCTTTAAACTAATTTCACATTTGTAACACTAATATATTCTTCTCCCAAAAAGCTAACATTAATATCTAACCAATGACATACGTGTTTATAGCTAACTTAAATTCTGAAATTATATTGATTCAAATTTTGATTTACTAATTAGTGGAATTTAATCAAAACATTTACTTAAAACTTGCGTCGATTCTAGACAATTAATTAAAAAAGGTTGTATGTTTTATAGATTAAAAGTATTTTTAAACTAACTTAAATTAAATCTCATATAACTGTTATGTGATTATTTTATTCGATAGCATATCCATTGAGTACACAGACAATCGATTTCTCACGTTGGCTTTTTTTTTAGGAAGCCAAATGTTAATATAAATAGGTAGTATTATAAAAAGAAAAGAAAATAAAGGAACGTGCAAATAATGTGGAGACCACAGGATGGTCACTCACAAGAGACAAACTAAAAACATTTTCATACCACAAGCCAGCAGATAAAGGTGTTCAGAAATTGGCTAAAGAAAATCAAGCAAATACAAAACAAACCCAATATAGTGCAATGAAATGAGACCAACAATTTAGAACTGTTATCTGATGTACTATAGATGCGAAGCACCTTGCCCTATGTCACAAAATCCAAGCGTGGGGGAAATCCAACGGTCCTCACATCCGCGTGAGTCAAAAAATCTTGGGACGATTCCAATATTACAAAATCTGTGGGCACCACCTAATTTCATATCCCAAAATGCAGCAAACGTTAATAAACCTTTCCAAACTAGGGGCGAACCCGGGTCACAATCCGAAATCCACCACAGCCTTCAAATCCAAAATTACAAAATCTGATGTGAAATTCCTGGACTGCACAGTTTATGTTCCAACACAGAAACTGACGAAAATAAAAACGAAAAGCAAACACCAAAATAAACACGGGGTTGAATCCCTCAGACCCCTCGAACTTTATTGTTATTGTTACTCCGTATAACGATAGGTTTTACAAAAGAGACTCGATTCTCTAACACCTAACTTATACTATACCAACAACGTCCGGCGACTCCCGTCGACTTGTTCGGCACTAACTCGGCAAACCACCGAAGGCCGGACGAGCTCTCCCGAACCCGCCTTGAAGTCCCTTCTCCCGAAGATCCTTCGACACGAACACAATAAAAACCTAATTACTAAACACAATAAAAGCGTGATTTCTAGAATATTTTTCCTCTCACTCAATCTCTAAAACTTCTCGAGTACAAATATAATATAGTAGTTTTTGCTCATTGTGTTCTCCTCATAGCACTCGATCGTCATAGAGATGCAGGGAAGACCAAATAAATAATGCTTGGCAGACTCCAAAAAGCCCATGGATTATCAAAATATGCGGCCAATCAAATCTCATTAGATTTGATTTATCTCCATCTTCTCTTATCATATTCTTTGCCACGTAAATATCATGTGCAAATCTTTTGGGAAAAGCCATGCAACAAATCACATCTTTGATCCTGTATATAAAGAATAATCACATATTAAGATATTAACAAATTACTATAAATCAATGATGATACAAATAATATATTTACTAAGATTAATGAATTAAATAAAAATTATTAACTTAAGGGATTTTGGCAAAAATATTGACAAAACAAAATAACCTAACAATCTCCTCCTTTAGCATTTTTTGTCAAAAGCCCAAAAATAAATAACGACCTGCAAAAGGTACGACATCATAACAAAAAAATTCTCCCCTAAACATAAGCAACAATGATGATAAAGTAAATAAAAATATTACGTTTGCCGCCACAGTCGTTATTATTGCTTATATTGAGGGGGAGCTTTACTTTTTTGTGGGATGTTTATATGTTGTTATTTATTTCGAATTTTTGACAAAAAATGCCAAAGGGGGAGATTGTTAGGATATTTTGTGTTGGCAATATTTTTGTCAAAAATTCTTATTTTATATTTGTATAATGTATTGAGCTTTTTAGTATTATTTAATTGTTATTATTATTAGTAATTATTATTTCGATTTCGCAGATGATTTGATTAAACAAAATTCATTTGTCCCACGTCACCTATGCAACAACCAAGTTAGAAGAATCAAATATTTGGAAATAAGTTGCATGCATGAGAGTTTTGTTGATAATCCGCGGAAGCATGAAGAGAGAGAAAAGGTCAAGAAAAGAATATATCACATGAGAGATATCCAAGGAGATTATTGATCTTCCAAACCTTATCAAGATATGACGGTCATGACGTAGATTTGCCCTATGAATCTTTATTCTCTAATTATAAATACACAATTATATTCAATATAACGTGTACACTGAATAGAGCAGAAAACCCAGTGTCAATTATTATTCCAGTCAGCGTTGATTTTATTGTCGTTTTTATTGTGTAATAGAGAAAAGTATTCAGTCGAGTTATAATATAGGGTTCTAGTAGAAGGGACTTCGGGAGAAGAAACTTCTAGACGAGTTCGGGAGAGCTCGTTCGGCCTTCGGTGGTTTGCCGTGTCAGTGCCGAACAAGACGACGGGAGTCGTCGGACGTTGTTGGTATAGTATAGGTTAGGTGTTAGGGAATCGAGTCTCTTTGTAAAACCTATCGTTATACGGAGTATCAATAACAAAGGTCCGAGGGGTCTGAGGGATTCAGCCTCATGTTTATTTTTGGTGTTCGTTTATTTATTTTATTTTCGTCAGTTTCTGTGTTGCAACGTAAATAGTGCAGACTATAAAATTTCAAGTGGTATCAAGAGCGGGTCTGTATCCTAATATGGTCGATTCTGGAAGTCTGCATTATCATGTACTTTCTTGAAAATATGGTGAAGAAGTTGCGAAAGTCAAAGCCAAAATCATCCTCAGGTAAGAAAAATGTTCCAAAGGTTGATTCTTATCATTATAGTAAATCTGTTGCTAACCCTGTAGGATCAAGATTTGATAAAGCGAGATGTAAGGAGTGTGGTAGAAAAGGACACTTCCAAATCGAGTGTCCTACCTTCCTTAGAAAGCGGAGTAAGTCTTTAAGAGATTCATTGATCGATTCGTCGGGTCATGAAGGAGATTCGAGCATGGAAACATTAAGTGCATCCACTAAAATGTACTCTTGCCTCACGAGTCATGTTGAATCTGATTCAACAAATATTGGCGAGCAAGATAATTCTATGTTCCAACATGATTTACCTAATTTTTATGAATCTGATGCTTCTAATGGAGAAGCAGGTCCCACAATAGAGGAGATGTAGAATATGTATAAGAAACTGTTGGACGCATGTTTTCAAGGCTGCAAGGCCATCAAACAATTGGAAAATCAACTGTTGCAACAAGTTGTTGCCGAGAAAGATCAGACAATTTCAGCACTCGAGGTGGAACTTGATATACTACAGAAGGTCATGGATGAGAAAGTAGCTAAGAAGATCCGAGAATCTGAAGTCATGTTACAACATAAGCTGGCTTAAAAAGAGAAAGTGGTAGTATCTCTTCAAACTGATCTTAATTCTTTTACTACTAACTTCAACTCTTTGAAAACTAGTATGAAAATCAAAGATCAAACAATTGAGAAGCTATCCACCGATTTGGAACAATCCAAACAGGTTCAGAAACCACTGAATTCTGGTAAGGCCACTCTAACTGAACTTGTTAATTTAGGCAAAAGTCATGGTGATGTCACTGGTCTTGGTTATCATGGTGAGTCTTCTTCAAATTCGCAAAGGAGTTTCCTGAATTCTGGTCAATATGTAACACAAAATGATCATTGTAACTTTAATGAGAAATTTGGTCATAATCAATGCACACACTGCACCTGTTCAGAAACGGGTTATTTTTGCACATTCTGGTCGAGGATCATATTATGCCCATGTTAATAGTACTGCTCGTCTTGCTATGTTACAACATGGAAGGTAAAAATCTGTTGAAAATTCTCGTTTTGTGCCTATTTGTCATTATTGTGGTGTTTCGGGTCATGTACGTCCAAATTGTTATAAAATGCAGTTTGACCTTAGTAATGGTGACATTTATGGTTGGGATGTTAGAGGAATACCACGCCGAGCCCCTAGGCCTAAAGTAGATTTGATAAACCGTACTCAAAGAAAAATATGGGTTAAAAAATCTACTTATTCAACTTCCCAAAAGTAAGCTCATCAACCCCGTGTCACCACTGGTCTTGGGTTTTGGTATATTAATGTGCTAAAAGAATTGATCATATTCTGACAGCCATTAATTTAAGAAACAAGGCACTTTAATGTAAAAAATTTCATAACTCTCTGGAAAATCCTTAGGATTATTTTATGGCTGCTTTGCATAGTAAAAAAAAAAAAAAATCGTACGTTACAACATGCATATCATGTAGGATTCTGCATTAGGCATTTACTTTCATGCATCCATCTCAATTTTATTCTTTATAAACTCCATGCAAAAGGGCAAGTTTAAAGATTTATTTGGTTTAAAACTTTGCATTCCTTTTCCTTCTAGTTGATAGAGGCTATTTCATTTTAATTATTAATCCCCCGCTCGTCGGAAAGGGCTACGATCATGAAATGATGTTGAGAGCAGCTACCGGTCCACAAACCGGAAAGAGCTACTAACGCAAAAAGTGATTGACCTGTGAAAGCCGCCGATCACAAAATATGTTGCTTAATAATTTTATATTTCTATATCAAAGGGGTTATAAGGGTTAACCAGAGCTCGTCGCACCGGGTTTTTCTAGTGTGGTTTTGGCTCGTGGGGTTTGCGAGCTACTCCACGAGAGGGTAAAAACAGTTGGAGGAATAAGGATACCTTGATTTAATTTTTTGTTCAAGCCTCTAAATAGTTTTGTGCAAAAAGTCAAAATCAAATGAAGTTGATGTGGAATTTCGTTTAGTTCTTTGTCAAACACTTCTGCTTGCCAAATACCGTGGGTATGATAAGATAAAAATTGAGTATGCATTTTATTATTTTCTATTTTTTTCTTAGGCATCCCCTGCATGATTTTTTATGAGGTTATGAGTAAAAATGTTATAGACCTTGAATTAAAAAGATTCATCTAAGTGGAATTTTGGTTTAATTACTGAATGTTGCACCTCTTAATTTACCACCCATACAATGAGCTTGACTATGGGTCAGTGGGTTCAAGTGAGGGGGAGTTATAGTAAGGGGGAGTGGAATCATTTGCGTCTATTTTGTTATATTGATCAGTTTTGTATCTTTGGATTTTTCGTCAAAAAAGGGGGAGAAATATTACTTTTGCCGCCACAGTCGTTATTGTTGCTTATATTGAGGGAGAGCTTTACTTTTTTGTGGGATGTTTATATGCTGTTATTTATTTTGAATTTTTGACAAAAAATGCCAAAGGGGGAGATTCCCTAACACCTAACTTATACTATACCAACAACGTCTGACGACTCCCGTCGACTTAGCCGGCACTGATACGGCAACCCACCGAAGGCCGAACGAGCTCTCCCGAACTCGCCTAGAAGTTTCTTCTCCCGAAGACCCTTCTACTAGAACCCTATATTATAACTCGACTGAATACTTTTCTCTATTACACAATAAAAACGACAATAAAATCAACGCTGACTGGAATAATAATTGACACTGGGTTTTCTGCTCTATTCAGCGTACACGTTATATTGAATATAACTGTGTATTTATAATTAGAGAATAAAGACTCATAGGGCAAATCTACGTCATGGCCGTCATATCTTGATAAGGTTTGGAAGATCAATAATCTCCTTGGATATCTCTCATGTGATATAATCTTTTCTTGACCTTTTCTCTCTCATCATGCTTCCGCGGATTATCAACAAAACTCTCATGCATGCAACTTATTTCCAAATATTTGATTCTTCTTACTTGGTTGTTGCATAGGTGACGTGGGACAAATGAATTTTGTTTAATCAAATCATCTGCGAAATCGAAGTAATAATTACTAATAATAATAACAATTAAATAATACTAAAAAGCTCGATACATTATACAAATATAAAATAAGATTTTTTGACAAAAAATATTGCCAACACAAAATATCCTAACATGATGGAAGCTAAATAGAAGGTGCAAACCACTCGAAAACAAAAATCAAAATACATTTCCAAACACACAAATCATGTCAGCCCTACGGTGGTGTCATCGGTCAGAATAATAATGAAGGGCTGATGTCCAATCTCCAAAATTAACGAAATTTCCAACACTCTAATGCTTAATCGATGAAAAACCCATGTTTAATAGAAGCCAAATGTTAATTATGACCAGTTTGTGTTGTTGTCACAAGATTCACTAATTGTAAAGAATTATATTTTTATGACAAAAACGATCAAAGTAGTAATATAATTTAAAATGTTCTTGATGAGTAAATATTCATAAAAGATTGCAATACTCATTACACGAGTATTTGATTTAGTAACATAAATTTAAATTAGATCCATGATTATGTAATCATAAGTATATTTGTATTTCTTTTCGGATTCCTTTGTTGTATTTGATCCTTTTATCATATTTATGTCTTATAGTATAAATACGTTTACACCATTCATGTTTGATTTCTAATCATTACACCTATTTCAACAAAAGTTTTTCTTAAAATTATGAAATTCTTAGAATTCTAGTAGCACTAAAAAAATCCTCAAAAAAACATTATATGCTCATGCATCGCACAAGAGCGATTACTAGTAGTTGTTAGAAATTGTGCCTTGAATTGGGTTTACTTTGATTCGTAGTTTTGTGTCAAAATTGGAAGCCTGAACATGAGATCCACTGGACGCAACACGGCTGCGGCAGAAGGCGACGCGGTCGCGTCAAATTGAAGCTATAAAGTGGCGCAACAGGATGAGGCGACGCGGTCGCATCTCTTGTTGATGCGATTGCATCATTTGTTGAACGTGGTAGCACCGTTTGTTGGACGCAGTCGCGTCAGTGGAGGCGGCGCAGAAGATGGGCTTAAGTTGTTTAGGCCCAGTTTGATTTCTTTTCTGTATAGGATTAGGTTTGGGGCTTATAAATAAGTCCTATTGGAGTCCTTTGAGATAGAATGATTAGAATTGTTTTGGTATTAATTTTGGCTTGGTTGTTCGAGTATTGAGAGATAGTTTGGGTCGAGTATCAATTGATTGATACTCGATTTTATCTTTATTTGATAGGATACTTAGTCCTATTTTGTTTGAACTCTCGTTGATATTGAATTTAAGATCCTCCCGTTTGGTCGTGGACGTAGCTAACAAGTTGTTCGCGAACCACATCAATTCTTTGTGTTTTTATCTGTTGTTTCTTCGTGTTTATCATTCGTTTGATATTGTTCGTAATTTGTCAATAAGTGGTATCAGAGTTCGGTTCGAGTTTCCGCTGGTTTCATGGGAAATATGCCTGGGATGAGGATGCAGATTGATAAATTCACAGGGAGGAATAGTTTTAGTCTATGGCAGATTAAAATGAAAGCCTTGTTGAAGCAACAAGGATTGTGGGCGCCGCTGATGCCGAAGCCAAATAAGGAAGGGGCCGAGGTTCCGGTGTCTTCCGAGATGGCCACTCTGGACGAGAGAGCGCACTCAACATTCATGTTATGTCTCGATGACGACATAATCACCGAGGTAGCAGAGGAAGAAACTGCACAGGGGTTATGCTCGAAATTGGAGAGTTCGTACATTACAAAGTCGCTCACCAATAAGTTGTTTTTGAAGCAACGTCTGTTCGGGCTGCGTATGCATGAAGGTTAGTCTCTTCGCGATCACTTAGATCAAATTAAAAAAATCCTATTAGAATTGCGTAAAATTGATGTTAAATTAGGAGATGAGGATGTTGTTTTGATCTTGTTGGTTTCTCTACCACCGTTGTATGAGAATTTTGTGCTGTTGTTTGTTGTTGAAAAATACTCTGTGTCTCTAGAAGAAGTGAGATCATCGCTACACTCTAGAGAGTTGTGCCATTAGGCGAATGGTTTGACGGGAGAATTAAGTGAAACTTTAGTAGTTGGTAATAATCGAGGTTCGGGAAATTCAGGGAGAATGCCAAATGTCTTAAACCAGGAGACATTTGCAACTATTGTAAGGAGACAGGGCATTGGAAATATGCCTGTCCGAGGTTGAAGCAGAAGCAGGAAGGCCCTGTTGATTATGTTGTGGAAGTTGAAGCATACTCTGATGAAGATTCTGTCCTAGTTGTTGAGAAACATACAAGTAAATCTGATGCGTGGGTTCTCGACTCTAGGGTGTTGTACCACATATGTCCACGTAGGGAGTGGTTCGCAACCTATAAGCAGGAGGAAGGTGGCAATATCTCATGGGTCAATGGATACAAATGCAAGGCGGTTGGAGTACGCTCAATCAAGGAGAGAACACATGATGGTAGGCTGTGTGCATTGAACGATGTCAAACATGTTCCACTCATGACGAGAAATCTGATTTCACTGAGTCGACTAGATAGCAGGGGTTTCAGTTTCAAAGGTGAAGGTGGAGTTTTGAACGTCTGCAAAGGTTCGAATGTAATTTTGAAGGGCATCAAAAGGGGAACTTTGTATTTGATGCAAGGTTCTACTTTGGTTAGGTCTGCTGCTGTTAGAAGTTATTATTATCCCATTGTTTGGGCCAATTTGGGTACTTAAGGTGCATCTGGTACATTGGGTACAACTGGCGCAATTGAATTTGGTTTGTTTAAGTTCGATTTTTTTGAATTTGTGAGAAGATTTGATTTGAGGTGGAGGTTTGTCCGAAGAAGTTGCATCATTCATGGATCCAAGGCAAGGTGGAGATTGTTAGGAATTGTGCTTTGAATAAAGTTTGATTCGATTCGTAGTTTGTGTCAAAATTGGAAGCCTGGACATGAGATCCATTGGACGCAACGTGACTGCATCAGAAGGCTTGAAGCTATAAAGTGACATGACAGGATGAGTGGTACACGTTCGTGCACACACTTTAGGATGCTTTATTTTCTGTGAGAATAGGCTTAAGCACGTTCGAGCAAGTTAGATCAAATGCAAAGTGAGAGTTTTAACTAATCTAAACAACATAAAACAATAAATAAAGCAAGGAGGGAATCAATCGATGGGGAGATATTCCCGAAGTTCGGTTTCACACAAGCAAATGGAATTAACTATTCGAAGACGACTAAAGGAAACTAGTGTGAGTTCAATGTGATTAAATTCTCAACTCAATCGATATCCTAATTGGGTGATAATTCGGGAATACGGTTGAGTTGCCGTATTCCACTATAATAGGTAAGTAATCGGGGTTCAATGTAGACTGCTACACGAATGAGACTTACAAACTTGACCTCAGGCCCTGTTTACCAACTATGGGGGACTAGAAGAGGGTAGCTCGACTTCTCCTACGCTAAAGACCGGCGTAGGGGTGTCGTTCCTACAAACGCGACTAAACCTAATTTTGTCCATCCTAGCTAAGACCTCCAAGGCTCTACTTCCCCATTTGGTTGGTCTTCCTCATCACAGGTCTCTCTCCTATCAATTGGGTTTTAATTGATTTAGATTCTGGATTGAATTTTCCTTTCCCAACCATCTAAGGCACATAAATTCAATCCTAAGCTCATTTAAGTTCAAATCGAATTTCCTCGAAAGGGTGGAAAACCCTAGCTTAGATTCCGATTATCCTGTCTCAAATGCACAATCATACAAAATAAGGCTAAATTATTGAAAGCCCGAGCCACCAAAGCAATCCTATAATCAAAGCCCTAATTTCATGTGAAAATCATAATAAATCAATCAAATCCAAACCCTAGGTTACCACAACTCATAACAATCCAATAATCAATCAACTAATCATCAATCCTGAAGCTTGGGCTACTCCCGAGCTTCAGGAAACACGGAATCACTCAAACGTCATCAAAGAAATAACAAGCATCATCAACAATCAGGCAATAAAAATAGTAAAAACTAAAAATAAAGAGAAGGGATAAGAAAAAGCTCAATCGATTGAAGAATCCTCGTAAATCTTTGATAAAATAGTCGGGTACCACAAGCCCGTGAGTAATCCCCGAGTTCTCCTCCAAAGACGGCTTTCTCCTTGAAGAGGAGGAAGAAAAACCCTAGTTTTCTAAGTTAAAATCTGAAATTGAAGAAGAAAGAGAGAAAAAGAGTGTAGGAGAAAATTTTATAAAAGGAGGCAAGACAAAAGTTGGATTATGGATTTTACAAATGAGATGGGAAGGGATATATATAGGTCCCCCCAACCCTCAAAATTAGTTGAAAATAAGCCTTAGTAAGGGCAAAAGTGTGAAAATACAAAAGGGAGTGCTTGGTCCTTTAAGTTGTTGAGTCGAGCCTAGAGCTCGGACGAGGAAGTTACGGCCAAAATACGAAAACTACACGAAACAGCGCACTCGCGCGAAAACTGTCGGAACTGCTGCGGTCCGGCAGCCAGTCTGGCAGCCGGGCTGGTAGGTGGTCTGGAAGTTGGTCCCTGGGTCGATTCTGGACTGACAACCGGTGGTCCAGCTGGTCCGGCAGGTGGTCCGGTTGTTGGTCTGGTTCAGCTTTCCAGCCTTGCACCTCCGTCTTCCGTCGCCGTTTCGGAGCCTTTCCTCTCGTATTTTTGACACGACTCCTTCACGACTTTTGTTCATAAATCGAAGAATTTTGATTTGGGCTCTTTTTAGGTCTGATTTCGTTTGAGCCTTGATTTATGGGCTGGAACATGGCATATGTGCGATCGACCTCTTCTTCTTTCTTTCTCCAATTTGAGGCTTTTTCATCCATTTTCTCGGCCCGACTCCTCATGACTTTTACTCATGACTTGACGATATTCAGTTTAGGCTTAACTCCAACCTATTTTGGGGCCTTTTTGGCCTCGGGATACGGGCCGGAGTATGAAAATGGGTGCGAGCGATCTTCTAAGTTCTTCTGAGTTTCCTGACCTTCATAATACGACTAAAACCACCCAAAAGCGCACCAATCATACTAAAAAGTAAAATCAACTCGGAAATACAATGAAACACAAAATCACACATAAAAACAACAATTACACGTAATTCTTCACAAAATATGAATGTGAAAAGTACCAGAAAAAGGATAATTTTTTTACGTTCATCAAGGTCTGAGGGACAATGTTGAGTTTTTCGAAACCGAACGAAGGATTGCTTAGGTAGTGGTTTGGTGAAGATATCAGCTGTTTGAGCAATAGTGGGAACATGTTAGACAGTGAAAACTTTCTTCAAGACCTTCTCCCTTATGAAATCTAAATCCAACTGCAAATGCTTTGTTCTGGAAAGGTAGATAGGATTGGAAGATAGCGAGATAGCACCTTGGTTGGCCACCCATATGGTAGTTCTGAGATTCTGCCTAACATGAGTTCTCTTAGGACAGACTGCAACCAAATTACATCACATGATGAATTGACCAAGACACTTTATTCGGCTTCAGTGCTGGATCTTATAACAACATTTTGCTTTTTAACACTCCATGCAATCAGATTTCTTCCAAGATAAACAAAAAATTCTGAGATGATCTTCTCTCATCTATGACTGAAGCCCAACCAGCATCAGCATAAGCAGTTATTTTACAAGATTCTCCATTCATGAAGTTAAGACCATGATCCAGAGTTCCCACAAGATATCTTAGAATTCTCTTTACACCCTTCCAATGCTTGTCAAGAGGACTTTGCATATACTGACTAACCTTGTCGATGCTATAAGCAATATCAGGCCTTGTGATGGTGGTATGTTGAAGGCTGCCAATGATGCTTTTGTAAGTTTTGCCATCAAGGAGTGGCACTCCATCAAACTTAGATAAACTCTCACTACTCACCGTGGGTGTGTTGATCCCTTTAGCTCCTGTGGTACTAGCTTTAGGATTTCCTCAACATATTTTCCTTGTCCTAGGAACAACCCATTGGATGTTTGTCTTATTTCTATTCCAAAAAAATAACTCACATGTTGTAGATCCTTTAGAGAAAACACCTTTCTAAAATTATCAATCACCCTTTGAATCTCATCATCATTATTTCTAGTTACTAGCATATCATCAACATATGTTAATATGAAGATGTCCACATCATTCTTGTGTTTATGGAAGAGTGAATTGTCAGCGTGTGAACTCAGAAAACCCAGCTTTTTCAATACCATCTCAAGCTTTAAGTACCAAGCCCTTGAAGCTTGTTTGAGACCATATAAAGACCTCTTAAGCTTGCACACCATATTATTTCCCAGTTCAAACCCTAGGACCTGATATCTCATTCTTAATTTCTCCATTCAAAAATGCATTATCAATATCAAGCTACCTTAAGCTCCATCCTTTAGATACAGCCACATAAAACATCACTCTAATGCTGACAGGCTTCACAACTGGACCGTATGTGTCTGTGAAGTCATAGCCTAGCTGTTGAGCATATCCCTTGCAAATAATCTGGCTTTATATCTAGTTATATTCCCATCAACATCTCTTTTTAGCTTGACTACCCATCTACAACCTATCACCTTTCTGTCAGCAGGCCATTCACACAACTCCCATGTCTTATTCTTCACTAAAGTTGTATACTCCTTTTCCATGGGTATTCTTCGTTCTGGAAATTTAAGAGCTTCTAGATGATCATGGGACTCCTCATCAATGTGCACTGGTCCAACAACTTGATAAAGCTTTGGCTTGAAAATTCCTGACTTTAATCTAGTCACCATGTGATGACCATGACTTGCTCGATGACCATGACTCACTTGATCTCCATCAATTGCATTATTACTTTCCCCCAAATGTTCAGTTTGTGCCCCATCATTCTGTATTTTAGATATGTTATCATTGGGAGTAGGTGTGGAATGGTGAGATGAATGTAGTGGTGTATCAAGGTGTTGGCATTAAGCAGAGGGTCAGGAGCAAAGTTGGTGGGATGAGCAGGGAGTTGTATATCAAAATCTTCAATTCTGATAATCTGAGGAGTGTGTGTCCAAGGTGTACAAGAAGAAAAAGGTTTGGAATCATTGACATTTTTCTACTGGAAATGAAATTGAGCTTCATCAAACAAGACATTTCTAGTTACAATGGTTCTATTATTAGGAAGTAAAACTTTGTAACCTTTGAACTGAGTGCTATAACAAAGAAACACACCCCTTTCTGACCTGAATTCCAGCTTATGCTTTCTGTAAGGTCTCAGATGAGGAAAATAGAAACATCCAAATTTTCTGAGGGGATACTTATGCTGGGATGTAATGGAATGTGCCCCCGTCGGCTGTGGCACATCATCGGATCGCACATCCACTTAAATAGTGAAAAATGTATTTTTGTTTAAGAGATTTCTAGAGTATAATGTGTACTGTAGATGTCACAACGGTAGGTTTTTAGGGTGGTTGGTAGTATTAAAATATTGTGATAGGTGATGTGGGTAATGATTGATTTGATTGGGGAATGATTAAAATGTGTATTGGAAATTGTGATTGATTGATAGAAGTTGAAGTTGATTGAAAATAAATGATGTTGATGTGAAATAGCTTTATAGGGGGGATGTGGGTGGATGGACCCCATCTACCTATAGTGAAATTGTTTATGGATGGGTCATCCCATATCCGGATGGGCCATCCCAGTCAAATTGTTGTAGTCAGGCTTTACTCTAGTTAACACTTCCAGAGGTGTTTTATAGCTTAGGACTTTGGTAGGTAACCTATTTATGAGATAGAAACTAGTGACAAATGCATTATCCCAAGGTTTAAGAGGAACATGAGACTTTGGAAGAAGAGTTAGCCTAGTCTCAACAATATATCTGTGTTTCTCTCTGCTAAACCGTTATGTTCAGGTGTGTAGAGACAGCATATTCTATGATGAATCCCATGGTCATTCAAGTATTTGGTTAGGGCTTTAAACTCTGTTCCTCCATCTCTTTGTATTTGTTTCACATTAAGATGCTATTGATTTTTAACTAAGGATTGGAAGTGAAGAAAGTCATGATAGGTGTCAGATTAAAATTTCAAAAGGTATAACCAAGTGTATGTGGAATGACTGTCAATGAAGCTAACATAATACTAATATCCATCGTGGGAGTTTACAGGAGATGGCCCCCAAAGATCAGTATGGACAAGATCAAGTAAACCATAAGAAAAATCGGATTCACCAAAGGTAGCTTGTGACTCTTCCCTTATGGGCAAGGGGTACATAGTTTTTCTCCTTTACCAGCACAAAAAAGGAATATTGCTGGTTCTGAGTACATTTTCAACAACATCTAATGATAGATGGCCTAATCTACAATGCCAAACATCCAAGTCTAACTTATTTCCTAAAACAACAGAATTGATAAAAACTTGTTGATGGTAAGCTTTCTGATCCTGGGGAGTGAGGCTGGTGGTGTTTTTAGAAATTGTTAAGTGGAATTTGTAAAGCCCTTTCACAATACTCCCTTGTAAAAGTGTTTCCTTTGTGGTAAGATCCTTCACAAGACAAGCATTAGCATAAAATTCAAAGAAAAGAGAATAGCCTTTGCAAAATTGTGATATACTGATTAAGTTTCTAGTGATATGTGGGACATGTAGTAAATTTTTTAGAAGGAATGTGTGTGAATGTAAAGGATTCAATTATTTAACAACTGAACTACCAAAATGATATATGTACAAACCTGGACCATTTCCCATTTGGACTTTCTCTTCTCCCTCATAGGCTATGGAGGTGTTTAGATTTCCAAACTCATATTTCAAGTGGTTTGTAGCTCCTGAGTCAGGAAACCAAGAACTTTCCTGATACCTCTCACCCTGTCCAAAGCTTGCTACATTAGCACTTGGGCCACTTGTTCCTCGTTGTTCTTTTTGTGGATAACCTGTCTCATCTCTGTAGTAACATTAGTTACTAGTGTGGTTGATATAACCACACCAATAGCAGGGAATTTTTCCATTGTTTCTACCTCTTCTTCTCTGTTGTGTGTTGCCTCTAAAGGGACTCCTTCCACCTCTTCCTTGTTGGTTTCCATTGAATGACTGATTTGGTGCTCCACCTCTTCCTCTTGAGTAGTTATAACCTCTTCCTCTTCCTTGAGTAGCAAGGTTTGCACTTGGAACTAATACTTCACTGTTGAATTGTATGGCCTCATATCCTTCTAATTTGCTTTCATGGCTAAGAAGCAACGAGTGGACTTCTATGATGATGTGTGGCTCAGCTCTAGAGTTGATGGATACCATAACAGGGTTATACTCCGCTCCAAGTCTAGAAATGATGTGAAGAATCTCATCATCATCATTCATAGTTTGCCCAGCCGACCTCAACAAATCACAGCATGTTTTACCTTATTTAGATACTCTCTCATTGATTGTGAACCTTTCTTCATTGCGCGCAGCTGGAATTTATACTACAAAATCTTTGCTTTGGACTGTATGGCAAAGATGTTTTCAAGGCTCTCCCAGATCTCATTTGAGGAACTCAATCCAACTGTTTGAACTAGCACACTTCCAGTCACAGAGGATAATGACCATGAGACAACCGTTTGATCTTGTCTCATCCAAGCATTGTGCTCTAGATTGATCACAGGAAGCTGATCTGGTGCTGCTGTTGGGAGATGCTCACTGGGTTGCTTCTTGGTTCCATCTAAGAATCCTTCCAATCCATAGCCCCTAACGGTGGCTAGGATCTACTGCTTCCACACAAGAAAATTGGTCTCATTAAGCTAAACAGTGATGAGTTGATTAAGTGGTTGAACAAGAAGAATGGTGGTTTGTTGAGGTTGAGTTTCAGCAGGTTGTTGTGCCATGATGTTGGGAGGATATGAAGAAGTATGAAAGGTGGGGAGGAGTATCTGAAACTGGTTTTACCCAGCTCTGATACCATGTTGGATTTTATGAGAAAGCATAAAGAAAACAAGATAGGCAATGCAACAGTAGCCATTGTATTTCAACTGATATGTTATAAATCTCGTATACATTGTTGTGGTTTGAACTCTTATTTAAGCAGCCAATGGAAGATGCTAGAATACTACACTTGTCTAGTTCTAATAGGATACATTAAATGCAAGGAGAGGTACTAAGCTAAACAACAAGAGTACAAAAATGGAATTTGGCAGCATAGCAATAACTCATATAGCTGTTATCTTTATCTTCATTGACTTGTAGTAATTGCTTCTTGATTCCATTTGACTTTTTCAGTTTGTCTTTTAGATGCTTTTGGTGCTATAGCACAACATTTTAAAAATTGTTGACAAGATTCGTGTTCAATTGGATGCTTTTCTTGAAGATGGATCACATGAGGCTACCATAGCTGTGACTCGTGTAGTTTTGGTAGCTGTGCCACATACAACTGATAGACTGCGAGATTGACTAGTGTCCACGATTTTTCAGCTCACAACATCACAACCCACTTCAAATGATGAAATACGTCAACGAGAGAGAGCTAATGCCTTGTGTGAATCAGTTCGTGCTCTTGATGCAACAGATTTTTCAGCTTCTAGCGTTAGGGATTATCTACTCCGCACTATTCAAAATCTCTCAAAAGATACTGACATGCTGGATCCAGCTCGCAAGGAAGCTCTAGAAATTATATTCAAGGACAGATCAGGGGGAACATTTGATGCTTCTAGTAAGGTAATGGGCGCTCATCTCGGGATTGCCTCAGTTTTTCAGTGATAGTGGGATTCATGGGAAGAAGGGAACTGGAGATGTAGTGCCTCCAGTGGCTACCACAGCCACCAGTGGAGGACACATAATTTAGACGGATTAGGTTTCACCGATATGCTTAGGGGAAGAGCCAAGGGCAGTGAGGAAGGCCTTCCTAGCGAATTTAATGAGAGGAACTCTTTTTTTTAAAAAAATTGTTAGGAGAAGTGAAAATTCACTGTACATCTCTACTCTCTCTCTGGGTTTTGGGTTTTCCCGTGATATATTTTACTATTCGTCCCATTTGTAATTTTTCATATATATGTATTTAGATGAGGATAAAGACATTGCTTCCCAGTTAAATTTTCAAGTTTTTGGGGTTATAATTTCAGTGTCTTGAATTGGGATATTTGGAGGTTAGACTCGATGGAAAATTGTTACTTTGGAATGCATTTATTCACCTATCATGTATCGATATTGATATTTACTGATTTCTTAATATATTTCATGAAATATTCATAATATTTCATACCATTAATTTTATATATTATCTTATTGACGTGCTCAAAATTGACATGTGGAAACATCGATTGTCCACCGTATCAATATGGGGCACCCTAAAAATGAATTTAATCGCAAATAACAAGATATGTCATCCACTAGCCAGGCCATTCAATAAATTAATTTTTTATTTGTGCCCAATATATATATATATATATATATACATATATATATATATGTGTGTGTGTGTGTGTGTGTGTATGCATGGTTTGATGGCTATCGCTCTTTTGTCAGTTTGAATGGTTACCTAATATTAGCCCTTGAATCAAAGATCAAATGATGAGATTGATTGAGTCGTTGGATCATGCATTTAATTCACCTAAAAATAATGTAACACATTCAATGGTAGAGAATGAGTAACCCGATGACAGTATGTAGATTACCATGATGATGTCTCATTTATTTTAACTTTTTTAATTAAAATTTAAAGAAATCTAAAAGTAAAAATTTCGTGTCGTTTTTTGTCATTTTAGAAATACGTTACTTTAAATGTTGTATTAAATTAGCCTTGGAAAACTAACAATATTAATTCGATAATGATAACACGTTATTTATGCATGTATTTAGGTCGATTTAGAATCATATTTTATATCATTTACGTGCATATTTGACCGGCATTTATTTATATTAATAATATTTGGGTCATTTGACGTGTTTCGACTTGTTTTAAGGTATTTTGAGCATTTTCAGGCTACCGGACGAGGAAACAAGTTGGAAAAGAGTGAGAACCGTCGAAGAACCGGTCCAAACCGGTCCGAACCGGTCTGAACCGGTCCAGTAGCAAAACAACGCAAGAACCGACACGGCCGCGTCAGACTTGTAACACGGCCGTGTCAAAAATGGTCCATAACGCGCTGTGGGTTCTGGAATAGAACACGGCCGTGTCACTTAAGCAACACGGCCGTGTCAAATTGTTGCTGGAAAAGGGAAGTTTGCGAAGCAACACGGCCGTGTCACTTGAGCAACACGGCCGTGTCAGAAGGGTTTTTATGCGATAATTTCCTGATTTTAATAGGATTTTGATCCTATCTTCCCCAAGATTCGTCCCCAACTCTATAAAAAGGACCCCAAGCTCTAGGAAAAGGGAGGAATCATCAAGAACATAAATTACATCATCTTGGAGGACAAAGAAGACGAAGATCATCGAGACGGAGTCATCCGGGTTTAATTGTTCTTTCTTAGTTTTAATTCTTACAATGTTTTTATTAGAATTTTGTATTGGATTATTACTAGGCATGAGTAGCTAAGCTATTCGTGTCCTAGGGTTAGAAAGTAGGGATTTTTATAACAATGTTTTGATTTATGATTTAATCTATTAATTCCATTCTTTATGTGTTTTATCTCTATGTTTGTGCTTAAAACTGAATTTAGCTTGATCACCTAGATTTAGTAATTTAGTTTAACATTTCCGCTTCGAGAGGAGGGAATTGTTATCAGACTTAGAACATAGAGCGCAGTTGTCTATAACTGTGTAGGCCGTGGCTTAGGATCGTTTGGGAGTTATTAGGTTTAATTGACTCGAGAGGGTAATTAGCTTAATTAATCAACGGTTTAATCGCTTTGAGAGAAGGATTAGATTATTGTCGTGCCGTCTAATAAACACTAGAATTGGTAAATTAATAGGTTAATCATACTCAACATTGAATTAATATCCTGAAATCGAAGCCCTAGGATACCTTTTCTCATTGATTAAGTTCTTTTTGTTTGCCAATTATTAGTTAAATTCCTCAGTTTTTATTACAATTAATCTTTTACAACTTAGTATCTAGTTAGGATAATCCTAGAGTGTTAAGGTATCAAACTACCTAAAACTATTCCTTGTGGGATCGACCTTGACAATAGTACTACACCTGCGTCCGTACACTTGCGGAACACTAGGTTAAGAACCGACGTGTCAAGTTTTTGGCGCCGTTGCCGGGGAATAGGATTTAGCGCTTAGTTTTTATCTTGAAAAATAGGAGGAAACTAGACTAGATTTTATTTTTTCGTAATTTTAATTTTAATTTTCGTTTTTATTTTTTGGGTTAATTTTTGTATTACACGGTATTTGCTGTTTTTGGTGTTATCAGGCATCGCATGCACACCATATCAAAAGGAAAAGAGACTCTTCTTCCTTTCGATCCAGAGATTGAAGCGACAACTCGTAGACACCGCAATAGAAGGTCTGAGATGGAGAACCCACCGCAGCAACCGAATGATGAAGCATTAAATAGAGTGCTAACAGCCTTAGCACGATTGGACGATCGCGTCACTACTATACAACAGCAGATACCTGTACAGCAGCAACAGTTGACACAACAGCACGGACAGATTCCAATAGAGCCAGATGCGGGAGAAGAAGACGATACACCTATTAGTGACTGTTTAAAGCCGAATCCTAATCAACAGTCAGGAGGAGTACGACTCCCGCCTCTGAATGCCAATAGTTTCGAGCTGAAGCCTGCACTGATCAACATAGTGCAGCAGAACCAGTATGGAGGAAGTGCAATGGAGGATCCGAACGCTCACCTGATAAAGTTCCGAAGATTGGCGGACACAATCAAAATAAACCATGTACCACACGAGCAGGTTAAGCTGCGATTGTTTCCTTTTTCATTGAAGGATAGAGCCCTCGAATGGTTCAATTCCTTGGAAGATATCATCAGCTGGGAAGAGTTGAGCACTTCGTTCCTATTGAAGTACTTTCCACCGAGCAAGATGCTCGACTTGCAGAATCAAATTAATCAGTTCAAGCAATTGGACCAAGAGCCATTCGGAGAGGCTTGGGAGCGATTCTGGGATCTTATCCGGAGTTGCCCTCAACATGGGTTCACCAAGAAGCAGCAAGTATGCAAGTTCTACAATGGTCTACTTGCTCCGACTAGAAACCAAGTGGATGCAGCTGCGGGTGGAAGTTTGATGGAGAAGTCAGTGAGGATGGCATTCTCAATCCTGGATGCTATGGCCAGAACGAGCTACCAATGGTCGAATGAGAGAAACATGCCAAGGAGGGTAGCAAGTGTCCAAAAAGTCGAGCCCTTAAATAATGAGCCAATCGAAAAGCTCACAGCACAAGTAACAGCATTGACGAGCCAGGTAAATTTGCTAACGAATCTAACGTTAGCACAACAGCCAGGGGCCCCGAAGAAATTGAAGAAGTAAAATTTGTGAATCAACGAAACTTCAACAACTTCCAGAACAATCAGCCTCGGTACAATCAGTACCCTCAGAATCATCAGAACTTTTCATATGGGAACGCGCAAAATACACTTAATCTGCCACCCGGATTTGCTGTTACAAATGGCAGGATCCATGACGGTAAGAAGCCATCACAAGAAGAGATTGCGCAGTCACAATTTGAAAAGTATGATGAAAAGTTAGCTCAGTTGGAGAAGAAAGTAGATGGGAAATTTATGGAGCTAAACAAGCATATCACTGGGCAAGGGGCAGACATCAAGAGGCTCGAGAATACATTGGTTCAGACTCAAGCCAGCATTGGTGAATTATCATCAAACATGAGCCAACTGATAAAGATAGTAGGAGCTCAACACAAGCAAGGCCAATACCCGAGTGATACAGTGGTGAATCCGAAGGAGCACTGCAATGTTGTGGAGCATGAAGAGAGCATGAAGGACCAAGAAGCGAAGGAATCAAGTGAGGAAGTCAAAAACATTGAGAAGGAGGAGGTCAATACAATCATAGATAAGAAAATTTCATCTCCTATTCTTGATGAGTCTTTTGATTTTTGTTTTAAAAATTCGTTCTTTGCTAACCTTGACCCTTTAGAGCAATCTAGAGTTGTTGTTGTGAAACAAGAGCCACTAAAGGAGAGAATCCAAGATAAAGAGGAATTCAAGAAGAGGAAGGATGGAAAAGAGACGACGAAGAAGACACCAAGTGGGCCCAAGAAGAACGCAACCACAAGCATGAAACCGAGAAGAGCAACAAAAGCAAAAGACCCAGGGAGTTTTACTATTTCTTGCTCAATTGGTAGTCATGAGTTTCATAATGTCATGTGTGACTTAGGGTCTAGCATAAATTTGATGTCTCTTAAGCAGTATAGACAATTAGGATTAAGGGAAATTAAACGGTCCTTTACTACTATCAAATTGGTGGATGGATCTTCATTAACGCCGTTGGGAGTAGCAGAGGATGTAGTGGTAAAAGTGCTAAATTTTGAATTCCCTAGTGATTTCTTAGTTGTTGACATGAAAGGGAATGATGAATTCCCTTTTATCTTAGGAAGACCCTTCTTGGCGACTAGCCAAGCACTAATAGATGTA
This sequence comes from Ajuga chamaepitys, assembly GCA_958295605.1. NCBI lineage: Eukaryota > Viridiplantae > Streptophyta > Magnoliopsida > Lamiales > Lamiaceae > Ajuga > Ajuga chamaepitys. The sequence goes on along the minus strand of OY282497.1, from coordinate 33,372,210 downwards.
CTTAAAGGGGAGTTGGTTTTTCGGGTTCAAAACGAAATAATCACACTCAAAATACATAAGTCGGGTCTAAGGGGTAGGCACAATTGTAGCATTATTTACACTACCCTAGCTGCTGTAGAAAATCCTCATGTCTCAAATAGCTCTTTAATTGGTCAGAAAACATCCGACTCGGGGTGGCTAGAAAATGGTTGATAGAAAAAGGACGTCCGGCTGATGACGTAAAACAAAGCGCTTGTCGGGAGGCAACCCGATGTTTATCGTTTTATTTTTATTTCTATTTTTTTATTTCGTTAAGTTTTATGTTTTACTTGTGTTTTAGTGTTTTATGTTTTTAGGAATCAACATGGACGAGTGATTGCAAGAAACGGGGGTCGAAAAGACGAAAAAATCACGGTAAAAGGAGCAGAAGAGGCAACACGACCGTGTCGCACAAACGACACGGCCGCGTCAGAATCGACCCAGAAAGTGTTTTAGCACTGGAATGCAACACGGCCGCGTCACATGCTGGACGCAGCCGCGTTAAAATGGTTCAAACGTAACACGGCCGTGTCACACAATTGACACGGTCGCGTCAAAAGGCTTTGCGAAACGCGAATCCAAACTGGAACGCAACACGGCCGTGTCAGACAAACAACACGGCCGTGTCAAAAACGACCTAGAAACATCAACTTTGGTTTAAATGTAACACGGCCGTGTCACAACCTTCAACACGGCCGTGTCATTTCTTCAGCAGAAAAAAAAAAAAAAATGCAAAAATTCAGAGCGCCATGCGGAGACAGCCGAACCAAGATTCAGTAGGAGCAAAATGACACGATTTCGGAGCTCGTAAGGATTTCAAAACGCCATCGTCAAAACGATTTGTAAGTTAGCACCAAGGCGTACCACGTTTTTCCTCCAAACATTGGCTTTCAGCCAAGTTTGGGGGAGGGGGTAGACTGTGGGACGTCTTGGCAGCTATATTTCTAGTTTTGACTTACTTTTAGTTGCTCGTTCGAGTTCTTGCTGTTGATTGTGGGTCCGTGTGCCCATTGTGCTGATTTTTATTGTTTCAATTGGTGTTATCGGGTCTGTGAGCCCAATTTTCTGATTTATTGGTGCTGATGGGTCTGTGAGCCCAAGTTGATTGCATATCGTGTCTATGTTGAGTCTTAGGAGTTTAGAGTTTAGAGTCTTATTAGTGTTTTAGTTTTTTTTTAGTCATAAGAGTAATAAACCCGGAAATAGGTAACAAGTGAGAAAAATAAAAAGAGAAAATTAGGGAAAGATGGATGATGAATAGTTAATGATGAGATGATTTTGAGAAGTAGATGAAAAATGGCACATAATAGAGCATGAGAGGTGTTTTGAGACGAAATTGAGCTTGAACTTAGAATATTCAATCAAAATTAACCTTGTGAGAATTTGAGCCTAATTATACTCCAATTTTCGGAGTAATATACTTTCTTTCGGTGTGAATTTGATTGAATATGTGTACTAGTCTCTAGAATTTGCCTTGAGTCTTTACTAAGAATGTGTCAAGTATGTGTTGTGATTTAGGAAATGATCTTAGGCAACTTTTTGTTTAAGCCTATTTCTTTGAACCATGAAAATTACCTTTGAACCATAACGAAAAAAATTGTCCCTAGTTAGCCCAATTGAGCCTTATAGCCTTATTTATTCATAACCTAACAATGTCAGCTGAAACCTTTTGATTTATCTATTTTGGCCCTAAGGATTAATCAAGTTAGAGGGAGGAGAATTTGAAGGAATTTTTGGGTGAACAAATTGTGGGAAGGAATGGGAAGTAGGGATATTTTCAAAAGATGAAGGAAATAAGAGAAAAGTGATAGGTGAAAAATGAAGAATGGCCTCTCCTAGAAAAAAAAAAAAAAGAAAAAAGAAAAAAAAAAGAAAAAGAAAACAAAAAGAAAAAAAAAAAGTTGTATTATAGAGGAGATGCTAGAAAATAAAGTGCTTAAATTATGAATTTGCTTAGAACATTCGGGTAGTCCCAAAAATGTGGTACCCACAGAATTGAAAAGCACTTAAGTTGTATGGACTTGGGAAGGTGAAGAAGTCAACTTGCGGGGTGATTTGCTGAAATTTGAAGAGTGAGGACGAGTGATTGTATTGAGGGGTAGTCGGGTTAGACGTAACTTGATTAGTCCAATGAATAGTCACTTATATTCAAATGGATCCCACCTTACCTTAAGCCCACATTACAACCAAAATAAAGACCTTTTTGATCCTTTGTCACACATATCAAGTACGAGGTCTAGTTTAGACGATTGGCAAGCATATGGTAGGCTTTGCATGTAATTCAATATGAGTGAAAATTATTCTAGCTTAAACACTTGAGAGATGAGTGAAACACTTACCCGGTGAGGGTTGAATAATTCGAAAGTTCAAAGTCTCGAGATTAGTTGATTTACGCGTTATCACATATGCTCAAGTGAATTATGTTGCCTAGTTGTTTTAAGAAAAAATCAGACTGAAACTGAATTCATCGTCTAATCGCCCTAAACAAAATGCATAATCACTTGTCTTCTTTGTGTCTTTTTGTTATGTTGTTCGGGACGAACAACAGTTTAAGTTTGGGGGAGTTTGATAACACGTTATTTATGCATGTATTTAGGTCGATTTAGAATCATATTTTATATCATTTACGTGCATATTTGACCGGCATTTATTTATATTAATAATATTTGGGTCATTTGACGTGTTTCGACTTGTTTTAAGGTATTTTGAGCATTTTCAGGCTACCGGACGAGGAAACAAGTTGGAAAAGAGTGAGAACCGTCGAAGAACCGGTCCAAACCGGTCCGAACCGGTCTGAACCGGTCCAGTAGCAAAACAACGCAAGAACCGACACGGCCGCGTCAGACTTGTAACACGGCCGTGTCAAAAATGGTCCATAACGCGCTGTGGGTTCTGGAATAGAACACGACCGTGTCACTTAAGCAACACGGCCGTGTCAAATTGTTGCTGGAAAAGGGAAGTTTGCGAAGCAACACGGCCGTGTCACTTGAGCAACACGGCCGTGTCATAAGGGTTTTTATGCGATAATTTCCTGATTTTAATAGGATTTTGATCCTATCTTCCCCAAGATTCGTCCCCAACTCTATAAAAAGGACCCTTTTCCAAGCTCTAGGAAAAGGGAGGAATCATCAAGAACATAAATTACATCATCTTGGAGGACAAAGAAGACGAAGATCATCGAGACGGAGTCATCCGGGTTTAATTGTTCTTTCTTAGTTTTAATTCTTACAATGTTTTTATTAGAATTTTGTATTGGATTATTACTAGGCATGAGTAGCTAAGCTATTCGTGTCCTAGGGTTAGAAAGTAGGGATTTTTATAACAATGTTTTGATTTATGATTTAATCTATTAATTCCATTCTTTATGTGTTTTATCTCTATGTTTGTGCTTAAAACTGAATTTAGCTTGATCACCTAGATTTAGTAATTTAGTTTAACAATTCCGCTTCGAGAGGAGGGAATTGTTATCAGACTTAGAACATAGAGCGCAGTTGTCTATAACTGTGTAGGCCGTGGCTTAGGATCGTTTGGGAGTTATTAGGTTTAATTGACTCGAGAGGGTAATTAGCTTAATTAATCAACGGTTTAATCGCTTTGAGAGAAGGATTAGATTATTGTCGTGCCGTCTAATAAACACTAGAATTGGTAAATTAATAGGTTAATCATACTCAACATTGAATTAATATCCTGAAATCGAAGCCCTAGGATACCTTTTCTCATTGATTAAGTTCTTTTTGTTTGCCAATTATTAGTTAAATTCCTCAGTTTTTATTACAATTAATCTTTTACAACTTAGTATCTAGTTAGGATAATCCTAGAGTATTAAGGTATCAAACTACCTAAAACTATTCCTTGTGGGATCGACCTTGACAATAGTACTACACCTGCGTCCGTACACTTGCGGAACACTAGGTTAAGAACCGACGTGTCAAGTTTTTGGCGCCGTTGCCGGGGAATAGGATTTAGCGCTTAGTTTTTATCTTGAAAAATAGGAGGAAACTAGACTAGATTTTATTTTTTCGTAATTTTAATTTTAATTTTCGTTTTTATTTTTTGGGTTAATTTTTGTATTACACGGTATTTGCTGTTTTTGGTGTTATCAGGCATCACATGCACACCAGATCAAAAGGAAAAGAGACACTTCTTCCTTTCTATCCAGAGATTGAAGCGACAGCTCCAGAGATCAAAAGGAAAAGAGACTCTTCTTCCTTTCTAAATCATTTACATATAAAAAAAATAATTTTTTAAAGCTATTGTAAGTAATTTATCGTAATATTCTATTTGTTTTAACGATGCCACAGAAATGCAAGGATCTGAGAATGTTCGTCATCCCGTGTAAAATTGGTAACACTAGAATAGAGAAAGCCATGTTAGATCTAGGGGCATCCATCAATGTGATGCTCCGTTTTATTTTCGATAGCTTAAACTTAGGGCCGGTCATCCAATTAGCCGACCGACGCACCTCATTTTCGGACGGGGTGATTGAGGACATGTTAGTTGAGGTGGATAACCTCATATTTCCAGCGGATTTCTATGAGCTGGATACGCATGGAGATTCGTCAAATTCCACTCCAATCTTGCTTGGGAGGCCGTTCTTGAACACCTCCCAAACAAAGATTGACATGTGAGAGGGAACTCTTAGCATGGAATTTAATGGCCAAGTGGTGCAATTCAACATTTTCGAATCAATGAATTATCCCGAAGATTTGCATAATGTGTATTCTATTGATGTTATTGAGGCTATTGACACATTTGTAGAGGAAGTGCTTGAGTATTATTGCAGGGACCAAGAGACAATTGAATTGGCGAATGACCTAGAGGAGATAGAGCCAATAGACACCAAGGAAGAGTTGGTGGGGGCACTAGAACAATCACAATCCTCAAAGCTATTCCAAACCAAGTCCATTCCCAAATTCACACCATTACCGGAATCTCAAGAAAAAGTGCTACCCTCTACCATCAAAACACCAACTCTTTAGGTCAAGACCCTCCCCTCCCATCTTAAATACACATATCTTGGGGGAGGAAGAAACCTTATCGGTGATTATCTCATCAAAGCTCACACCCACTCAAGAACAAGCATTGATCGGGGTCCTCAAGGTGTACAAGGAAGCTATAGGGTGGACCATTGCCAATTTCAAAGGCATTATTCCAGCCCTATGCATGCACCGAATATTTCTTGAGGATGACGCCAAGCCTAGCCGGGAGCCTCAATGACGACTCAATCCGCCAATGATGGAGATCGTCAAGAAAGAAGTGATCAAACTGTTAGATGTGGGGATCATCTACCCCATATCCGACAGTAAGTTTGTGAGCCCGACCCAGGTGGTTCTGAAGAAGTCTGGAGTGACAGTGATAGAAGGGAAGGATGGTGAAATGGTGCCTACACGCATACAGACAGGTTAGAGGGTTTGCATAGACTACTGGAAGTTGAACGCAGTAACAAGGAAAGATCATTTTCCACTACCCTTCATCGATCAAATGCTCGAGAGGCTAGCAGGGCATCCTTTCTACTGTTTCTTGGATGGATTCTCGGGGTACTTTCAAGTACCAATCACGCTCGAAGATCAAGAAAAGACAACTTTCACATGCCCGTTCGGAACATTCGCGTAGAGGCGCATGCCTTTGGACTATGCAACGCCCCTGCAACATTTCAAAGATGCATAGTTAGTGTCTTTTCTGAGTTTATTCGTCATTTCATAGAGGTCTTCATGGATGATTTTAGTGTTCACGGTACATCTTTTGAAAATTATCTTGATAACTTGGAAAAAATCTTGCAACGATGCATTGTGAAAAATCTTTTGTTAAATTGGGAGAAATGCCACTTGATGGTGGAACAAGGAATTGTGCTTGGCCATGTAGTTTCTAGTAAGGGAATAGAAGTAGATAGGGCAAAAATTGATATTATTTCTTCTCTCCTTACCCCGCAAATGTGCGGGAAGTGCGTTCCTTTCTTGGTCATGCAGGATTTTACAGGAGGTTTATCAAAGATTTCTCAAAGATTGCTGCTCCATTGTGCCGGTTGCTACAAAAAGATGTGGAGTTTGATATGAGCAAGGAATGCAAGTTGGCATTTGATGAGTTGAAAAAGAGATTGGTCACTCCTCCGATTATTCAGCAGCCAGATTGGGAATTGCCTTTTGAACTAATGTGCGATGCTAGTGAACAAGCTTCGGGGGCAGTTTTGGGACAGAGAAGAGGGAAAGTGGCCCATGTCATCTATTATGCCTCACGTACTTTGAATCCAGCTCAGATGAACTACACTACCATAGAAAAGGAGCCGCTAACTGTTGTGTTTGCGTTAGAGAAGTTTCGGTCCTACCTTGTTGGGACAAGGATCATCGTATATACCGACCACGCAGCATTGAGGCATCTCATGGCTAAAAAGTTGGCGAAGCCTAGGCTTATTTGCTGGATATTACTTCTCCAGTAATTTGACCTAGAGATCAAAGATAAGAAAGGAGCAAAAAATGGGGTTGCAGATCATCTCAGCAAGATAACCCAAGAGGAGACGAACCTGCCTCTCCGGGAAAGCTTTCCAGATGAACAACTACTTGCAATGACAGACTCGAAGGTTCCTTGGTATGCCAACATGGTGAATTACTTGGTTTCCAGACGGTTTCCTAGTGGGATGAATAAGCCTTAGAGAGACAGGTTGAAGAGTGAATCGAAGCATTTTGTTTGGGATGATCCCTACCTTTGGAAATATGGTCAAGTAATTAGGAGATGCATCCCCGAAGACTAAGTGCAGTCGGTGCTTAATTTTTGCCACTCATACGCTTGTGGAGGCCATTTTGGGCCGAAGAGGACGGCCTACAAAGTACTTGAAAGCGGTCTATATTGGCCAACCATCTTCAAGGACGCCCTCTTGTTTTGCAAAACCTGTGAGAGGTGTCAAAGGACCGGAAATGTGTCACAGAGGAACAAGATGCCCCAGCAACCAATTGTTGTTTGCGAGATCTTCGACGTGTGGGTTACAGACTTTATGGGGCCATTTCCTACATCCTATGGCAATGTCTATATTCTTCTTGCGGTTGACTACATGTCAAAATGGGTGGAAGCCAAGGCCACTCGGACCAACGAGTCAAGGGTGGCTGTGGACTTTGTGAAATCCAATGTATTTGCAAGATTTGGGATTCCAAAGGCCATTATTAGTGACCGAGGAACCCACTTTTGCAACCGAACATTTGAATCACTGTTGAAGAAGTATGGGGTTGTTCATAAAGCCTCCACACCCTACCACCCTCAAGCGAACGGTATGGCAGAGACATCAAATCGAGAGATTAAGCAGATCCTAGAGAAAACAGTCCAACCAAACCGGAAGGACTAGAGCTTGTGTCTAGAAGATGCTCTGTGGGCTTATGGGATGGTGTACAAGGTGCCGATAGGGATGTCTCCATATCACATCGTTTATGGAAAACCATGCCACTTGCCTATGGAACTTGCACATAAAGCCTATCGGGCAATCCGAAAATGCAATCTGAGCTTGGATGAGGATGGAGTGCATAGGAAGTTGTATTTACAAGAGCTCGAGGAGATAAGAAACGAAGCATTCGAAAATGCTTTGTTGTACAAGGAAAAGACGAAGCAATTTCACGATGCAGGAATCTCGAGAAAGGAATTTGTGGTGGGAGATAAGGTACTCATGTACCACTCCCGACTTAAAGTATTTCCGAGTAAGCTGAGGTCCCGTTGGGTTAGACCATTTGTGGTTAAAGGAATATCACCACATGGAGCGGTGGAGATAGAAAGTGGAAAGACCGGAAAGAGTTTCAAGGTCAATGGGCATCTTCTCAAGCCCTATCTTGAGAACTCACAAGGAGACGGCATGAGGGAAGAACAAGTGGAAGACTTGGAAGATCCACACATAGCATAAACGGGATTCCGTCGGGCCAACGACGTTAAATAAAGGCGCTTGTCGGGAGGCACCGCGACGGTATCTTTAAATTTTTGCATTTTCAAATTCATAGTTTAGTTGCTCAATAAATGCTTTATAGTATATTTGATGTTTTTGTTTAGAATTGTGCAGGTATCAATTAGAATAATCAAAAGATAGCATGGAATGGGGGTGAAGGGGACCAAAATGAAGGAAAATTGCTGGAAAGATCATCTCGGCCGAGACACAGAAGGAATCTCGGCCGAGACGTCACGCAAGCCAAACAGGGAAAAATCGCTGGAAAGATATCTCGGCCGAGACACACACGAATCTCGGCCGAGACACACACGAATCTTGGCCGAGATTTAAGAGAGCTCAAATTGGCCCAAATTGTTGGAGGTTTATCTCGGCCGAGACACCAAGTCATCTCGGCCGAGATCAACTTGACCAGAATTGGCCCAAAATTGTTGGAGGCCTATCTCGGCCGAGACACCAAATCATCTCGGTCAAGATCAACTTGTCCAGAATGGGGGTAAAATTGCTGGAAAGACATCTCGGCCGAGATACACACGCATCTCGGCCGAGATTCATTGCTGAGCCAAACAAGCCTGAAATCAAGGAATGGATCTCGGTCGAGGCATGAAGCTCGGAATTGCATCTCGGTCGAGATTCTGCGCAGGTAAATACCCCTGCATGCAACAGCAGGTCATTCCCCTCCCCCTCACATGCGATTTGCGCATACACACGTGCACACACACACACACTAAAAATCACTATCTTGACTCAATTTCTTCCTCTCAAATTCACACCACACCTCACCCATATCACCACATACACTTCTATCCGAGAACTTTCGGATTTGGAGCAAAGTTGGAGTCGGGTCGAAAAGAGCGCGAAAAAGTTCACTTTAAAATTTTTCGATTAAATCCGACCGGTAAGTATGGCTACCCCTTTCCCTTAGTCTTTATTGATTATTATGAACTTTATTGTTATATTAGGGGCGAATTTTGTATTAGAATAGCTACTACATTGGTATTGGTTATACACCGGCTTGTTGTTGTTATTTGTTTTGCCAATGTTGACATGTTTTATGCATTCTAAAACTTAATTTGTTGAGGTAGCTATTGTATTTGCATGATTGGTTAATGTGGGATGAGGATTAGGTTGAGAATCTTTGAATTTGAAGTTGAAATTGATTGTGGCATATCCCAAACACATGGCATGCATTCTTTATTGTTATCCTTTTGTAGTTTGATTTGATTGCCATGCTCGATTATTAGGTTGATTAGTTGAAATTATGTGAAGATTAGGAAATTTTAGACTCTTGTTTATAATGAAAAGAAATTGACCTATTTTTGTTGAGCATTGATCGAATTTAGGTGCAATAGGATAATAATTGGAAATGTTTGCCATATATGCAAATTGTATCAAGTCAATTGAATAATCTAATTTGTAAGTTCACTTGTGATGTTCCATGTTGATTGAATATGAGTGATTGATGTAGTGAACTTGACCTTCTATTCGATTGAACTTGATGTGTAAATTGGTGATGGAGTTGTTCAATTTGGGAATTTTGATGTGTGTAATTTGTGATTGTTTGTAGGCACACAATGGCACCACCTAAAAACTCGAAGAACACCACTCAAGAAGGCACTTCCGATAGGCAGGTAACACAAAAAATCCACAAAAGTCAAGCCAAAGGAAAAGAGAAAGCCATTGAACCCACTCCAGAGGCTCCCATGCCGGACATTCCAACAAGCACCACTAATAAATCCACAAAGTCAATTGATTTTGATATAGTTCTGAGCAACGAAGAACAGAGGAAGTGGTTTGAAAAACTAACTAGGAGAGGGGTGTCAGCAACCCGTTATGGTGATCCAAGGATTCTGGATGCCATGGGAATACGGCAGAACGTTAATGATCTTTTAGACAAACCAGGTCTCGCCCAATGCCTAGCACCCCGCCCTATATTCCTCAAGTTCGTGCTAGAGTTTTTCAGCACTTTCGAAATCAAGAAGGAGTCTCTTTCCTGCTCGACCAAGGTCCACAACATCAAGTTCCAACTTCTGAAAGAGGAAAAGACACTAAGCCACGACAATCTGAGAAATATATATAGCTTTAAAAGGCCAACTGTTGGCAATGGAAATGAATTGAAAGAGTTTGACGTGCAACAATTCAGGGGACAAATCACCGCCGCCCCTGGAATAGTTGCACCCCAGGCTTACGACCCGAGGAGCTCCAGGTTGATTTCCATAAGAAGCCCGGTCTTAAAGTATTTGCAGAAGTTTTTGAGCTCCACCATCTGTGGTAGGAAAGAGATCAATTCTCCTTGATTATATGAGATGGAGATCTTACGGCACGAACTGTGGCAAGGGAGATGAGTACGGGGCATGCAGAAGGGAGCAGTCAGCCAAGCAGGAATAGACCGACATCTTCCGTGCGGTCTTGGGCTGAGACTCGGGAATAGCATAGTGACCGGCTGAGTAGTTTAGAGTCGGGTGGGCAGGACATTAAAGCTGATATCAGTGCACTTAGGGGAGATGTCCATCAACTGGGGGGGCGGAAATGAAGGAAATCAAAGAGAGTAAAAAAAAGTTACTAGCATTGTTCAAAAGCATCCAAGGATGCTTTACTGGCTCGAGCCCTCGAGACGTCAGGCCTTCCAAGTCGCTGTGAGTAGAGCACCGAGAATGCCTCGCCCGTTTCTTCACAAACTTAGTTGGGGGGGAGGGGGGGGAGGGGAAATAGGGGGTGAGACACTATTGGCAGCTCGCATTCCCGAACCCCTCTTATGCCTCCTTTCTATTTCCTTATGACTATTGACTGTTTTGGATTGTATTATTGGCCCGTGTGCCTCTTTTCTGAAACTTGCTCATTTTGGTTTGACGGTCTGTGTGCCAATTAGATTTGAATGATTGCCTTTGGTAGTTTTTCTTGGATATTTCTGTTTAATTATAGATGACTTTGGTGGGCCTGTGAGCCTTTGTTGATATTTTGTTGATTTATGAGCATTATTGTTGGTATTTTGCACATTTAGGATTAATGATTTTGTTAATTTTTTTTAGTAGAATTGGGTTGGATAATATTGAACAATATGGTCAAATTCGACGAGCACCAACTTGTACTCCTCTTTTCCACAAGCTTAGGAGGGGGTGGGATTCGTATAAGTTGGCAGCTTAGGAAGGAAAATTGTAAAATGTGGCGTTGATTAATGTTGAAAAAAATTTCGAACAAATATTTGTGAAAATAAGCACATGGTAGAGCATGATAGGCTTTTTGAAACCAAATTGAGCATACACTCAAAACTTTTGATTAAAAAATGAAAAAAAAAATTGCAACAAAGTGAGTCTTTGAGCCTAAAGTATACTCCCATTTTTTGAGTAAAATCAAATTTTCTTTTAGTGCGAAAATTCTTTAAATGTATGCAATTTCCTCTAGAACTTGCCCTAATTCTCTACCTTTGAATAAGTCGGTATGTGTGGTGACAATGAAAATGATTTTAGGCATTTCTTGATTTAAGCCCTTTTCAAAAACTTGAAAACAATTCCTTTTGAGCAAAAATATACAAATTGCCCTAGTTAGCCCTTTGAGCGTAAGCCTTTTTGTTTGATAACCAACATTACAAGCCAATTTCCCTTTCATTTAACTTTGAACCCAAATGGACTATTAAGTATGAGGGAGGCGGTTGGAAGGTAGTTGGTTTGGAAATTGGGATCGAATTTGGATAAACTAGTGGAAAACGAAGAAGGGTGAAAGGAAACACGTGAAATAGGCTAGAATCGAGAACATTAACCTCACCATAATTTGTAATTATTCATGTTAAGAAAAACGTGAAAAAGTCGAAAAAACCAAAAAACAAAAGAAAGAGGAAGTGTATATACCATTTTTAGTATTTTCTTTTAGCATTGGAGAGGTTAGTAAAAATAAAATCATCTTGTGATCACAATCCCTTGGTTGGAAAAGTCTTAAGAAACACATTTCATGTGAGGATTGATAAATATAGGAGATGTAGGCAGGAACAAGGTGAAGAAGTCGAATCTTAGGGTCGACTCGATTGGGAATTGAAGGAGTGAGGTTGATTGACCATTGTTTGAGGGGTAGATGGGTAGTGCACAACTCATTTAGTCCGTTTTATAGTCACTTTTCCCTAAATTTTGCCCCACCTTACCCCAAGCCAACATTACAACCCATATAAAGACCTAATTGATTCATTGTCACACATGTCAAGTACTATTTTCGGGTTAGATGATTGGCAAGCCTATGGTAGGCGTTGTATGTATTTCAATGTGAGTGTAAACACTACCCTTTTAATGCACCCGAGAGAGAGAGAGAGATACACTCACCCGGTGAGGATCTTAAGTTAAAAGTGTTATATCTTGAGAGTAGTGGATCTAGTCTATCACATATGTTCACCATTATCATGCTTGCTTCATTTTCATTATGGAAACTCTCTGAAATCAAATGCTACTAAAATCTGCCGTAAACACGTGTCCTTTTGTCTTTCTCTTTATTGTTCAGGAACAAGTTCTAAGTTTGGGGAGATTCGGTACACGTGTCCCGTGCATGCACTTTAGGGAGCTTTTAGTGTCATTTTAATGTCATTAATGTGCATAATCACATGTATTTAATGCTTTTGTATTCTCATGGGCAAATAATGTGTTTGTGTTGTTTATGTGTTAAAACAGGTGCAAAAGGATCGAAAAAGAGCATCAAACAATCGAGGCAACAAAGGACAGGGTTGAAAGTTTGATCTCGGCCGAGACAGGATGAAAATCTGGACTGAGATGACTCCCCAGGGAAATCCTGAGATTTTGAGAAACTGAAGATCTTGGACGAGACAGGTGTTGCATCTCGGCCGAGATGACTCTCCATGAGTTTGGTAGTAGCAATCATCAGTGCAATTGCCTTCATCATCGGCCTTGAAATGTAGTGTGCATGAGGTACCATGAACATCAGGCTTTATTGCACAATGTACCACCAAATAAACTTCTCTACTATGACAAACATGGAATCCTCCAAAATCTTTAGTAGAAGTTCTTTGACGACATCAGACAGGGCGGTATGCACTATCTTAGGAAGTGCAATGTGAAGGACTTTCAACATCTCCTATATACGACAATAGTGATATAAGTGGTAGATATCATGACATAATTAAAATAACGAATCTTCAACAATGATAACAAACTTCGAAACTATTAATTATCATTAGAGATGTGGTAAATTACTGACCTCTATCATCAACTTTGTAATTCCTTTATTCACTTGTATTCGGTCAAGCATTTCATGTTCGTAAGTGTTAGATAGGCTTTACTAAAAGGTGGTGGTGGTCCCGGTGATGTACGTTCAGTCCTCAGGATAGATAATGTGCAGGACCTACTTGCGGGGTCGGTATGGGTGGATGTATAGAGGGGGGTGACTGTACTCGTTATGCAGAAGGTGGCTGATGCGAACAACTTGTACCAATAGGCTCAGATGTCATAAGCGGAGGAACCAGAGTGGGAGGACAAGGGGCAGCATAAGGCGTGAAATGTCACAGTCGAGGAATCTCTCGTCTACATCGGATGCATGTGCAGTGGCAGGTAACTCCCCTCTTGACCTCTTAGCATGTTGCATATATGTTTCCTCTAGGTTTGAGTAACTCTTCAGTAATGCCTGAGAAGCGCGAGCTATAGTGGATCTCATATACATCGAGAATCCTCCTTTAGGAGCCTTACTCCCAATAGTCCTAGTTGGATGCTCGTACATGTAGTTTAATGCCTTTTATGTAAGGCCGCTAGATCTCCTCATGTGTGGGTAGCATGTTTAGAAACTGAACCTGTGATAAGACAAATAATCAATAATACCATAGATCTATCAAGAATAAACTCACTAATATGCAGATAATAAATTATAATTACTCAAGAAATGTTACTTACACGGGAATATTCAACCACATACGCCTCAAGATCTTTAGCTCTGGCATTGCCACCTCACGCTGCGGGGGTAACCACCCATGTGCAACCCCATAGCTATGCCACATCTATTTGAGGAAAGCTCTTGAAAATCTGATATACATCATTTATACATGCATTTTAGGTCAATTTAGGGACATATTTGGTATCAATTGCATGTGTATCTAGTCGGAATGTGCTTAAATTCATTATTTTAAGCTAGATGATGCGTTTGTGCTTGTTTTAGTGATAATCAGGTGTAAAAAAAGCTAAAAAGTCCATTTAGACGAAGTTCAGAGAAGAAACAAGTCAAATAAGGTAAAAACGGACGAAAAGGGAGTTAAAGGAGCAAAAGGGTCGAACATGGTTGTGTCCATGAATGCAGCCGCAAAAAAAATGGCTTAGAAACACGAAAATACGTATTCTGGCCAATGCGGTTGTTACATTATGGTCCCGGTTGCGACCAAAATGCTCTCAAAATTGAAGTTTTTCTGTCAGTTTGACACACCTCTAGTATTTTGGCCATATGTTGAGATCTACAACTCCAATTGAGGTGCAATTGGTGGCGAAGAAAGCTGATTCAAATGGATACAACTTTGTCAGAGAGAGACAAGTCCAGGAAATGAATGGAAAACCCTAGAAACTTGCTTGGAAATTAGACTTGAAACTTGTCTGGCCAACGCGACTGCAACCAATCGATGCGGCCGCAACCGTTGGTGGTTCCTACACATTTTGTATGCCTTTTTGGCCTATTTCAGGCCCGTTTCAACCCTAATCCTTCTCAGCTTATAAATACAAGCCTCTAGATTCAAAATAACATAGAATATTCATCGGACAAGAGATTGAAGATCAAGAAAATGACATGACGAAGATTGGAGACAAGATTCGTGTTTTTTCTATTCATTTCTTTAGTTTTATTCAAACATCTCTGTTTATGGATCTATTTTCTTTTTGACTTTGATTATGAGTTGCTAAACACATATTGTGTTCTAGGGTTAGAAAGTAGACTGTGAACAATTATGTTTTCGTTTTATCTTTAATTCTAGACTCCATGTTATGTTTGTTTTATCTATGTGCTTTATTCTTATTTTATGAGTTGCTTAATCTGGCCAATTTAGTAATTCTATTTGCTTAGCAATTTCGCTAGGGGAGAAGGTAATTGTTCATAGGCATACTAGCATATAGCGTAGGTACCAATATTGTCCGAGAGAAGTGAAGGCTTGTTAGTCATTGGCTTAGGGAATCCTTGGGAGTCTTTTAGGTTTGGTCGATTGGGGAGAGTGACTATTCTTAACTGATCTACAAGTTAGCTGCTTCAGGAGAAGGGTTAATATAGAGTAGCACCGCCTAGTAAACAACATAATTGGTTTAAAAGTCTAGAGTGTTAGGTTAGTCTTACATAAGAGTTCATAATTGAAATCTATGCCCTAGAATACAGGTTTATCCATTTTAGTTCACCTTATGTTTGATTACTTTTCTTCCAAGCAATTCTTTGTTAGTTAATTATATGCAATTAGTTTAGATAATATAAAATCCATCCTTTATTCAGAAGTTGAGATAGAGTACATATATTAAGATTAGGGTACCAAGTTTACACAATACAATCCTTGTGGGATCGACGTTGTTGTCACTAGCTACTTTAGATTCGTATACTTGCGGAACACTAGGTTTATAATTTAGTGCATCAAAATCCAGTACTGTTGAGCAAAAAAAAGTAACGTGCTCAACTAATAATAAAAATCATAATTTAAATGATAAATCAGTACAATAAATTTCTTAGGTTATATAGGAATAAGACCAAGTTGCACAACTAGCGGGAATCCATAAACAAGATATTGCCTCGACCTAGATGTCTCTCTTTTTGATAAATCAAAAGCCCTCTATAAGAAAAGGACGGTCCTCTGAGATAACCACGCCCCATGGAAAAGCATTGTAGGAGTCCATAACCAATGGTCAACGACTAAGTGCTTCTCACATCCAAACAAAAACATACTTACCACTAGCTTTAGGGAAATCTTCAGGATGTCCTCTGGATGCCCTCCAAATTACCCTCTTGAACCACTCCTGCAATTGTATTTCTCCTACTGACTTCTTTGAAAATCTCTTCATGAAAAATTCGTTCGAGGGAGGGCACATGGTAATACCAGTTGATACATCAAACGATGTACAACCGAAGCGTAGGCCGGTAATTTAATAAATCTCCCGATGCCTAAACCTTGCAAGGTTATCACCAAATAGAAAATAAGTGCTTGTATCTGCATCGGCAAGTCTACAACGTCTCGGGTCATGAAATACAAGAACAACTTTCCATCAAACACTACATCTCGATTAAACCTCACAAAGTGCCCGAACCTCTCCAACATCCCACAAGCTTCAAGTTATTGGCTTATGATGGCAAGGAGTTGCTTGTCATGGTATGTAGTGCTCTCCTAAAAATATATATACTATTCACACCCTGCCATCTAAGTACTTAGAGCCGCCTCAGAAATTTTCAAGAAACAGGGTTGTCAATTGCATTTATCTCAAAGAGGTACACGCTGAGATGAGTAGGGTAAACGAAATGCAAAACGATAATCTAAAGAAAATACAAATTAAAAAGAATAAAAATACAAAAGTGAAAAATATAAAAAAAACTTAACTGAAACGTTATGTAAAATAATTTTATTAAAATAAATGTAAATAAAAATGTTATACAATTTAAACAAAAAAAATTATAATAATCACTTAACAAATACCTTATACTTAAAATACAAAATATAATTACAAAAAAACTGATATAGTATAACGAGCGTTCTAAAAGGCGCTAGTCGCTAGTTAGGCGGTAGACTAGGATTTAGCGCTTCATTGGGGCTTAAGTGAGGTTAATCGAGTCTAAGCGGGATTATGAGAGAGGAATCGGGATAAAAGTATAGTCGATCGATGACCGTATAGCACCTGGATGGGGTATAGTCGAAGCTAGAAGGGGAATTTAGAACAGAGAGTATAACTCAAATATATATATATATATATATTTAAAATAATATTGAAATTTAATAAAAAAAGTATTCTATATTTTAAAATATTTAGGATGTAATTAAATAAAAATTAATTTAAAACAACAAGCATTTGTATTTAAAAAAAATATTTTCAATATATACTTAAAATGCATTTGAAAATAAAAAGTAATATATATATATATATATATATATATAAATGTTTTTTAAAAAGATGTATATCGATCGAAATTTTGGCATCGATATATGTCTATATCGATGCCAAATTTTGGATCAATATACATGTAACAAATTATATATGATAAAGCGCGATCCGTTATCAAGAAAATACAAGCCAAAGAACAACCAAGTGGAATGCAAAGTGAAAACAGAACACAAGATGCACGCGGTTTGATCCGGAGATCTACGTCCACGAGGGGAATAATGTCTCTTCCGGGCACTTTTCTCTTCTTCTTTCGTTAGTTTTACAAGCTATAATTTCAGAGTACCAGAGTCTGAACCCCTCAAACGTCCTTAATTCTACTATTTATATCATACAAATCACAACCCTAACTATATTCCTACAATTCCGGCCACCAAATCTGCCTTCGTGATTGAGAGAAGACTGTGGGAGGAATCTCCAATCCCCCATGCGTCGCTGCCGCCACCTCAATTACCAAATCTGTAACTGGACCGATTAAACTGTTGGGCTTGTACTCCTGGACAACTGGGCCAATTGGACTGCTAGTGGGCCACACCTACCAGATGCCCCCCCCCCCCTCCAAAAGCCGGAGCGAGAGGCTTCGGCTTGTTAGTGTAAACAAAGGTAGGCGGGAGGTGGTGTGAGGGAAAACCCGTTAGTATCCCGAGATGAAGCGACTGGAAACTCCTGAGGCCCATCAGCCGGAGTTGAGAAAATGCGAAACCCCTGGGGTCAATCAACCGGAGTTTAGAAAATACAAAACCCCCGGGGTCAATCAACCGGAGTTGAAGAAATGCGAGACGCCGGGGTCAATCAACCGGAGTTGAAGAAATGCGAGACGCCGGGGTCAATCAACCGGAGTTGAGGAAATACGAAATGCCGGGGTCAATCAACCGGAGTTGAGGAAATGCGAAACCCCCGGGGTCAATCAATCGGAGTTGGGAAAACTTCCCCGACACGAGTGCTAAAGAAAATTGGGGCACTTGACTGGCAGATGCGCACAGAATTCGAGTAGGCGCATATGAATCAGCGCATATCGTGAGTTTCCAGGCGCGTGCATGGCACGCTAGTATCAGAATCGTTGATTTTAAATCATTGAATCTGAACCGTTACTGAAATTATAAGAAAAGGAGGGAAATTAAAACCCTTCACCTTCTTCACTTGCAGATAACTGAATCACGCATCAGGGAGATCAATGATTTTGCCAACTTTGAAGATTATCACCTCTTCGACCAAAGAAAACAAGTAAGTATGTCTATCTCGTTTTCATCTTCTTCTAGAGTTGAGGAGGTGGGCAGAGAAGGGGAGCCTTTTAGAGCGGCCCTTATACGGGTGATTTTCCTAGAAAATAGTGAAACTAGGAAGATATACCGGGGCGATCTGGGTGAAATTAGAATGGAGGCAGTTAGTTTCCCCCATTGTGAGGAGGAGGTAGAAGAGTTCGAAGTAGCAGGAGTGGTGCCCAGCGTGACTGAGGCCCAAATCAGAAAATGGATTCCAAATTTCTTCTTGCCCTTCGACCTAGAATATGTTATTCCTCAACACAAGGATAAGGCGTGTTGCCCTCCTAAAGGATTTATATCCGTATATATAGATCAGCTGGCTGTAGGATTGAGATTTTCCCTATGGGATTTTTTGATAAATCTGTTGGAGTTTTACGGAATAGCCCTGGGGCAACTGGGACCCAATGCCATGGGGCATGTGGTAGGATTTTTAGTTGAATGTAGTAAGGGGAGATTGAAGCCCAGTGTTAGTTTATTTAGACATTTCTTTCAGCTTAAGACTATGGGGAGGAATAAGGGCTGGTATTACCTCAATCCCAGGCCAGGTAAAAAGTTCAAAGTAAAAAACCCTAGCAAAATAGAAGGATGGAGAGGTAAATTTATATATGTTAGGCAGGAGAGGGTACTGCCGAAGTGACAGAGGTTGGAGGTAGTAGATAGCGCACCGGCGGGAGACCCCAGAGTTGTAGATATACTGAGGGAAGCAGGTGTCCTGGGGTCCAAATTTTCAGAAGAAGTCCTGGACGAGGCTGGGTTGAGCCCGTATTATTCCAGATGGACCGCCGGGACTTCGGAATCCCAGAAGGAGGATACCTCGGCTGAAACTAACTCAGAAGAGACGCCAGGCGTAGCTGAGGTAGAGGGGTCTAAAGCCGGGGCAGAAATAGAGGGTAGGACCTTTATTTTTTGTATAAGTTGTGTAAGAGTGAGTTTTAATATCTCTGAATGCATTATGTGTCATGTGCACTGGGCAAATTCAAAGTTCCGTAAAGAGGGGGACCGAAGCCAGCTACGGTGGGCGAGGTGATAGATCCAAGACCCTCGAGCTACAGAAAACTACGTCGGGGGGTGGTTTTGGAGATGATCACGAGGACAATGTTCCTCTCTCGGGGCTGACCCCGAGCTCTAAGAGGAGAATGACGTCGCCACCAACACCGCCACCTCCCAAGAAAGCGCATGTGATCCCTTCTCACGAGGTATGTGCGTGAATAGTGCTCTGTTACTCGCTTCATAAGCTCAACGTGACAGTAAGATAATGCAGGAGCAAGGGAGGGCAATAACTGCGGCCGGAGCCGAACTGGAACAACTACTGGAGCCAATCCGCGGGCTGGTGGGAAGACTCGAGAAGGAATCTTCCAGAAATAGAGTGGCCGAATTGGAGACCGAGGTCACCAAACTACGGGCCGGGTTTGCGGAGGCCCAAAAGAATGCCAGGGTGGCCCGAGACAGAGCTGTGCTCGCTAAGAGAGAGGCAGCAAGACTGCGAGAACAAGCTGTGGAGGTCGCCGTTATCCAGAGTGACCTCATGGCGGCTCGGGAAGAGCTGAACAGAGCAGTCGAGGGCCAGGGAGCCATGTTAGAGGCCTTTACCGAAAAGTTGTTGCAGACAGAAACTTTCCTGAAGTTTCTGAGCACATTTGTGGCTACAGGTGACACGGCCACAAAGAGTGAGCTGTTGGAGACTGTATACGACAAATACCCGGAGGTCGATGTTTATGATGAAGACTTCGGGTATAACTATGATGCAGTGGGGAATGAAGACGGGGCATACTTCGAAGCGTTGACACAGGCACCAAAGTGGCCGCTGATTGAGGCCCTAGCCAAAAAGAATGTGCTCTTGACCCCCGAGGTGATAAGATGCTGCAACGAAGACCAGGACAAAGATTTCTTGGGATTCCGCAACGGCTTTCATGTGCGGGAGTTAAGGAACAGAGCTCCCATTCCTCACAAAGGAGTCGTGGTGCCAACTGTGATTTTCGGGGAGGAGAACTTAGCTGGAGGCTCCGGAAAAGCAATAGAGGCAACCGGGGATCCTGCAGTGCTCCCAGGTGTACTAGGGACCACCTCTACCACTGTAGAGGTCAGTGACCCTCTGACTCATGACAAGCACGTAGAATAGGTTATCTGTAAATAGATGGAGATTCCTTTGTAATATCTTGTTTTGTAATGAAACAATTGTACTCTGAAGAAATGAACGACGATGAGTTGGTTTTGTAACCGTCATGTGTCGCAACGCATTTTTACTTTAATAATGTTCATGTGTCTGCACGTACTTAATACCAAGATGTCCCCTCTGTCAGGGAAACATTGAAAACCCGTACGAGGTGATAAAGCAACTCCGGTCTTCGATAGCTTGGTTATAGAAAGACAGAGACGTCTGGATGTTGCAAGAGGTCCCTCGGCTATCGAAGAGGTTAGCATTAATAGAAAAGAGATGTGCGGAGGCAGAAAACTCCTGGACGAAAGCTGCGAAATAGATGTGGCAGTATAAAGCAGAGTGCGTGTTAAAAGATATGGAGTTGGAGCAACTCCGCATAAACCAACAAGAATGTGAACACTTGCTTGTCGACAACGGGCGGTTATCAATCAACGAGGTTCGTGCTCGGAGAGCAGAAGTTCGGGAAGACGTCAAGAAATGGAGCAAGCAAGGCGATGTCAATAACCCCGAACTAATCAGAAACCGGTTGGTGTTAGGATTTCTCATGGAGCTGCAAAAGAAAATAGAGGCCCACAACGATGCTCTCGACGTTGCAGATCAGGAGAAACAAGAGCACAGTGACGTGCAGGGATCCCGGGGCAAGAAAGCAAGGACTGTCGTACGGAAGGAGACGGGGTCCAGGGACCACACCGCGGCTTCAGGAAAATCAGAGAAAATTCCCGAAGCGAGATCGAGTCTTCCCAAAGAACTTAGGAAGGCATGTGCGGATGAGTTGGAGCCCAGTGGAGCAACAGTTGTAGCCTTGGCGAAGGAAATTGATGAGATTCCTGGAGAAGAATGGGACGCTGTAGAGTGGGCAAACACCCCGGGGGGTACGCGGAGAGCAAACCCGGTATTGCAAAAAATAAAGGAACCTCATCGGCGTAAAACGGGGGCGTGCGTTACACAAGCCCAAGAGTGGGACCACACGGAGTGGGACAATATGTCAGGCCCAAGTAGGAGATCCGGGCACCCACGAACAGACCGTGGTCCGCAAGGGACGGTTGCCAGGCCTAGGACCGGGGTCCTCTACCGAGGCAATGTAGGACTGCGACGGAATACTCAGGAGGCTTCCCGGAGGACTAGAAGTAGTCGATCAGAAACAAAGCGACGGGGCTTTGCATTCTGGTTCGGAGAGGACTAAAAAAAGTGACAATAGGACGTAGTGTAGCTAAATGTTGAACGAAACAATGCATTGAAAAATATTTATTTTACTGTATTCAGTATTGTCATATTTTGTGTAGAGAAAAATGTGTGATGTATACTATGGTGAAATAACTTTTGTAATGACCATACGGAGTGTATATATATATATATTATTTGTGTTCGATATAAAGCAGACAAAATTTTGTGTGAAAACAAAGTAACCGACCATATCGACAGGGATGGAAGAGGGAAATGGGCTTAAGTCCGGAGACAAATTAATGACTCCTCGGAAGGATCAGTAAGTAACTTGTATTCTTCGATCGGATGAGGTAAGATTGAACCCAAGTCCTAAGACTTGAACATGTACCCTGATCGGATCAGGAAGGGAAGTAATTGAGTCCGGAGACTTGTTCTATACACCCGACTGGTCGGAAAAAATGTTCGGAAACATGTAATATACGGACACCGGGGCGTCCCCACGGTATCGTAAACAAGCAATATAAGGACGAAACAGGAGATTTTATCAAGCAAAATTGGTCAAAACAATGTCAAAATGCAAACTTATATTCAAGAGGTAGGAAGCAAAAATAAAACTAACAGTGTTTAGAGAAAAAAAATTCGGAGGTTAGTCACATGCCAAGTACGAGGCACTGGGGTGCCATCCACGCGTGCGAGCTGATAACTCCCGAGAGAATGGACGGCAACCACACGATAGGGTCCTTCCCATGCCGCATGGAGTTTGCCTTCGGGACTGGCTTTACTGGCGGAATTGCGTCGGAGCACGAGGTCGCCGACTTTAAACTGTGTCCCTCGAACTCGAGCATTGTAGTATTTTGTTGTTTGCTGTTGATATTTGGCTTGTCGAATAAGGGCATGTTCCCTGCGATATTGTACTTCGTCGAGGTTAGTATGGAGGGCTTCCTCATTTTTTTCCGGATCGATAGTCAATAACCTAGGGCTGGGTACCCCAATTTCTGCCGGGATGACGGCTTCAGAGCCGTAGGTTAGGCTGAAAGGAGTCTCGCCTGTAGAAGAGTGAGGCGTAGTACGATAAGCCCATAATGCTTGAGGTAGGGTATCAGCCCAAAGCTCTTTAGATTCGCCCAACCATTTTTTTATGCCATCAACAAGCGTTCTATTCGTCACCTCTACCTGACCATTAGCCTGGGGGTGAGCCACCGAAGTGAATGCCTGTTTAATGTGTAACTCTTCACACCAAGAGCAGAAAGGGTCGTTTGCAAACTGTTTCCCATTGTCGGAAACAATGGTGCTAGGAACACCGAATCGGCAAACAATATTC
The DNA here is from genome assembly GCA_958295605.1 of Ajuga chamaepitys. Classification (NCBI taxonomy): domain Eukaryota; kingdom Viridiplantae; phylum Streptophyta; class Magnoliopsida; order Lamiales; family Lamiaceae; genus Ajuga; species Ajuga chamaepitys. The sequence continues at coordinate 33,349,286 of OY282497.1, read as the reverse complement.
TTCCAAACGAAATTAAGAATTTTCCTTCCAGTGATGGTGGTAAGTGGTTCGGCTTTGACCCACTTGGTAAAGTAATCCACAGCGACCACTAAAAATTTGAAACCTCCTGGAGCCACAGGGAAAGGACCCACGATGTCTATTCCCCATTGAATAAAAGGCCATGCGCTCTGTATGCCTATCAGCTCGGTTTGAGGTAAGTGTTTTATCCGTGAGTGCCGCTGACACTTCTCACATTTTGACACTAAGTCATATGCATCGTTAAAAAGAGTAGGCCAATAATACCCCCACCGCAGTGCCTTCTTAGCGAGAGTTCGGGAACCAATATGGCTCGCACAGGAGCCCTCGTGTAATTCCCGGAGGATGTAGTCAGCTTGGACTGGGTCAAGGCATCGAAGACTGGGCTGGAGGTAGGATTGTCTGTATAAGACCCCATCGTGGAGTGTGTATTTCGGTGCTTTCAAGATTATCTGGCGAGCTCGCGTCTTGTCATCTGGTAGAGTCCCGTCCTGGAGGTATTGGACAATGGGTGTCATCCAAGTGGGTTTAGCATCAGTGATCACCGAGATAATCTATTCATTGATGGACGGATGGGATGCCTCTTCTACAAGTATGTCGGAAGGTATGCTTGAAGGGACCGCAGAGGCCAGCTTGCTGAGATTATCAGCCTTTGTGTTTGGTACACGTGTTTCGTGCACGCACTTTAGGGCATTTTTAGTGTCATTTTAGTGTCAATAATGTGCATAATCACGTGTATTTAGTGCTTTTATACTCTCATGGGCAAAATAATGCGTTTGTGCTATTTTTGTGTTAAGACAGGTGAAAAAGGGTCGAAAAAGAACATCAAACGACCGCAGAGTCGAGGGATCGATCGAGGCAACAAAAGGAAGGGCTACCTGAAGATCTCGGCCGAGACAGGATGCAAATCTCGGCCGAGATGAGTCTCCAGGGGATTTCATGAAGAATTGCAAAATTGCAAATCTAGGCCGAGACAGACTTTGCATCTAGGCCGAGATGGAAATCTAGGCCGAGACAACTTTGCATCTAGGCCGAGATGGAAATCTAGGCCGAGACAGATAATGCGTCTAGGCCTAGATGAGTCTGCAGGGGATTTCAGAAATTCCAGAAATGGAGATCTCGGCCGAGATGCAATCCAATCTCGGCCGAGATGAGTCAAATCCTAAAAATTCCAAATTTTCTCTTTTTCACGTCTCGGCCGAGACACACTTGCATCTCGTCCGAGATTCCTTACCCTGTTTTAAAATCCTGAATGCGATTTTGCCTATTTTTGACTAGCACTTTCTGTCCTTATATATATATCATCCCATTCGAATTTAACCTAACTTAGAACAACCTAGAACCCATCCCCCACACATAATCAGCCACTTTTCTCCATTGGAAGCAAGGAAATGGAAGGGGGTTGAAGATCTTGATCTTCAACCCCTAACCTTTGGTTCTTTCTATCCTATGTTCATGTTTTTCTTTAATTTTCTGTTAGTTTATCTTTGTATTAGGTAAAATGGGTGGCTAGCACCCTTAGTTCACTCTTGATTATTGTGGAACCTTGAGTCCAAGACATTTATGTGATTATTACGGTTAATGTTACCGAAAATATTGTGTATTCAAGTGTTTTGTGTTATTTGCTGTTATTGACTCACATTTATGAATTTATTATTGGATTGATCACCCTTTAAGGGATTTGTGAATGTGTTGCTAGAATAGGAGGTCACTATCCGTAATTGTAGGATTTCCGATTCCCGAGTAGCAAACAATAATTATTTATTGGTGATAACACAAAGTTTAACCTCTAAAACCGAGCTTGCGAGTTTTATGTTGAATTTATCTCGTTGTCCTAGTGTTTAATGCATTTGGTGATTGAATCTAAGAGAGCTTGTTCGAGGATTCGGTTAAACTGAATAGGGTTAGTCGAAGAGCTTGTTTTGATTAACTAAGATTAAGGGATAACAAGGCTATTAGAGCTTGTTAATAGCCTTGAGATAAGGGCTAGAATCACAATTGAATAGGGCATTGACAATAGTTACATAAATCGTCCAAGACCTCGGTGAAACATGATCAAGGGTGAATCGTTTTGTTATTTAAAAACCAAAAACCTATAAAAATCTCTTTATTTGTCTTTGTTTATTTAGGTGTAGTTGTTATTTCATTGACCCCCCACTTCTTTATTGTTTTCTATCTTATATACATTATGTTTCTTCACAATAATAGCTTAACACATAAAAGCAAAATTTGTTCGACCGTTCCTCGTGGGATCGACCCTTGCTTGCCACTCTACTAGTTAGAGTAGTCGGTAAGGTTTAAGTATATCTTCATACACGATTTAATTTGGTAGTCGGAAACGACGCTACCAGTGTTCTCTCCTCGGGGAATCTTGTGGATATCAGCAGAGGAAAATGTGAGCAAGAGATTTTTGGTTAAAGCTAAGTACCTTTTCATGGTTTCCTCCTTTGCTGCATATGAGCCATTGATTTGGCTAGAGACTACCTTTGAGTCAGTATATATTCGGATGTGTGAGGCTCCTAGAGTCTTTTCAAGGCGGAGACCAGCAAGAACTGCCTCATATTCGGCTTCATTATTCGTGACTTTAAATTTGAAGCGCATAACATACTTGACTTCTACGTTGTCGGGCCCATTGACGATGACCCCAGCACCACTTCCCCGGGTAGCGGATGCGCCATCTACATGTATATGCCATCGTTTGGCTTCGATGTCGAGATCAGTAGGTGGAATGACCTCAGGATGTGGGTTGGATTCAGAGTCCTCAAAGGGAGCCTTAGCAAGAAAATCGGCTAGGGCTTGACCTTTAATAGCTCGGCGGGGAAGAAATTGGATATCATGCTCTCCCAGCTCAATTGCCCATTTAACTAGTCGGCCGGAATGATCAGGCTTACTTAAGATATGACGGATTGGTTGGTTTGTGAGGAGGTTAATAACATGCCCCTGGAAATAGGGACGGAGGCGGCGGGCCGCCATAACCAGTGCTAATACGGTCTTCTCGATGACGGAGTACCGAGTTTCCGCTCCTTGTAAGGCTCGGCTAGCAAAATATACAACCTTCGGAGTCCCTTGGTCTTCACGGACAAGGGCGGCACTGATGGCTTCATCGGAGGTGGACAAATATATATACAGGGGTTCCCCAGCAATTGGGGCAGAGACAATAGGGAGTTGGCTGATGTGCTGCTTTAGGGCTGCCAATGCTTCTTCACATTCGGGAGTCCATTCGAATCTTTTAGCTTGCCTCAGAATTTTAAAGAAAGGAAGTTGTCGCTCAGCTGCTTTAGACAAAAACCTATTCAGTGCAGCTAGTCGCCCAGTAAGGCGCTGAACATCTTTTTCTTTTTCAGGTGTCTTGAGATTGAGTATATCTCGAACTTTGGAAGGATTGGCTTGGAGCCCCTGAGGGAAAACCATGTATCCCAAAAATTTCCCGGAACAGACCCCAAAGGTGCATTTGGCCGGATTTAATCGGAGATTGTGACGTCTGAGTACGTCCAATGTTTCAGCGATGTCCCGAACACATGTATCGAAAGTTCGACTTTTGATGACGAGGTCATCAACATAAACCTCTATATTTAAGCCAATTTGGTCCCGGAAACGTGATCCATCAACCGTTGATAAGTGGCCCCGGCGTTCTTAAGCCCGAAGGGCATTTTCTTGTACGCAAAAATGCCAAAGTCCGTTATGAAGGCCGTTTTAATTGAATCCTTCTCATCCATGTAAATCTGGTGGTACCCTTTATAGAGGTCCAAGAAGCAGAGAGCGGGGTGTCCGGTAATGGCCTCGGCCTTTTGGTCAATCGGAGGTAGTGGATAGCAGTCCTTCGGGCAGTGTTTGTTTAGATCAGTAAAGTCCACACACATCCTCCACGTATTATCAATCTTCTGAACCAAGACAGGATTCGCTAACCAGGTCGGATAATGAACTTCAAAGAGGATATCCGCCTTCACAAGCGCTTCAACCTCTACGCGGATAGCAGCTTTTCTGTCCGCAGCAAACTGCCTACGTTTCTGTTGTACTGATTTTACTGTTGGATCAATATTCAGTTTGTGGGTGATTAAGTCTGGCGAGACACCGGGCATGTCCAAGGGTGACCAGGCGAAGACCTCGGAATATTCGCGCAATATCTGAACAATGGCGCTGTGAAGTAGCGGTAAATGTACTGCACCAACCTTAACAGTCTGCCCGGGCTTGTTCAGATCAAGTGGTACCTCAACTACCTCGTCGCTAAGAGGCTGAGTCGGGGTCGACATGAGTCCCGGGGTATCTATTTGAAACTGAGGACGGGTAGCAGGTATAGTCCGCTGTTTGAGTGCAATGTGCATACACTGTTTAGCCATCTTCTGGTCGCCACGGATGGCAATTGCCCCATAGGGTGAAGGACACTTCATCGTCAAGTGATACATGGAACAAATAGCTTGTGCAGGGGTAAGCCAATCTCGCCCAAGGATCATATTATAAGGGGATGTAGATGACACCACATAAAAATCAACAAAAAAAGTTTTGATGGCAGGATGAGTACCTACCGAGGCTGCGAGATTAATGATCCCTTCCGCCCGAACTTCTCCCTGTGTAAATGTCTGTAGGGGTCCCAGTGCAGGTCGGAGCAGATCACGAGATATACCCATTTTTTGGAAACAATCTGAGAAAATAACACTCACAGCGGCACCATTATCAACATACACCTGCTTGATGATAATATTTGCTACAGTCATATCAATGATGATAACATCAGTGTGGGGTGTGCGTTCGGGTACTGGGTCGTCTTCGGTGAAGCTAACTGTTTCAGTTTTGTGGAAACGCTTGTGACGGGGCTCCTCGGGAGGAGGCCTACGAGCTTCTGCAATAAGAGCTTTGCGAGACACTCCTGCTGGCTGCGCGCCATAAATCATATGAATGACGCTATTAACAACACGATTTGGAGGATTGTTCCCTTCTTCTTGAGGAGGGGGAGCTGGCAATAAGCGAGGTTGTTGCTGCTGAGTATTTTGCCTATTTCCCTGATCATGCTTAGGGTAGCTGTTGTTCCCGGATCGATTATTCGGTTATTGTGACCGACCTTGTTGCTGGCCCTGATTGTTATAGCCAGCCCAATTTTTTTGCTGGTTGCCACCTTTGTGCTGTTGTCGATTATCGGGTTGAGCAATATAATGGCGAAAATATCCCTGTTTTATACACTCTTCAATTTCTTTGCTGAGTTCTCGACATTCTTCCGTATCGTGCCCGTGGTCATGGTGATAATCGCACCACTTGGTGCGATTTCGTTTATCTGCCGGCGCAGTCATGCGAGGGCAAGATCTCAGATCAGCCTTGTGGATGGCATGTATCTCGGTTCGGGACCGATTCAAAGGTGTGAGCTGAGGTAGATCGTGACGGGGTTCTAATCGCCCTCTGCTTAGCCGGTTAAAGGCGCTGGTGCGAGTATTAGACCCGGATTGTCCTTTATCTGTCTGTCTCTTAGCAATAGACTTTTCTCTCTTGCGTCGGGTTTGCTCGTTTGCCTTAGCGAACTTACCAACCACATGATAGAGAGCTCGGGTAGTGGCCGGAGTATTATGAGCAAGCTCGGTGTACAATGGTCCGGCGCGTAATCCATTCATGAAGGCCGTGACAATAATGCTGTCTTCCCACTTAAAAGCTTTCAGTTGTAAAGCGTTCCAGGAACTGAGAGATGGTTTCTCCTTCTTTTTGTTCAACATTCATCAGATCGGCCAAGGTGGACATGGGCTTTGCTCGTGCTTCAAAACGCGCCCAAAAGTGCTCGGCAAGTTCTCTAAAAGAGGATATACTATTACGGGAAAGGGAATCAAACCAAACCTGGGCCTCATCCTGAAGATATTCAGGGAAAATCTTACATTAGTGAAGGGACACGGTATGATCTCGACTGAGCATGTTGTGTCTAAAGGCCCCTAGAAAGTTGGCCGGGTCTCCAGTTCCATCATAAGGTGATATAGCAGGTCACTTGAACCCTTGGGGAAGGGGCGTAGCAAGTATTTCTTGGGAGAATGGGGTGATAATGTCTCCGTTGACATCAAGACCTAGAATCCTATCTAGTTCAACATTGCGTTGTACTCGCTCATACTTCTGGAGATCTAAGGTATGGGGATGGGTGTGGCGAGCTCTTTTAGTCGCGTTAAGGGGACGGCGTTGATCAGCATCGGCAAGTTCTTCATTGCGTTGCCTTGACCCATTAGAACTCCCATGGTCCTCGGGGGAACCAGGTCGCTCTCTACGTCGATCTTGTCGCACATTATGTACAGGATCTTGTTGGTTAAGCGGGTTTCGACGAGGTGGATGTGCTGCGGGATCGGGGGCATTTCCAGCAAGTCCATCGAGGTTTGAGCGATTGGCTGCCCAGTCCTGGAGGACATGAGCATATTCTTGGAGAAAGGCCTGGAGGTCATTTGAATATTAATCTGCGGTTGTGTAGCGGCGGGATTAGGATTTTGTACATCTCGTTGAGGTAGGGGTAGGAATTGGTCGTCCGGATTCTCGACTGGATCTTGATTGCCCTGATGGTGAGATGGATTTCTCATCAGCTGTTGTCTCGGTAGCAAAGTTTGATCCACGGGTGGGTCTTGATTGGCTTGATCACCTTGTCGAGATTGAGTTAGGCGGGTGGTCACCATGGTGTAACAAGTGCAGTGTCAATATTTTGTCCTTTCCCACAGACGGCGCCAATTGATAAAGCGCGATCCGTTATCAAGAAAATACAAGCCAAAGAACAACCAAGTGGAATGCAAAGTGAAAACAGAACACAAGATGTACGTGATTCGATCAAAAGATCTACGTCCACGAGGGGAATAATGTCCCTTCCGGGCACTTTTCTCTTCTTCTTTCGTTAGTTTTACAAGCTATAATTTCAGAGTACCAGAGTCCGAACCCCTCAAACGTCCTTAATTCTACTATTTATATCATACAAATCACAACCCTAACTATATTCCTACAATTTCGGCCACCAAATCTGTCTTCGTGATTGAGAGAAGATCGTGGGAGGAATCTCCAATCCCCCATGCGTCGCTGCCGCCACCTCAATTACCAATCTGTAACTAGGCCGATTAAACTGTTGGGCTTGTACTCCTGGACAACTGGGCCGATTGGACTGCTAGTGGGCCACACCTACCAATATATATTTTCTATATCAATGAAATATGCGAAATTGCACTGATATATGCATATGTTGATGAAGAAAATATGCACCGATAAACATTTAATTTTTTTTTTTAAAAGAACATTTGTAAAATGTATATCGATGAAATAGCTTGTATGTATGGATGTATGCATTGATACATTGCTTTTATTTTTAGTTTAAAAACCAAAATAAAAGAATTATAATTTTGTAAATGGATTCACATTTGTATCAATGAAGAAAAAAATGGATCAATAAATATCCTAGTTTTAGTTTTTAAAAAGGTAGTATATCGATACAGAAATGTTGCATCGATATTTTTCAAATTTAAAAAATACAAATAAAATAATTATAATTTCGTTATTGATATACAAATGTATTGATGAAGAAAATATGGATCGATAAACATCCTATTTTCACTTAAAAAAGGCAGTATATCGAAGCACATTATGTATCGGTGCGTACATGCATTGATACAGAAATGTTGCACTGATATACTGCTTTATTTTTTTATTTTAAAAATTAAATGACGTATATCGATGAAACAATTTGTATCGATGTAAATATGCATCGATACAGATTTGTTGCACCAATATATTGGTTTTTTTTTTTTTAAAATAAACCAAATTAAATAAAAATGTGTATTGATACATGTGTACCGACGTAGGATTGTATCGACACATGCGTTGCATACCTGCATCGATATACCCATGGATGTATCGATAATCAATACACTTCGTCCTCTTTATCGATACAGAACATTTCAAATTCATAGATTTGTTTTTGAGGCATTTTGTCATCAAAATCACCTGAAATTCCACAATTTTAACTATCATTCACAGATTTCAATAAATATTTGATCTAAGGGTTCGTTTGCTTAAAATTGAGTTCAGGAAATTTAGAGGATCGAATTCCAATAAAGCACACTCATTAACTCCTTCAGTCAGGTTTGACTCAATAATCCCCAATCTTAACCAAACGGACCTAAGATTTCATATGCACATCAAACAACCCAAAATCATATAACCATAAATCGAAGGTGAGAAATTTAATAATTGCAGTTTTGGATACAAATCTAACAATTTAGCAAAATTAAAAGATCGAATAAAAAATATTTAATGACATGTACTGGTATGTTCCCGCTGCCCGAGGTGGAGGTTTGGAAATCGGGGGAGAGATGCATATCATTGAAAGGGGGTGAGGGGCCTGGTTTTGTTGATCCATTGATCGGCTTGGATGAAATTTTGAAGTGAGTAGGAGTAAACGTGATCAACTGGGATTTGGGTGCTCCAGCTTACTCTTTTGGATGTGTCGGATCCAGGCCCCTTATTTTGAAATTCAGCGTAATAGAGGGTCTTCAATGCGAAATCCCTCGTCCAAGGCATCCATCCGTCTGCAGATATCAGAGCCTCTATGGTACATTCAATGAAAACTGTCCTGGAATACTCTTTCCATGGCCTACCTAGAAAATTCTTATGCACACTGGGGTTGCTGTAATAGAGAGACATGTATGCATCGGTCCCATTGATGACGCAGTTTTGGAAGACGAAGCCTGTTGATTGAGCAGGATCTATTCTACCATGGGCAGTAATCGCATTGGTCTCTCCCTTCTCTGGTTCGTTCTGTCGAGGTGCAACAAGGATGAGGCAGTCTTGAAAGAAAGCAGCCGACTGCCCGAATATGAAATCAATGTTCCCTTGGATGCGACACGACTTGTAGTATTGACGCAAGCTGTGGGCATAGAGGGTGTCTTGATTGCCAATGAATTCACAATTCTCTAAGATGGAGTGATCGCTGTCTGATCGGAAAGCTACAGCTTGATGAGCATCAGCCCCTGCTGTGTTCTGGATAGTAACACCACTTGCCATAAATCCATCACCCACCACACCTGAAATATGTATATTACACTTACGATTGAGACCATTAACAATAAGCAGGCTTAGGCTTACCGACAGTGGCAGAGTTGTAAGTGGTGACTCTTTGCTGCCCCACATTCATGGACCCTGTAATTACCGTTTTCCCCATCCCATCTCCTAAAAATACAACATTCTTCTTCTCTAATGGGATCCGAACCGTTTCCTCATAGACTCCACCATTGATGCGTATAACGAAGCGGTAAGCCGAGTGGGATGGTGCAGCATTCACTGCCCCCTGCACCGCTCCATAATCGCACCCATGGCTGCACACTGTGACGTTTGGCAGCAGCCCCGGTGGGACACCGGCAAGCAGCACCGACGACCCCGACGACGCGGATGCCCAAAACCCGTCCCGCTCGGTCTTGGGCGGGCCCCATGAGCTGGTTTTATCATCGAAAAAATCATAATTTGCTATCATCGCCAGAGAATCGGTGGTTGACCTGATTAAAGAGGAGTTGAGGAACGCCAATGTGGTTCCCACGAGTGAGGTGTCGTTCACATTCTTGAGGCCCGACCAGCATCCATACTGATAGGCCAACGCGGCGCTCATCCATGCACGAGCGTCCTTTGCCAATGCCAATGCCAATGCCCCGCCCACCAAATTCATCCGGTGCTCTGAGTAATGCAGCACCTCTAGGCAGGTTTTAGCCGCATCCGACCGGTTCTGATTCCCTGCGGAGGAGTCCAGGATATCCTGAATCATTCTCTGGCTGCTATTCAGATTCTGGGAGGAAACCGACAACGCGAATTGCATCGCTTGCAAAACGGTGGCGTTTCGAGGCACGTCTGACAGTGAGTCTTGGCACGTGGGAGGGTCCCGTGAGGCCTTACAAACCTCGCCAATAGGATTGTCGGTGGTGGTGGTTGGGTTGTCGTGGCCGGAGGAGGAGGAGATGGCCAAGAATAAGATCACCGTCAGGAGAAGCAAAGAAATAACAATTGCCATAAAAATGAATATGAATTTTAATATCTTGTATTGATTGGGATTGTGTGTTGATGGGGACAAAATTGGCGACGAAGCTTCTTCTCTCTGCGACATTTTGGACCTTAAAATAAAATAATATAGATACAGATCCAAAAATTGATTTGCAAGGATATTAATGGAGATCACTGTCCATCAGTGCTTACAATTCTACACTGTGCTTTATGAGGGGGGATGTGTACCGCTAAAGAGGGTGTCACTTATGGTGACAAACAATTCAAGTTAGGTTTGGTTTCACGGGGTCGTATTCACAATTGGTACGTCCATCTCGTTTGGGCTAAAAATTATTCACCCAAAGACAAAAAAACAAAAAACTTCATGTGCATAAAATTCACAATAAGTATTAATATATATTTGATCAATTTTTAACCTCTTTCCCCTATTATTTATTTCATCGTTTTTTTTTTTAATTTTTTCACCAACTAAAATAGATGTCACGCGATTGTTCTTATTTCAACTTTTGAGTCCGTTGCTGGCCACTATTTGTTCAACAGCGACGGTATGATCCAGGCCGAGTATGACCAAGTTTTGGCTAGGCTGGGACATAGGAGTTCTTACTCCAATGCCATAATTCCACCGCGAAACCAAAATTCTGTTCATGGTTAACCCGTATCCATACTTCGCGTACAGCCCGAAGAAGGCGAATTTCTCAATTTTCAAATGGAACAAAGGGATTTTCGACAATTATTCTAGGAGAACCTACAGAAACATGTTCGATTTGCTAATGGATGCAGTTTACGAGTTTATGATGAAATTAGGTTACCACGATGTCGATGTCTCGGTCGGTGAAACGGGGTGGTCGTCCCTCAGTGAGACCTTCGAGCACCCGTGTTGAGTATGGAGTCTGAACTGCGTTGCAAGGGGTCGCGACCGCTATAGGGTAGGTCGCGGTCATGACAAAAGTGCATGCATTTGTATTTTGTTCTGTCAAGGTAACACGACCGCGACCTACCGATACCTTGACAGGGGGTAGGTCGCGGCCACGACAGAAGCTGCTTGGTTAAGCAGGCGAGGAGTTTGACGGAACGCGACAGGAGTAGGTCGCGGTCGCAACGGTTTGCGTGGCTATTTTACTTGGGCCTCAAGTTTAGGTCCATTAGGTTATTATAAATAGTTGTTCTCTCATTATTGTTGATGTTGGTTGAAAACTAGTGAAATCTCTGGCTTGGTATTGCCTCCAGACATAGTTACACATCGTAATGAGCTAGGTAACCAATATTATACATTATTTTCTCTTTCGTGTTTCTTTCGGTTTTCGTGACGTGTGTGGGTTAGTTCCTAACGAATGGTATCAAGAGCTCCGGGTTCGATGGGACCATCACGATGGAAGAAAAATTATCAATCGAGAAGTTTGATGGTTCTGAGTACAGATTCTGAAAGATGCAGATGGAGGATTACCTTTACGGTAAAGATTTGCATCTGCCTCTCCAAGCAAAGCCCGAAAAGATGGCCACATAGGAGTGGAAGTTATTGGACAGGAAGGTGATGAGCGCGATGCATTTATCATTATCCAATGAAGTAGCTTATCACACAATTGCAACAAAGTCGACGAGGGAGATGCTGACAACTTCGGAGGAGATGTAACCAAAAACATCGACGGGGAACAAAGTACATCTGATTAGGAGATTGTTCAACCTAAGGATATCGGAGGGTACATCGGTGCAGCAGCACCTGAATGAGTTCAACATGATTACCTCGCAGTTGAACTCGGTGGAAATTAATTTTGACGACACTACGTGCTCTGATTATGTTGTCGTATCTGCCAGAGTGTTGGAACGGTACAGTCAAATCAATTAGTGCCGTGGAAGTAAGCTGAAGTTTGACAAGGTAAGGGATTTGATGATTAGTGAAGAAATTTGCAAGAAAGAATCAGGATCTATTTCGAGGTCAGCACTAAACACCGAGAACAAAGGCAGGAAGGCAGAATCGGGAAAGGTCTAAATCCAGAGACAAGAGCCAATCCAGGAAGGATGTAAGCTCAGTCAAGTGCTGGAATTGTGATGAGTTCGTTCACTTTAGAAGCCAATGCAAAGCACTGAAGAAGAACAAGAGAGATCAAGCAAATAAGAAGATAACGAACGCAACCACATAAGAAGATGATGGTGATGCGTTTGTCTTGAGCGTGTCTAGTCCCATGGAGTCCTAAGTGGTGGACTCCGGAGTACCGTTTCATTCATGCGGTAATTATGAAATTATGAATGATTATGTTTCTGGCGATTTTGGACAGGTGTATCTTGCAGATGACGAACCCCTGAAAATCGTGGGAAAGGGAAGTGCACTAGTTGCGGCCTCAAATGGATCCACATTGGTGTTGAATGAAGTCCGATACATTCCCAGACTAAAGAGGAATCTACTTTCGGTTGGGAAGCTTGATAAGGAGGGTTACGTGGTAATATTCGGCTGCAATAATTGGATGATTATTAGATGAGCTATGGTAGTGGATCGAGGTAAGAAGGAAGGTACGTTGTATGTGACAACAAATTCCAAAGATTGCATTTGATCTTGCAGATGTAGCAAGTGAGGCGAATTTGTGGCACTGTTGGTTGGGCCACATAAGTGAGAAAGGGATAAAGGTGATGTGATCGAAAGCTAAACTGCCTGGCCTGAAGACTGTTGAAGTTGGCCTGTGTGAAGATTGTGTGTTTGGGAAACAGAGGCGAGTGAGTTTCTCAAGAGTCAACAAAAGACTCAAAAGTTGGAGTTGGTCCATAGTGATCTATAGGAACCGACGCCTGTGATGTCCCTTGGAGGATCATCATACTATATCACATTCATCGATGATTCCACAAGAAATGAATGAGTTTATTTTCTGAAAAATAAATCTAATGCGATTGATACTTTCAGGAAGTGGAGAGCCATTGTTGAAACTGAGATAGGGCTGAGAGTGAAGTGTCTAAGATCTAATAATGGAGGTGGGTATGACCTCAAGGAGTTTAAAGACTACTGTGCTAAGAATGAGATTCGCATGGAGAAGACAGTGTGTGGAACTCCCTAGTACAATGAGTAGCAAAGAGGATGAACATAACGATGAATGAGCGAGCGAGATGCATGAGGTTGAAAGCGGGTATCCAAAGATTTTTTGGGCGAATGTAGTAAACACAATTGTATTCCTGATCAACAGAGGCCCATCGACTCCATTGAAGCATCGGACACCGGAGGAGGTATGGACGGGAAATGAGGTAAACTTGTCCTTTCTACGTATCTTTGTATGTGTTGCATATGCTCATGTTGGTTCTGTTGATAGGAGTAAGTTAGATGCTAAATCTATTAAGTGTATGTTCATTAGTTATGGTGGCGATCCATTTGGTTATAGGCTTTGGGATGAGCAAAATCGAAAGGTGATTCGTAGTAAAGATGTGGTTTTCAATCAACAGGTGATGTACAAGGATAGATTAGAGGCATCGAGTTCTGATAGCTCTGAACGTAGAGTAGTCGAGTTAGACATCTCAAACTCGAGCGGGAGTAAGGAGAGTCAGAATGAAGAGGAGGTTCTTGAGGATGAGCCAAGAACTCCACCACCTCCTCAGGATGTTTCTCCGCTGCAGAGACTGGCTAAAGAGCAACGTGCACCTGATAGGTATTCGCTCTCTAACTTTTATTTATTGCTTATTGACGGTGGTGAACCTGAGAGCTATGCAAAAGCAGAACAGGTTGATGACAGGCGAAGGTGGAAACCTGCCATGGATGATGAATAGGCATTTCTTCACCTGAATGGCACTTGGGAACTAGTTAAGCTCTCAAAAGACAAGAAAGCATTGCAATGCAAGTACGTCTACAGAATCAAGAGTGAAGCTAATGGTAGCAAGCGCTACAAGCCTAGGCTGGTTGTGAAAGGGTTTGAGCAGCGCTTTGGTATTGATTATACTGATATATTTACTCTTGTTGTGAAATTGATGACTATTCACATGGTGGTAAGTATGGTTGTTGCAAATAACTTGTTGTTACATCAGATGGATGTAAAGACGACATTTTTTTACGGTGACTTAGTGGAGAATCTTTACAAGGTACAACCGGAGGGATTCGTAGTCGAAGGAAAGGAAGAACTTGTGTGCAAGTTGAAAAAGAGCTTGTATGGGTTGAATCAAGCTCTGAAGCAATGATACATGAAGTTTGACAGTTTCATGCTTGAAATTGGTATAACAGATGCTACGCAGACCACTATTGTTACTACAAAAGATTCGACAAGAGTTATCTCATCTTGCTTTATATATTGATGATAATCCAATTGAGATGGATAATCTGAAGAGACAGTTGTCCAACCGATTCTCCATGAAGGATCTTGGAGAAGCTAAACAAATTTTAGGTATGAGAATCGAGAGGAATAGAGCGGCAAGGAGATTGTATCTTTCGTCAGCAGATTACATCTAGAAGGTCCTAGAAAGATTCAACATGGAGAATTCGAAGCCTGTGAGTGTCCCGTTGGGAAGTGACTTCAAGCTGTCGAAGAAGGAGTCGCTGAGTACTAAGGAGTAACGTGGCCAAATGATGAAGACCCCCTTTACTTCGGCAATTGGCAACATAATGTATGATATGGTATGTACTAAACGAGATATTGCCCATGTAGTGGGAATAGTGAGCATGAACTGCACCGCAAGGGTTGCAGCTGCGATAAAAGTTCACGCGTTTCTATTTTATTCTGTCAAGGTATTACGACTGCAATAGGGGTAGGTCGCGGCCGCGAAAGAAGCTGGTTGGTTAAGCAGGCGAGGAGTTTGACGGAACACGATGACGATGGTTGACGCGGTTGTTTTACATGGGTCTCAAGTTTAGGTCCATTAGGCTATTATAAATAGTTGTTCTCTCATTATTATTGATGTTGGCAAAAAATTAGTGAAATCTCTGGCCTGGTATCGCCCCCAGACATAGTTACACATCGTAACAAATTGGGTAACCAATATTGTGTGTTATTTTCTCTTTCATGTTTCTTTCGTTTTTCGTGATCGTGTGTGGTTTAATTCCTAACAAGCTGAGATGCTTGGTGGAGAATGCGAAGGCGTATATTGGGGGACTAGTGAAGAAGTACAATTGGGTCGGGACACGTCATTGATGCCGAGGAAGAAGTTTGATATATACATATTTGCATTTTTCAATGAGAACCAGAAAACACGCCACCATTGTTATTTGTTGAAGATGGTCTCAGCTTGAAAATCAAATTTTACAGAAACGAGTTTGTATTGTGATATTCTTGGCGATAATATATAGTTTTCTAGTGATATTATCTTCAAAGAAGAAAGTTAAGATCGATAATATTGAAACTACTAAACTTATATATTAGGCCACATAATATATACGATAAGCAAACAACAAATATACTGAAATCTGAAAATATATTTATAGAGTAATATAAAAAGAATAAATAGATATACTTTACATTGTAATCAATGTATTACTAAATTAACTTATATTTTTAAGCAAGCTAATATATACTATAAGGGAACAATAATTATATTGTAAACTGGAAAAATAAATGTACAAAAGTTTACAATTTACAGTAGAACTATTTATTCATAAAAAAATATATTGTAACTCTGGTTATAATATTATACTATTAGGCATAGAAAATTGTTCTATTAGGCTGAACAAACTATATTGTATCTGCTAAACTATACTGTAAACTGTCAAAATAAACTCTGGTATAATATTATACTGTTAGCCGTAGTAAACTATACTATTAGGCTGAACAAAATATATTGTAAACTATCGAAAAGACTCTTTTGATTGGCATGAATTTTGAAGGAAGAGGTTAGTAGCGCGTGAATTTTGATTGTTTCCTTGTTTACCAAGTGGGTTAATTTTAGGGAGATGCACAATGCGGCTTATTGTGCATCTTATGCTCTTAAGTCCCACTCTTCGCCCTATTATAAAAAAATTACAACCTATAGATTAGGATATAGATCCTCTATGGGTTCTTAAAATCTAGCAATATATATTTGTTCTTCTATTGCCCAAAGTTATTATTCATTCTTTTTATAGAAATACTCAATTGCCATCGTAGCAGGTCCATGAACGTGTCCCGAAAATCATTTCTAATTGATAAAATTAGTAAGACTTTCTCAAATTGTAAGCATAGGTCTTGCACAGTGATAGTATAAAAAATATCGAAATACAAGGAGGATTTCCGCGTGACTTAACTAGATTGATAGGGATAACCCGGTCACTTCGGGTCGGGTCCATACTTGAGCCCACTGACCGGCCCAGCACGCGTAGGCCCAGCAAGCACGTGAAGGCCCAGGCCCAGGAACACGCGCTGGCCCAACAGGCAGTTTGTTCCGCGAATCAAGGCTGAAGATTCGTTCCCAACCGCCATGCAGCTGGAAGTAGGCGTGAGTATAGGAAGTTTGTTAGGGTTCAGTTAGGGTTTAGGAAGAGCTGAGTATAAATAGGGAAAAAGAACTCGGAATTAGGGTTCGCACTCTGTATTGTTGATTGCTATCTGTAAACTCAACGTTCTAGAAAAAAAAACACCTCGGCAAGAGTGATTTTCTGCCCGTGGACGTAGATCTCCGGATCGAACCACGTAAATCTTGTGTTTTTACATTCTGTTTGCGTAGATTATCGTTAAATTTCGTGGTTACCGGATTGCGCTTTATCAATTGGCGCCGTCTGTGGGAACGTAAAGCAATTTTTGACGTTCATAGCGTGTTCCAGAATCATGGTGACAACTCGTTTGAATCAATCCCGCCACGGTGATCAATCCAACCAGGATCCACCCGTGGATCAGGTTTTGCCGCCGAGGCAATTGCCGGCAAGAAGTACATCTCAACACCAGGGCAATCAAGGTCCACCCCCTCAAAACATGCAACACCCTAATCCCGCTGCTGACCAACCACCGGTTAACATTCAAATTACCCCAGAATTGCTCCAGGCTTTCTTACAAGAGCATGCACATGTTCTTCAAGATTGGGCAGCTAATCGCCTACATCCCGCGGGGCCTGCCGCAGGGTCCGCCGGCCATGATGCTAATCCCGCGGTGCCCCCACCTCGTCAGCACTCGCGTGATCAACAGGACCCGGGGCACCGCGGACGCCAGGATCGGCGACGGGAACGACCTGGTTCCTCCGAGGACCATGGGAGTTCTAACGAATCACGACCTCGCAACGATGAACCTATTGATGTGGATCGCCGCCGTCCACTTAATGTGGCTAAGAGGGTTCGCTATGTTAATCCTCATGCTCTAGACCTTCAAGAGTATGAGCGAGTTCAACGCAATGTTGAACTGGACAGAATTCTGGGCCTCGATGCCAATGGAGATATCATCACACCGTTCTCCCAAGAAATCATGGCCACCTCCCTTCCCGAAGGGTTTAAACGGCCAGCCATACCACCTTACAATGGCACCGGAGATCCGGCCAATTTTCTTGGAGCTTTTAGGCACAACATGCTTAGCCACGATAACATTACATCCCTCCAGTATTGCAAGATTTTCCCTGAGTACTTACAGGATGAAGCTCGGGTGTGGTTTGATTCTCTACCACGCAACAGCGTATCTTCTTTCAGAGAACTCGCCGAGCACTTTTGGGCACGGTTCGAAGCGCGAGCGAAGCCCATGGCCACACTGGCCGATGTCATGAACATGGAACAGCGGGACGGTGAAACCGTTACCCAATTTCTTGATCGCTTCACAGCGGTAAGCCTCAAGGTGGGGAATTGCCCCGACGACGTACTCATTAACGCATTCATGAATGGACTCCGTCCCCGAGCACTTTACACCGAGTTAGTTCGGAATACACCAGTCACAACCCGAGCACTGTTCAAAACGGTGTGCAAATTTGCTAAGGCAGAGGAGCAGACTCGCCAGAAGCGTGAGAAACACGCTAGCAAGCGGCAGTCCGACAAAGCACAAACCGGGCCTAATCCGCGACCTAGCGCATTTTCCCGCCTGACCCCGGGGGGTTCAGAATCCCGAGGCGCTATTCCACAATTGACTCCGTTGACGAAGTCACGAGCCGAGATCCTTTCTATTCACAAGAACGATCTGCGACCTTGTCCGTGGATGACTGCGCCGCCTGAGAAGAGGAATCGCGGAAAGTGGTGTGCGTACCACCGAGATCATGGGCACGAGACAGAGGAGTGCCAAGAACTCAGCAAGGAAATAGAGGAGTGCCTTAGGAAAGGTTTCTTGCGCCAATACATTGCGCGGACTGATGACAAGCCCCGGACAGGTCAGAATGGGGGGTCGTCCAATAATCGTGGATATCATGACCGCGGCACACAACAGAATCGACCGCCGTGGCAGAATAATCGGCCGGGGCCCAATAACTACGCACGGCAAGATTCTGGCAATCGCCAGCAACCACGCCTTCCTCCGCCACCTCCTCCTCCGGGGGGACCCGAAGACAACGCGCCTCCTCACGTAATAAACGTGATATATGGGGCCCTTCCCACCGGGGCCTCGCGACATGCCTTGAAGGCAGAGGCTCGACGTCCTCCTCCCGAGGAGCCACGTCATAAACGCCTCCATCAATCCGAGACTGTCAGCTTCACGGATAGGGACCCGGTTCCGGAGATAACACCTCATACTGACGCTATTGTCATCGACATGAATGTAGCCAATATAACAATAAGGCGAGTATTCGTGGATAATGGAGCCGCGGTGAGCATTATATTCGCCGACTGTTTCCAAAGGATGGGGATTCCTCGGGAACAACTTCGGCCGGCCCCCGGGCCACTGCAGACTTTCACCCAGGGTGAAGTCCGGCCAGAAGGAGTTATCACTCTCCCGGCATCCCTGGGAACCTATCCGAAGATAAAAACCATCTTCGTGGATTTTTATGTGGTGAATTCCCCGTCACCGTACAACATGATATTGGGCCGGGACTGGCTTACCCCAGCCAAAGCCATATGTTCCACATATCACCTTGCACTAAAGTTCCCCACTTCGCATGGCGAAGTGGCTATCCGCGGGAGTCAGCGGGTTTCAAAAGAATGTATGTTATGTACGTAGCACTCAAAAAGACTGCTAAAGCTCCTCCTAAACAGCAGCTTCAGGTAGCATCATCGGCTTCGGAACCTCGGGAATGTACCTCATTGGGGGATGCCACTGCCCAAGTCCTGCTTGATCCGTCCAAGCCGGAACAGACAGTAACCGTCGGAGCCGTGGATGTGCCATGGTTACATCAGGCTATAATTCAGACCTTGCGAGAATATTCCGATGTCTTCGCATGGTCTCCTCTGGATATGCCCGGGGTCTCTCCCGACATAATAACACACAAGCTGAACATTGATCCCAGCATAAAGCCTATCCAGCAGAAGCAAAGGAAATTCGCCCCGGAGCGAAATGACGCAATTCGAATCGAGGTGCAACAACTCTTGGATGCGGACATCCTGTTCGAGGTATATTACCCCTCCTGGTTATCGAATCCAGTAATGGTGGTTAAATCCAGTGGGGCATGGCGGATGTGCGTCGACTTCTCCGACCTCAACAAACATTGTCCGAAGGACTGTTATCCCCTACCTTCCATAGATCAAAAGGCCGAGGCCATCACTGGGTATGAGGCACTTTGTTTCTTAGATCTGTACAAGGGATACCACCAGATCTTTATGGATCCACAAGATGCCATCAAGACAGCATTCATCACTGCTTTTGGGTGCTATGCTTTTAAGAAAATGCCCTTCGGGCTCAAGAACGCCGGAGCCACATACCAGCGTCTCATGGACCGGGTTTTCCACGGCCAGATTGGCAGCAACGTCGAGGTTTACGTTGACGACCTCGTTATAAAGAGTATCTCCCATTCTTCATGTGTGCAAGACATTGCCGAAACATTGCGCACCCTGCGAAGCTACAATTTGCGCCTTAATCCAGCAAAATGCACTTTCGGCGTCGGCTCCGGCAAGTTTTTGGGTTACATGGTTTCACAACACGGTTTGCAGGCCAACCTGGCCAAACTTCGGGATGTTCTAGAACTGCAACCACCTAAGACATTCAGGAATGTTCAGCGTCTCACAGGAGGTTTAGCGGCTTTAAATCGGTTCTTATCTAAAGCGGCAGAGCGCCAGCTTCCATTCTTCAAAATCTTGAGACAGGCGAAGTCCTTTGAGTGGACTCCGGAGTGCACCGAGACCTTCGAGGCTTTGAAACGTCACATACAGCAGCTGCCCACTTTGTCAGTTCCTCTCCCCGGAGAGCCGCTTTATTTATATTTAGCTTCCTCCGAGGAAGCTATTAGTGCTGCACTTGTGCGCGAAGTCAATGGGGTCCAACATCCTGTCTACTTCGCAAGTCGTGTTCTCCACGGGGCGGAGACACGGTACTCTGTGTTAGAAAAAACCGCTTTGGCAATTGTTATGGCAGCTCGGCGTTTACGGCCATATTTCCAAGGACGTGAAATACGGGTTCTGACCAATCATCCTATCCGCCAGATTCTTGTCAAACCCGAGGTGTCTGGGCGCCTCGCAAAGTGGGCCGTCGAGTTAGGCGAATATGATATTCAATATCTTCCCCGACGAGCAATCAAGAGACAGGCACTCGCCGACTTTCTGGCTGAAACCCCGGGAGACAATCCTGAGTCTCCGACAGACAGTTATACACATCACCCCGCTACCCACGTACCCTCACATAGGAAATGGCAGCTATATGTGGATGGAGCCTCCACAACTCGGGGGAGTGGTGCCGGGGTACTCCTCATCGACCCCGAGGAGGTTGAAGTAAAATACGTCATCCGTTTCAAGTTCAAGGTGACTAATAATGAAGCGGAGTATGAGGCAGTTCTCGCCGGGCTCCGGCTCGCTCAATCCTTGGGCGTTCGTCATCTTGAACTCTTCACTGACTCCGAGATCGTTTCCAAATAAATTCAGGGGACTTATGTCGCCAAGGATGAAACAATGATCAGGTATCGTGCTCTAACACTCAAGCTCATGTCAACTTTTGATGCAGTTATTATCCAGAAAATACCGCGTCCTCAAAATGCAAAAGCGGACGCACTCAGTAAGTTGGCCTCCGCGGTCCGAACTAATATATCTCCGGATATCATGGTCGAAGACCTATCTCATCCAGCAATTCATGAAGCCACAGTTTCAGTATTGACCGATAGTGATCCGAATTGGATGACTCCCATTATTCAATATCTCCGAGATGGAATCCTGCCTACTGACAAGCTGCAAGCTCGGCAAGTTGCCCTCAAAGCCCCCAAGTACTCCTTTCATGATGGAGTCTTGTACCGGCGATCGTATCTACAACCGAGCCTCCGGTGTCTCGCTCCTGCCGAAGCTACCCAAGTTCTGCGGGAGGTTCACGAAGGGGCCTGTGCCAGCCATATTGGCTCTCGGACATTGGCCAAGAAAGTTCTCCGCTGGGGATATTATTGGCCAACTCTATTCAACGATGCCCACAACTTAGTGACTGATAGGGATAACCCGGTCACTTCGGGTCGGGTCCATACTTGAGCCCACTGACCGGCCCAGCACGCGTAGGCTCAGCAAGCACGTGAAGGCCTAGCATGCGTAGGCCCAGGCCCAGGAACACGCGCTGGCCCAACAGGCAGTTTGTTCCGCGAATCAAGGCTGAAGATTCGTTCCCAACCGCCATGCAGCTGGAAGTAGGCGTGAGTATAGGAAGTTTGTTAGGGTTCAGTTAGGGTTTAGGAAGAGCTGAGTATAAATAGGGAAAAAGAACTCGGAATTAGGGTTCGCACTCTGTATTGTTGATTGCTATCTGTAAACTCAACGTTCTAGAAAAAGAAACACCTCGACAAGAGTGATTTTCTGCCCGTGGACGTAGATCTCCGGATCGAACCACGTAAATCTTGTGTTTTTAC
This sequence comes from Ajuga chamaepitys, assembly GCA_958295605.1. Taxonomy (NCBI): domain Eukaryota; kingdom Viridiplantae; phylum Streptophyta; class Magnoliopsida; order Lamiales; family Lamiaceae; genus Ajuga; species Ajuga chamaepitys. The sequence continues at coordinate 33,327,494 of OY282497.1, read as the reverse complement.
ATTCTGTTTGCGTAGATTATCGTTAAATTTCGTGGTTACCGGATTGCGCTTTATCAGTGACCAAATGCAGCAAGTGTCAACTGCACTCCCGAGTGAAGCATCTACCGCAGACCGAGCTCACTGGGATCCAAAGTGCGTGGCCGTTTATTCAGTGGGGTATCGACATTGTTGGCCCATTCCCCGTTGCTCCGGGAGGATTGAAGTTCCTGGTCGTTGCCGTAGACTACTTCACTAAGTGGGTCGAAGCCGAACCACTTACAGCCATTACTGGTCAGAATATCTTGAAATTTGTGTGGCGCAATATTGTTTGTCGCTTCGGCATCCCGAGCACTATTATCTCGGATAACGGTAAACAGTTTGCCAACGACCCATTTCGGTCATGGTGTAAAGAGCTCCACATCAAACAAATTTTCACTTCGGTTGCTCACCCTCAAGCCAACGGGCAAGTTGAAGTCACCAATCGGACACTGCTCACGGGAATAAAGAAGCGCCTGGATAATGCCAAGGGTCTCTGGGCTGAAAACCTTCCACAAGTCCTATGGGCTTATCGCACAACACCGCATACCTCTACTGGGGAGACTCCTTACAGCCTTACTTTCGGTTCCGAAGTCGTTATCCCTGCTGAAATCAGCGTACCAAGCCCCCGCCTCCTTGCATTCGATCCAGAGGATAACGACGAGGCTCTCCGGGTAAATTTGGATGAGCTTGAAAATCGCCGTGACCAATCATTCATTCAACAGGCCAGGAGTAAACAACGAACAGCCCAGTATTATAACCTCCGGGTCCGGGGTACTCAGTTCAATGTCGGGGACTTAGTTCTTCGGCTCAACTCAGCTAGCAAAGCTGCCCCCGAGGGGAAATTACAGGCATCTTGGGAAGGTCCCTACCGAGTTTTTGCCGCGCACGATTCCGGATCATATCAGCTAGAGCATCTCAACGGGACCCCGATTCCCCGAAGCTGGCACATCACTAACTTGAGGCGTTTCTATCTGTGAAAGCCAAATCTCAAGTACCATCTTATCTTTAATTTCTTTTATAGTAGTTGTCTCTCTTTGTACTTTTGAGTTTGCTCCGGCACTTATCATTGAATAAAAATTCTTTGCTTATATATCTTGCTGTGTTTTTCTTTACGTTACGGGGACGCCCTAACGCAATCATATTATCGTTATTGGTCTCCGGACAAATAAATCTCTTCCTTGGTCCTGCCGAGGAGATTCGTGTATCGTCTCCGGACTTACATCACTTTCTCGTCTGTTTAACCGGAGAAGTGTTTACTCCCGCCTGATCCGTCCGGGGAGATATTACTCCCGCCTGATCCGTCCGGGGAGATATTACTCCCGCCTGATTAGTCCGGGGAGATTGGATTTATCCATATTGTGTTCCCGAACACCAAATTAAAATTGTTAATAATTTTTCCTGCCGTGTTCCCGAACACCCGATTAAAATGGTTCGTAACCTGTTGCTCTCATTAAAGACGTTTGTACACACTACAACAATTTTATTACCTTATGAATATTACAACATCAAGAAGTTTTTTACATAAGACTTCAAACATAAAAAAAAAAAAAAAAAAAAAAGTCATCTGCAGCCCCCGAGCCAGTACTCCGCGCTCCGGCGTTGCTGCCTGCTCCTCGATCTTTGCCGCGTCCTCCGGGACCTTGAAGTTCCTCGGCTTCGGGCTCCGGCTCTCTTGTCCCCGCGAGCTTCCCTACGCCGAGGACTCGCTCTAGGCGCTTGCCTGGGGACTTCACCCCTGGTCCGAGCTCGGCCGCTTTGTTGTGGCGCGGACCTCGGGGTTTGGGCCCACTGCTCAGGGTCCCACTCCTCCGGAGCCATTACTTCGATTTCCCTGGCCAGCTCCTCGACTACCTCTTCGGCAACCGCTGCGGGTTCTTCTTCGATTATGGCCACTGGAGCTGGCTCTCGGATCACTATGCCTTTGCTCGTTCCGGAGGGTTTTTTCTTATCCTTCCGAGGAGCTTTCCGCGTACTTTGGTCCCGGCTTGAGCTCGCGATGAATTCTTCGGCAAAAGGCCTCCACCTGCCTCGGCCCTTTATCCCCTCATACATGCTCAGAAGCAGCTCTAGCACTTCTCGCTTCCTTACGAGCTCCGAGGCGTCCGCGGGGTTAGTGGCCGTAAGCGCTGAGATTTCGCTCTGGATCTCTACGACCCGTTCCTCCACTTCTTCAAAGGTCAGAAGACCGAACTCCGAAAGTATACGGTCATACTCCCTCTGATGAACAAGGACGCGGCTCACCTCGGCAGCGGTAGACCGATATTTCATCTCGAAGTCTTTGGCTCTCTCCTCGGCCTCAACCACTTTCCTCTCTGCCGAGGCCACCTGCTTCTCTAGCTTCGGCACTACGTGCATTTGCAGATGATTTTTTTCCCCGCGGAACCACTCAAGTGATTGCATGAGCTTCTTTATTATTTCGTGTAGCTCCGCAGTGTTCTAAACAAAAGAAGAGTCAACAAGATCGATTACTCTCAAGTATGTGAAAAGTTGGAGTTCAGTTCGACAACAGACATAAATTGATCATGCAAATAAAAAGCGAAGTTCAAGAGTTCGAGAAACAGAAAGTTATATTTCACATCACAGAAGTACAATTGTTCCAGATCAGTACATCGATTCCTAGCATTCCTAAAAAAGAAAAAAAAAAAAAAAAACATATACAACTTTAAATTTGCGGGGATCGACTGACCTCCCGCTCAGTTGCCTCCGTCTCTTCGGGCACTCCTTCTCGCCGGCCCTCGGACACTTCGGCTTCTTCTTCCTCCGTTGCTGCGACGGCTTCGATTGCAGCTGGGGCTTCAACTTCCATCCGTGGAGGGGGCTCGATGCTCCGGGGTGCGGTGACCAGCTCACCTCGGCAGAAGGCCAAGAATTCCTTGTCCTGGTCCACCTCACAGTTGGCAACTTCCGCGGCCGTCAGAAGTTGCTTCTTCTCCCCGAGAGCCTTCACCAGGGGCCACTCCGGCAGATTTGATAGCGCTGCATAATAGGCCTTCTCCACTCCGGCCACTGACTCAAAGTCATACCCGAATTCTGGACGATATACGTCCACATTCGGGTAGACCTCCTTCACTTGCTCCAGCAGCGCGGATCGAGTGGCCTGGTCCCCAATAGCCACGAACTCCGTCTGGAAGTCGAGGAACGTGCTGGTTTTGAATAGCTTATCGGCGAAGGCCTTCAGCAACGCTCCCTGCCCTTCGACCACGGCAGCTTCCCTCGCCTCCATTTCCGCCTGCAGCCGCAGCACTTCACCCCGGAGAACATTATTCTCCGCATCCACCCCGCGCAGACGCGCGACCTCGGTTTCGACCAAGGCAGCCCTCTTGCGTGCCTCGGTCATATCGTGCGTCAGACGGTCGTTGCGCGCCCGGAGTTCTCTGGCCACCTCGGCCAACTTCTCCTTTCCCTCCTTCTCGCTCCTGCGGCCGAGGTCTAGGATACCTCGCGCCAAGCGCAGGAGCTCTTCGGCGTCCGCGCCTTCTAACCCCAACAGACTTGGGGGCCCCTGTTCCCTCACCTGAACCAATGATCGTAACAAGTGATCAGCACATAAGCATATTCAATGCCGTTGCAGTAAACAAAACTGGAGCTTACCTCCACACCTCCCTCCGCGCGAAGTCTTTTCGCTGCTGACGGAGGAGTCCCAGATGACTCCGGTCTCTTTTTGGACATCGGGGTAGACTTCGTTACCCCTACCTGCTCCTCCGACCCAGCGCTGGGCCGCGCACTGGGTGGCATCTTCCCCCGGGGAGACACCTCAGCGGCTTTCCCCTTCTTTTTGGCCGCAGCCGACGATGCGGGGCTTCCGGCAGGTTCTTTCCCGAAGCGTCCCACTGCATAAGAAAGGCAAAGATTAGTTATGTAAAAATCGACAGTTGTAAAAGGCAAGACGGAGAGACTCCTACCCTCTTCGGCGCCCGCATTGCCCGAATAATACGGGCTCAGCCCTGCCTCCTCCAATTCCTCCTCGGAACAGAGGGTTTTGAAAGTCCCCACTGTCCGGAATGTATGAATCACTTCAGCCTCCGGGCTCTCTACCGGAGCGGTATCAAGCACCTCATCACTCCTCCACTTCGGGAGAGCTACCTTATTCCTAATAAATATAAACCTCTCCTTCCACCCCTCTACCTTACTTGGGTTTTGAACCTTGAACCCACCTCGGGCTCGAGGACTGAAGGAGTACCATCCCTTGGACTTCCCGAAGTTTTTCAGTTGGAAAAAGAACCTAAAAAGCTCTACAGTCGGTTCTAATCCGGCGTTTTTACACACCACGGTGAATCCCACTACCTGCCTCACCGCGTTCGGCGCTAATTGGCAGAGGGCAATGCCGTAGTATTTCAGCAATTGGATGACAATATCCCACAAAGGCAATCTCAAGCCTACTCTAAGGGGATCTATATATACACTAATAAACCCCTGCGGTGGGCAACAGGCCCTATCCTCGGGGTTCGGTATTATATACTCTAGGTTGAAGGGAAGGTAAAATGACGGGAGTTCTCTCTCAATTTGCTCTCGCGACATCCGTGACGCTACGGAGGCCACCTCCAAACCCTCCTCCGCGCATGGATAGAAAGCAACCATCATAACGTTGCATTCCCGGCCATCGACCCTGTCTATAGTCCTAACCTCATTCCTCTCCGGAATGAGATATGATAGGGGGGGAACGTCTAACGGGGTGCTCGAAGTCCCTAATTCTTCAACAGAGGCAGAAGATGAGGCAGAAGGTGAAGAGGAAGACATACTTACTTGGGTTGAATATTAGTGGGTTGATTTGAGAAGTTTTTGATCTGAGATGAATCACGAGTGCAGATTGCCTCTTTTTCCCGCTTTCTAAACTGATGAATCGCAATGAAGAAGATGAAAGGTTACTGTGCAGTTATTCCAATTATATACGCAAAAAACCAACGGCTCTGATGCAGCCTATTCAAATTCAGTGATGGAGATTTAAACGTGCTCTTCACGCGCTTTACAGTTCCCAAGGCGCGTGGGGAACAGGTTTCTTGGAAATCGCAGAGCGTGTCACTTCACATCCCTCTCTCTCATGATGGCGCCGCCAATCACATCAACCTCACCCTTCGTCAGGAAGATTCAAACTACACTCCGGTGTACCTTCCACCTCGGTCATACTACCACACTCCGGTGCTCCCTCCACTTTGGCCAGACTACTCACTCCGGTGTCCCCTCCACCTCGGCCAGGTTGTTATATACTTCCAACGCGTTTATTGCTTCTGGGAAATTCGGTATCTCGATAAATGTCTTGTGCACTTCGGCCTAGCTCGACTACGCGTCCGCAGATTGCTCCGCAGAATCCCCGGGGACGCGGATAGACTTAGTCAACCATAAACACTTCGGCCCGCCAACGACCACGGCCCTTCTTGCTTACGGTTCCACCCCGGTGACAACCGAAGCTCCCTCCTCGCTTCGGCTAGGGGGGGGGCATCTGATAGGGATAACCCGGTCACTTCGGGTCGGGTCCATACTTGAGCCCACTGACCGGCCCAGCACGCGTAGGCCCAGCAAGCACGTGAAGGCGCAGCATGCGTAGGCCCAGGCCCAGGAACACGCGCTGGCCCAACAGGCAGTTTGTTCCGCGAATCAAGGCTGAAGATTCGTTCCCAACCGCCACGCAGCTGGAAGTAGGCGTGAGTATAGGAAGTTTGTTAGGGTTCAGTTAGGGTTTAGGAAGAGCTGAGTATAAATAGGGAAAAAGAACTCGGAATTAGGGTTCGCACTCCGTATTGTTGATTGCTATCTGTAAACTCAACGTTCTAGAAAAAGAAACACCTCGGCAAGAGTGATTTTCTGCCCGTGGACGTAGATCTCCGGATCGAACCACGTAAATCTTGTATTTTTACATTCTGTTTGCGTAGATTATCGTTAAATTTCGTGGTTACCGGATTGCGCTTTATCATAGATCATTTGAAAATTAGAAGTTTAGCAAATTAGAAGTGGAAAACACAGCCCTTTCCATTATAACTATGACGCGAAGATTGAGGCCTTATTTTCTATCACATCGTGTGATAGTCTGAACCAACTTACCCTTGCAGCGACCTTTCCGGCAGAATGGTCAAATAGGCAATTGAGCTGGGGGAGTATGATGTGGAGTACGAACCTAGAAAGGCTATTAAGGTCTAAACCTTAGCAGACTTTTTACAGGAGAACATGAAAGAGCCCGAAGCACTCACATGGGAAGTATATGTGGATGGTTCATCCTCAAATTTAGGGTGCGGAGCAGGAGTAGTTATTATAAACCCCGAAAAGGATGAAATTCACTTCGCCATAAAGTTTGGCTTCCGTACTTCAAATAACGAATCTGAGTATGAAGCAATCCTAAGAGGAATGGAGATGGCACTGGAATTAGGAGCGCGAAGCGTGGTGGTTTGCTTCGATTTCCGATTGGTGACACAGTAGGTCCAGGGGTCATGTATTAAGAAGCACGAAGATGGCTAAGTACGCGGGCCAGGTTGTGGACATGATGACAACATTTCAGAAGGTGGAAATCATACAAATACCTCGAGAGGAGAACCAAAAAGCAGACTACTTGGCAAAGTTGGCCAGTTCTGTCGAGAAGGGATGTGTGGGGAAGATCACTCTCCTAATGGAAGAGAGAGATTTGGGCCACATGACAGTAGCGGCGATTGAAGAAGAGGATGACTGGCGGGCACCAATCAGGGCTTACTTCGAACAAAAGCAGGATGATGCTGGCCAATGACAAAATATTCTATGATTTAAGAGCACCTATATAAGAGAGCATTTGTGCATCCTTACCTAAGATGCGTGTCGAAGTCAGAAGGAGGTTATGTGTTGAGGGAAGTACACGAAGGTTCTGTCAGGGCGAACACTGGATATAAAAACATAGCACGAAAGGCACTGTGAGCAGGCTATTATTGGCCAACTATGATGCAGGATGCCTAAGATCTGGTCCGAAAATGTGAGAAATGCCAGAAGCACGCTCCCCTGATCCACCTCCCAGCCAAGGAACTGACAAACATGCAATCCCCCTGCCCGTTTGATAAATGGGGAATTGAATAGTAGGAAAATTCATGGCAGCTCCTGGAAAGAGGACACTCCTTATTGTAGCAATCGATTATTTCACCAAGTGGGTGGAAGCGGAGGCAGTAGCGAAGATAAACAAAGATGTTGTGATAAAATTCCTTTGGAAAAACATTAGTTGCAGGTACGGAGTGCCTCGCATATTGGTCTCGGATAATGGAATGCAGATCGTGGGAGCTAAAAAACAACAGAATGGTGCAAGATGATGAAGATCACGCAGAGGTGGGCTTCTGTCGCACACCCTCAAGCAAATGGCCAAGTTGAGATTACGAACAGGACCAAAAAAGGCTGGAGGAAAATGGGAGGACGAATTGGATTCGGTCCTATGGGCGCAGCGGAGCAGTCCAAGAACTGCAATGGGCGAAGCCCCTTACAACCTGGTGTATGGATCAACAACTGTAATACCAGCGGAGGTTGGCTTGGAATCTCATTGGATCCTCCACTATGATGAAAACCAAAACCAAGCTCTAACGCGAGAAACCTAGACATAGTTGAAGAAGAAAGGGAAGTCGTCCGATGCCGCGAAGAGAAATATAAGGGTTAGCTCAAGGCGGCCTACGACACGAAGGTGAAGAAGCACGAACTGCGTAAAGAAGACTTAGTGCTAAGGAGGGTCAGCGCTCTGAAGCCCACAGGGAAATTGAATGCAAACTGGGAAGGCCCATACATCGTGTCCAAGGTGCTGGGTGGAGAAGGATATGAGTTAAAAACAACAAAAGGAAAGAAATGGCCGAGATCATGGAACATCGTGAACTTAAAGAAGTACTGTGCTTAAGAATGTGACGCGCAATGCACATTTTATATATATATTGAAGGGAAGAGGGCCACACCTAGTACTACGCTTGGCACGGGTAAACCGTGAGAAAGTCCAGAGTAGCTCGGGCGCGAAGCTTTGGTCTTAACCAAGCATTAAGACCAAGCATTAAGCCATGGTCTTAACTAGGCACGAAACCTTGGTCTTAACCAAGTATTAAGCCCTAGTCTTAACCAGGCGCGAAGCCTTGGTCTTAACCAAACATTAAGCCCTGGTCTTAACCAGGCACGAAGCCTTGGTCTCAACTAAGCATTAAGCGGTCTTAACCAGGCACGAGGCCTTGATCTCAACCAAGCATTAAGCCCTGGTCTCAACCAGGCACGAAGCTTTGGTCTTAACCAAGAATTAAGTATTGGTCTTTACCAGGCATGAAGCTTGGTCCCAGCTGAGCACGAAGTTACGAACTTAAGAAAATAAAAATCCAATACTGATCACTACTAGTTATGGCCAATAGTGGTCAAAGTTTTTTGGGGAGGAGAGGATATATATCCACCTAATCTAGGCATGAAGCATATCTTTAAACATTTTGAAAGAGAAAAGGACACAAAACATCAAGAAGCATGAAATAAAGTACAAAAAGAAAAGAGCAGAAAAAATACAATGATACGCGAAATATGATCTGAAATACTTGGAAAAATATATTTCATTAAAAAATCCCTGAAGGGATATTTTGGATTTTACAAGACGGAAGCATTTTGAGCGACACTTACATTGTCCCCGACATCATTCACAAAAAGAAAAATAAAAGAGCAAACAACCCTAAGAAATCTAGGGTCCTACTCCTCCTCCTCCTCTTCGCCTCCTTCGATTTCAAGGTGGTCATCGGCTGCTTCATCTCCCTCTCGAACATCAGTATCCTTCACCTCAGGTGTAGGGGTGTCCTGAATTTTTCTAGCTAATGAGGATGTTATGTTGATGCTCCAGGGGCAGGCAACATGCTTCCTACTTCGTACTCCAACTTTTCAGCCAGAGTTAATCCCGGAGTGGAGGCTTCGCACATCAGCTTGCTGGTGGCATCACGAACCACCATCTGCCACGAGGGATAATCCACGAGAATTGACTTATCCCTCTTGAAAGAAGGAGGCTCCTTCACCGCCTTCAAAGCCTTTGCAAGACTGAACTTCGGGGTAAGGCCTTGAGCTTCGGCTTGATACATGTGAGCTCACATGCCCCACAGGTACTGCGTGCTGAATTGTTAATGCTCGATTAACCCTCTGTGGAGGTCCCGAATGAAGTTCTGCCCTTGAACCTAAACTAAACTAAACTAAACTAAACTTCTGCCTCCCGCCTATCATAATGGAGGATTAAGTCACCCTAAGTCTTCTCAGAGGTGCCAAGCTTAGACTTTAACTCCTTAGCTTCCTTCTGGAGGGCCTCTTTCTCCAGAACGGCAACGTTCAGCTGGGAGACAGCAGTCATCACCTCTTGGTCCTTTTTCTTCAGGGCCTCTTTCAGCTCGTGAGCATGAGCCGTCTGCTCCCCCATCTTGAGGAGGTACTTGTCTGTAAATAAGCCACATCATAGTGATAATAAGCTAGGAGGGAAGGTGCAAGATAAATACCCGCCCCAGGAGGAATGTCAATATGGGCCTGAAGGAACCCGAACTGAGACAGAGTAGCTTCCTTCCTATAGATGGGGGCTATTTCATAGGATTTTTTCTGCCGCATCCAAGTACTAAGCTTCTTGAATACCGCACGGTTCAGGGTGGAGACACAGTCCACATCAACATCGGAATACTTGGGGAGGTTATACAACCAGCGATCGCAAAGAAAGGGTCAGGTACCCGAAGTAGGAGTAACTAAGAAGTATTTATCCTTCCATTTTTTCTCTATGCTGGGGGTTTCTTTACAAACAACATAAACCATTCTTCTTGGCAGAAAAATGAAAAAATGGTTATTCTATTTCATTTCATAGCAGGCTTGGAACAATTCAGCATCGGGTTCCCCCCTTCCACCCCTCACCCCCCTTCCCCTCCCCAATGCCCTTTCACCAATATATAAAAGGCTATAGCAATCTGGATGGAGGAGAGATTGATTTGGTTTAGGGGCACGTTGAAGGCACTGGCAACGGACCCCAAGTATTCACAGATGGGGAGGCGGATGCCTACCTCCACATGGGCTTTCTAGAAAGACAAAGTTAGGCGAGTCAGATGGTTAGGTCTCATCGTCATCAGAGATTTCTATCACAAAGTCCGAACTAGAGAAGATTTTTTATTCCAAAATAGACATATGGTTGAAGGTAGAGAGTCCTGCTATTTCATCCCACCTAAATTTGGCACTAGGAGGGATGGTGTTCTTAACCTTACAGTGAGGGGTTGGGAGGAGGAGGAGGCTTCGGGATTTTGATGCACTACCATGGTTCCTCCTAAGGTTTCCAAAGTAGGAGCACGAGACGAGCTCTCTACAGCTATAGTGACGGCAAAAGGCGGGGGAACTCCAGAAGACCGAACCAAGGCAAGGGTGTCCCTCCCTGGAGCAGGTGGAGTACCCACCGTTTTATCACCGTCAATAGAGGACGATTCCCGCTCTGTGGAATCACTACGACCAGAGGAGGAGGCTTCGCTCTCCTCTCCCTTCAACCAACTGCTTGACAAGGATAGGGAAGAAGATCTAGTCATGGTAAGAAAGAATGAGGAGGTCTGAAAAAGTGTATCTTAGGTTGAAAATTTGGTCTAGGAGGTGACGAAAACAAACTGAAGTCAAGAAATCACTATCGTCAGAGTCTAATCGGAGATATCGCCAGAAAACTCAGAAGGAATTCTTCTCTTCAAGGATGAAGATATTAGAGAAAATGAAAAGTTCAAATGAGTTCAAACTCTTAATATTTATAGGGGAAAACCGAAATGTCAACCAATAGAATCTCGACACTTGTACCTATCTCTTCCCTTCAAAGAAATTGAGCTGACACGTGTATGGTCAGAGATGTGTTGGGGGATTCGAAAAAGTAAGTGAGCGAAAAACGAGGAGATTGATTGGACATCTGAGGAGTGACAGGTGGCAGGGAACGTACCCACCATGAGCGTGAAGCGCATTTTTTCAGGGGAACATGTGGTGCCATAATGAGATTCAATCATCCCAAAGCACTTGCTTAGGTTAGAAGAGGTTTGATCACTTGTCTTTGCCATTAGGAAGGTGTCTGGATCATGAAGCCAGAAGAAGGTTATGGCTACTCTGGACCGTACGGATCACGAAGCACGAACTGCATCTTTTCCATACCCGAGCACAGTAATCAATAGCACGAAGCGCGATCCATGTCTCACTCCTCTAGCACGAACTATTTTACTGCGAAGGATATACTGGTCCATCACAGAGAGGGTCCCGACCAAAAAATAACTAAACTGTCAGTAAGTACATTGGCAACCGCTCTTCCCCTGCAAAAAGGTTGGCGACTACTGACACAACCTCCAGTAGCCATTAGTATGGGGAAAGCTGACTTAGATTAGGACTGACGTGGCATGCGCGAAATGACACTGTTACCCTAAGCCTTAATCTGGTAAATATAAAAGGCTTAACATTTCTTTCTTATCAAGGTATGACTCATAATATTTCAATATTCACTCAGAAACTCACGTATTCTTTAATTCAAACTCTCTGACCTCTGACTTGAGCATCGAAGGCTCTTCACCGGAGACCTCCTCCGATGTTGGTTTTTGCAGAATTAAGATCGGATCGCAAACACACTCGAAGAACAAAATATCACTCCCATCGAATACAACTTTAAGTAAATTTTGTAATATTTTGGGAGTGTTGGAGCTGTTTTATAATACTTAATTTCTGAATTTCCAATTATCCCATGAGCAAACTAATTCCTACGACGACCACGGCGACTCAACTATTAAATAAATAATCAAGTTTCATATTGAAAGGGTTTTACTTAGCTGCAAAATTTTAGGCAGATTATTGTCTTTGAAAGAAATCGTTAAAGAAAAATTGTGTAAGATTCATTACAATATACTCTCTCCGTTCTACCTAACTTGTCACAGTTGATCGGATACGGATGTTAAGAAAAAATAGATTTTATTTTTTCTTTGACTTTTTTAAAGGTGGAAATTGAGTGTATAGATTTTGAGGGTGGAGAATGTGAGAGAATTTTTCTTCATTTAAGAGTGTGAAAAAATTAAGTGAAACGAACCGAAATGAAATGTATGACAAGTTAGCTGGGACGGAGGGAGTATTATACTATTAACAAACTAAAATTTAATAGCAGAATACTCTGCTAAATCTACAGTAAGTCCAGCTCGTGAACTTGTATTTCCAAGATCTAGAAATGTCCATGCGTTCTAAAATAGCTGTTACGGATATAGTTTATCGTCTTCGGAGCAAAGGGCGAGAGGAGGAGAAGGGTTCAATGTGGCTTGCTGTGTATCTGTTTGTGTATTTCTTAATTGTAATATTTGTGGAATTATATTACTATTATTATTATTATTAAATTAGTGTATGTATAAATAGGGTAGTTCTTTTCCAGTTGGCGGTTATCAAACATATTGAATTTGATAGTTCGGCGCTTGCGCTTGGGAAAAAATAGGATTTTCATCCTTGTGATCTTATTCCAGAATATTCACCATTCAAATTCCAGAATTGTGTAAATTTATTATTCTCATTTCCCTTTACTCTAATAAATTGGTCCGACCTATCGGATCCTTCAATGCCGCAAACTCGTCACAGTGTAGAAATGGAGGAACGTTTGGAGACGTTGAAGGGGAATGACAGTTTGCGATCTGATGTTGAACAGATCCGAACAAAGTTAAATAAAATCGACGCAATTGATGAAGTACAAGGCAAAATGGAAAAATTAAGCCAAATGGTGGCCATGCTTCTTCGCTATCGGGGGCTGCCGGTGGGCAGTGCCACGACGGTGATAGGAGAAAACGAGGACGCATCTCACACAAAGGGAATGAAACCCAATTGTGATCAATCTTCTGAAACTTCTTTTCCGCAAGAGCATGCCGCTATGACGGGCCGATGCAGTCTACCCCTGTTCTATGGTAGCAACCCAGAAGCCTGGGTTGTGCGTGCCGAACGATATTTCCAGATACAGGGAACTCCGGATTCCAGTAAAGTGGATGTGGTGTTAATCGCCATGGAGGGAAGCGCGCTGCATTGGTACCAATGGACAAAAACGAAAAATCCGTGGCTGACTTGGACTCAAATGAAAAGAGAAATATTGCGCACGTAAGGCCAGGATCCAATGGCGAACCCATTTGAGGCATTAATGTATACTTCACACAAACAGATACACAACAAGTCACGGTCAACCCTTCTCCTCTTGCCCTTTGCACCGAAGACGATAAACTATTTCCGTTTGAGATCATTAAACGCGTGGGTGTTGTAGCGTATCGTCTCCGTTTGCCTGCACACTCTCGTATACATCCTGTGTTTCACGTCTCCCTATTGAAAGCAGCGGTGGGAGAGCATTCCGTCGAATAGGCACTGCCGAAAGACTTGTGGCTGACAGACCCTGATTTTGAACCGGAGTGGATAGTTCAGGATCGTTGGGTGTGGCGAGGAGATGAACAAGTGCACGAGTTTTTGGTGCACTGGAAAGGCAAGGATGGTGATGAAGCAACTTGGGTTTGTGAGTCGGAATTACGAGAGCAATTTCCAAATTTTCGCCTTGAGGACAAGGCTGTTTGGAAGGGGAGAGGAGTTGTTATGGATATATTTTATCGTCTTCAGAGCAAAGGGCGAGAGGAGGAGAAGGGTTGACCGTGGCTTGCTGTGTATCTGTTTGTGTATTTCTTAATTGTAATATTTGTGGAATTGTATTATTATTATTATTAAATTAGTGTATGTATAAATAGGGTAGTTCATTTCCAATTGGCGGTTATCAAACATTCTGAATTTGATAGTTAGGCGCTTGCGCTTGGGAAAAAACAGGATTTTCATCCTTGTGATCTTATTCCAGAATATTCACCATTCAAATTCCAGAATTGTGTTAATTTATTATTCTCATTTCCCTTTACTCTAACAATAACTATCAAAGTATTCTCCTGATTATTTTTGTGATTACAAAACTACAATCTCTCTGTAATATGGAGATGTGAAGTAGGAATCCATTGATCGCCTTGGATGAAATTCTGAACCGAATATGAAAAAACGTGCTCAGCTGGAATCTGGCTGCTCCAGCTTACACGCTTGGATGCGTCAGATCCAGGCCCCCTATTTTCAAATTCACCATAATACAGGGTCTTGAGTGCAAAATCACCGCTCCAAGGCATCCAACCTTGGGGATTAATAAGAGCCTCCAAGGTACAGTGAACGAAAACTGTCCTCGAATACTCCTTCCACGGCCTACCCAGAAAATTCTTATGAACACTGGGCTTGCTGTAGTACAAAGCCATGTATGCATCCGTCCCGTTAATGACACAATTTTGGAAGACGAAGCCCGTTGATTGGGCAGGATCGATTCTTCCATGGGCTGTGACTGCGTTGGTTTCGCCCTTTTCAGGTTTGAGCTGGCGAGGGGCGACGAGGATGAGGCAGTCTTGGAAGAATGTAGCTGAGTTTCCAAAAATGAAATCAACGTTGCCTTGAATTCGGCACGACTTGTAGTATTGACGTAAGCTGTGGGCGTACAAGGTGTCTTGATTGCCGATGAATTCACAGTTTTCTATGACGGAAAGATCGCTATCTGATCGGAAAGCAACTGCTTGATGAGCGTCAGGGCCTGCTGTGTTCCGGATAGTGAGACCACTAGCCATGAAACCATCACCAACAACACCTTTTTATCAGGAATTCAAGAAGAAAGAATTAGGCAAAGTTTAGAATTTCTTCCAGCCAAATCAATAGAAAAGTCAGCAGTATAATGGTGGAACTAGCAACACGACAGTTCCAACTACCAAAGAATCATACAATTAGAATAAATAATTTGTCGAAAATAGCATCCTGTTGTTGCAGCAAGGTGACGAGGACTAAAAGGTCCACTGTGGATTGAGGTCGTATTAAGTAATTTGTTGTTCGCTGCCCAGAAGGCCCATTCACCCTACTGACTTAATTGCATTCAGACAACCACTTTAACACTACTCCTCTACATCTTCTCTACCTCTTCCCTTTCAATTACGATTATGATATTGTTCCGACTTGATCATTAATAAGATAATGAAATCGGAAAACATGAAACCACGCTCCCTTCATGTCACATCACATTTGCTATACTAAGCAGCCAAAATGTAGATAACTTACCCACGGTGGCGGAGTTGTAGGTGGACATACCCTGCTGCCCCACATTCATGGACCCTGTAATGACCGTTTTTCCCATACCATCCCCTAAGAACACCACATTCTTCTTCTCAAGGGGGACCCGAACTGTTTCCTCATAAACCCCGGCTTTGATCCATATCACGAACCGTTTACTCGCCCCGCCATTTTCCGGGGCAGCATCCACCGCCTGCTGCACCGTTCCATAATCGCACCCCTTGCACACCGTCACGTCCGCCTTAAGTCCAGACGGGACACCCCCAGCTGACCCGGAACCGGTGGAGGGTGACCCGGGCTCCCAGAACCCGTCCCTCTCCGTTTTGGGCGGGCCCCAGGACCCGGTTTTCTGGCCAAAAACATCATAATTGACCATCATCCCCAGAGCATTGCTGCTGGAACTAATTAAGGAAGAGTAGAAGAAGGCCATGGTTTTGTCAACGAGGGAGGTGTCGTTGACGTACTTGAGGGCAGACCAGCAGTCGTACTGGAAAACCAAGGCCGCACTCATCCATGCGCGCGCGTCCTTGGTTTGGCCACGTGGCAGGGCGTCGACCACCAGATTCATCCGGTAATCGGAGTAATGCAGCAATTCGAGGCAAGTCTTGGCGGCGTTGGAACGGTTCAGATTGGCGGCGGAGGCATCCAGGATATCCTGAACCATCCCCCGACCGGAGTTGAGATTCTGGGAGGAAACCTGGAGAGCCGATTGGATCCCTTGCAAAACGGTGGCATCTGGAGGGACGTGGGATAAGGAAGATTGGCACGTGGAGGGGTCGCGTGAGGCCTTACAAAGCTCGTGAATAATGTTGGTATTATCACGATCGGAACGGTGGCGGTGGGAGAGGGAGAGGGAGGCAGAGGGGATGGAGAAAAAGAGGAGAAGAGAAAGGAGAGATAAGGAAATGAGAGCGGCCATTGAAAGGAAAACGAATTTGAAATTGTGGAGTTGGTTGTGATTGGAGGGCAAAATGGAAAGGGGAGGAGGAGATTTTAAAGCTGCTTTCCGTTGCTGCATAATAGACTGGTATAGTAAGAAATTAGATTTGGATAATAAGGTCTGATTCATCAATTAAGAGTAATCGGGTGTTAATTAGTCAGGATGGATTTTGCCATTTTGGAAGATAGTAGTGGAGTCACGGAGTGGAGCACTAAAAGAAAGGTCGGTAGGTAGCAGCACGGGAATGAATGAATCGACAGTGGAAAGTGAGGAGGGAGGCATATCAGACGCATTTGGAATTATCTATACTGTCAGGGCCCCACACGCTGCATAATAAATTCACATGGGATGGATTCTCTATCTCAATATGTTATCCGCGGATGCTTTAAATACTATACATTCCCCGCAAACTCTAACTTAAGCGCCACCAAAAATCTATTATTTATGTTTAAAGTTATTACTCTCTTTTTTTTAAGAGTATAATACTAATACATTTTTTTATTGTGATTCGAATTACACGAAACTAGAACTCGTATAATTAATGCACAAAAGATCTACTACACAATCTCGTCGGATATTGAATCTCTTAAGTTAGAATTACAGGAGTCTTGAGAATCACCCTACGGTTCAGGAGTTATGTGATAATATTCGCACTAAGTGCTCCTAGTTAGTATTTCTCTGTGAAACTAAGTGTGACTCGAAATATATGGATATCCTGAAATAAGAACTAAATTCTTTGGCATTTTTGTTTTCCGAGAGGAAGATCGACTAGATTGGCTTTTCTTTGGAGAAAAGATATTGATATGTCCTTACGGGGTTACCCAGATAGATTTATTGACTTGGATGTCCATTTTTTTAACAATACATTCCAAATCATCAGAGTTTATGGTAAACCGAATACCTATGTTTGTAGATAGGCTTGGGATAATTTCAAATTTTGATCACATTTAACAAATTTTCCTCGGCATTGTGTGGGATGAAGTACTTTTACATAAAGAATGTAAAAGTATTAGCCCTCGAGCAAATTGACAGATTCAAACTTTTTAGAGAGGCTTCCCATCTTGCAACCTATTTGATATGGGATGGCGACCATTTTACATGGTTCAGACTTCTTGGTCACCCTTTCGCACTACGTGCTTGTCTCGATACGAGAGTTTGTAATCAGGCCTGAAGATCCATCTTCCTAGAGTCACTCATTTACCCGTCTTTCATTCTGATCATTCCCTTCTTCATATCCAAGTAAGTATCCATTGTCTTCATTCCAATCAATCCTCGTTCTCGACCTTTCCGTCTTGAAGCCCATCGGATTAAGTCTTTAGATTGTGAGAAGATCCTCAGGAAGAATTAGGACTCATCCTTAGGTAATTACAGGATATGATCTCAAATTTTGTTGTTGGTTTACTGAATTGGGGAGGTGATTTATCTAAATATCTTAAAGCTCAAATTGCTCTCATTAAAAAAAAAGAATGATCAAATTCGCAGAGGCTTCATTTCAGACGCTTCAGGAATCTGTTTATTGGAACTCTAAGAGCATTCACTCTTCATGGAAGAACAAGAAAACTTTTTTCTGGAAGCAAATAGCAAAACAACACTGGTATAACGATGGATATCGGAATACTATTTCTTTCCATGTTCATGCATATCATCATAGAGAAGTCAATCATATTATATCACTCAAATATGCGGCCGGTGTTGAAAAAAATAAACTTCAGGAGTTGGAAAAAAATATTCTTCAATTTTTTGGTAACATCTTTACCTCTTCCCATCCCCCAGAAGTTATTATTACTAAGCCTTTGACATGAATTTAGAGCAAAATTACCCTAGACACATGATTCAGCAGGCTTTCTCCGTTGATAAGGCCCTGCAAGCTCTCAAATAAATGCATCCATCAACAAGACTTGACGGTATGAGCCCTGTTTTCTTAGAAAAATTATGGAATATTATTAGATCGGATGTCTCTGCTTTTATCTTAGATTTTCTTAATATTGGAATTCTTCATAGATCCATTAATGGCACCTTTATAGTCCTCATTCCCAAAATAAATAAATAAACTAATCTCGTATCCTGATTTCATCCTATTAGTTTGTGCAATGTTGTGTATAAAATTGTGTCTAAAGTACTCGCTAGTAGGATTTGTTATATCCTTCCAAAGATTATTTCTGATTCCCAATCAATTTTTATACCTGGTAGGTTAACCATTGATAATTTCTTGGCTGGTTACGAGACCCATCATTTTCTAAAAAATAAAACTCAGGGAAACTTAGGCTTAATATCTATCAAACTCGATATGAATAAGGGTTTCGATAGGGTTAAATAAACTTTCATGGTTGCTATTGTTATGATTTGAATCACATAAACTCACACAGAGTGTGTTCGGCCAGGAAATTAACAAATCGATCGAACAGTTTCACAATATTCGGCCAAGAAACCCAGAACGACCGAACAAATATATGTGCAGAAATTGAAATGAAATCAAGCACAAATTCAAGTTTTACGTGGTTTGAACTTGCATTCTACATCCACGGAGGTTCCACACATCTCAATTCACTAACTGAGTTCAACAATTACAAGAACTATACAAGAGATTAAAAAACCCCAAACGGAAACCCTCAATTCAGACTTAGAACCATAATCTCTCAATTCTCTCAAACTCATAATGAAAACAAGGGGAAAATGTTACAACTGAATTCGCAATGTTCAAGAAGCTAATTCTATACACTTGGTTGGCTTCGAATAACTGCATAACTTGAACTCCTAGTTGAAGTTGTTTCTAGCTGAGAAACGGTTATGAAAACTATTGTAGAAGCTTCCTGAAATCGTTGCATAGACCTGCTCTCAACAACCTTGAACCGGTTGTTATGACATACGGTTCTAGCCTTCAACCTTACTCTTCCGTCCGGTTCTTCACCAACCATACCCAGTTCCTAGCTCAGAGAATCGATTTGCATAGTATTAGACTATCTTTGACGAAATTGAAGCAATATTTACGATTCTCCACTTCAATGAATCAAAGGTGCTTCATAACCTCAATCTGCCTTTACTTTCCATGCTTCAAACACACTGTAGAAGCTTTACTGAGCTTGAGCAGTGTTCAAATTTAGCTCAACGTAGAGATTTAGTGAGGAAATCAGTTGCATTCTCATCCGTGTGAACCTTTTTAGCAGCTACAGAACCTGATTCAACAATGTCCCTCACAAAATGTAACTTCACATCTATATGTTTTGATCTCTCATGAAAAACTTGGTGTTTTACCAAGTGCAATGTACTTTGGTTATCACATAGAACTGTAACACAATTCTGATCAATGCCTAAATCCTTAAGAATTCCCCTTAGCCAAATAGCTTCCTTGAAAGCATCAGTAACAACAATATATTCAGCTTATGTGGTGGATAAAGCCACCACAGACTGATGTATAGACCTCCAACTTACTGCAGTTCCTGATGGGTGTCGAAACCAACAAATACAAATACTTGTTCTAATTTATAAATTTGCGATAGTGGTGAACAAGGTCGAATCCTCAGGGATTGATAGAGATGTATTCTTTTGTAAGACAAATGAAAATGTCAAAAGTAAGTTAGGTTGAAGTTTAAAGAAGAAACAAGTAAGAAAAGAGGTGAAGCGGTGAAAAGAGCGGAATGCAACATCAAATCATATCCTGACACGTCTTCATTTTATGACTCATATCTTTAGATATGCATATCCAGATAAGGTGAAATCAGTGGCAATGGAAAGCTAATCCAAAGGGCTACAATGTTGCCAAAAATAGAAAAATCCCAGTCCAGAGCGAAAGACCTCCAAATATCGCTTGGAGGTTGGATAAGCAGTGCAGTTTTGGCTCATTATTTGGCTCACAAGCCAATTACTTGGTCCCCAAGTCCATAAATGCATTTTTGGCGTGATTTTCCAGTCCCACATCATATTTTCTTCCTTTTATCCTAGTATGTACTTCCATAAATACCCTAAGGCAATATACAAGTTAAATCAATCTTTGATCTTTGGAAACACTTGGAGGCTTTGCTTAAAGACCAGGGAACGCAAGAAGACGAAGATCAAGATTCAAGATTTCAGGTTTTATTGTTCTTATTTATTTTTCTAGGTTTTATTGTTCTTGTTCATTTTACTTATTCAATAATGGTTTTTCTATTTATATTGTTGGGTTTTGATTGTGAACATGTGTAACTAATTCCTTCGTTTTCTAGGGTTAGAGAGTAGATTACAATTAACTATGTTTTGATTTCATTTTATATATTCGAGACTTTGTTTTATTATTTATTTATATGCTTTGTTCTTATTTCATGAATTGATTGATCTGGCAAATTTATTAGTTCTCATTTCTTAACAATTCGACGTCCGAGATGAGAGGGTTTTCAATAAGAATACAAGTATACAGCGTAGGTACCAATAATCGTCTGAGAAGACTGAGGTCTTAGTAGGCATCAATTTTAGGAGCCCTTAGGAGTCTTTTATTTGATTGTTGCCCCGAGAGGATAACTGTTCATAATTAATCTACACGTTAACATCGTCCGGGAGGAGGGTTACCTAGAGTAGTGCCACCTAATAATGATAGAATCCATTTTAAAGTCTAGAATAATAGCATAATCAAACATAGAATATCGTAATTAAATCGAATCCCTAGAATACGTCTTTTATCTATTTGAATCTTTCATGGTTACTTGCTCGTTACTTGCTCGCTTTTATTTGAGCATCTGTGTTAGTTGCTTTATTATTTTCTGTACATATTACTTTTAGTTTAATCAACAACCAAACACCATTCGACAGTCTAGATAGAAAAGGTCTATTAAGATTAGGGTATAAAACTGAAGGTAAATAATCAATGTGTGATCGACCTTGCTTGCCACTAGCTATAGTAGCACCATACACATGTGGTAACACTGGGGTTAGAAATAGTGCATCAGTCAGCAGTCCATTCAATACCTTTTCCACCATGGGAGGAGGTGCAGGTTGAGCATCCACTCACATAGCTTTGTTGATATTCATGATTACTAGTGGACCTTCCGTGATGACTGTCCACATCTCATCATGTATAGATGCCAAGAGTACTTGCATCCTGATAGACCAATCCTCATATTCCTTAAAGAAAAACATGGGAGCTTTAGTTGAAGAAGTTTCAATTGTTGTAGTTTTTTACTTGAAAACATATATGCTTTTAAAAACGTGTTTTTTTGCTAGAAAACGGTTGGATTTGGTTTAGCTATCAAAGATGATTGGTGTGTGAAACCAACCGCTCTGATACCACATGTCAATCCCAAGTGGTAGAGGTTTAGTAAGGGTGAATAAACCTCTAACTCGATTTTCTTTTTAAAGGGATGGAGGATGTCTTTAAAGGAACATCTAGTCTGGAGTCGAGAAGAAATACCGACAAGGGAAAGTTACCTGTTGTGGTCAAACCATGCATAGACATTGTAGAAAGTTAAAGTTTACTGCAAGCTCAGGCTATTGAATGCAATGACTACCTACAATAGTCCCATTTCATGCAACAAAAGATCGACCACGTTGTTCAAGAGTTTCTACAAAAGGTTATATGAAACTAGTATAGTTCATTCAAACCTAAGAAACAATCTGCATACTATACGTCTAAGAATGGGAACCTTCAAAGGTGTACAACAAGCAAGTTGACCTAGAAAAGAAACATACTATTCAAGAAGCCAATAATGCCTACAACAAATATCTTGTTGTAAGAAAGGCATGGGTTCCAAGATAGACTAACCCACAAGGACCAATATAGAAACGGTACCAAGTCCTCTTGATTTACTAGCAGGTCAAGTTGCTATCTGGATATAATGATACATTGCCAGTAGTTGTGGTAGGCATATGACTTGCAACAAGAAGTCACTCAAGACTTCAACAACTGCAAATGGCCGCCTAAGGTGATTTTTTTAGATAATGCCAAAGGAATCACAAAAGATGTTGGACCCTTTTCGAAATGAAAAATCAGCATTGCAGATGTCTTCTACGTTGAGGGCTTTCCGTATAATCTATTGAGCATAAGCTAATTATGTGTCAAGGGAAATCCTACAGAGTTCAACCAAGGAAAATGTTTGATAATAGATGTTAATTTTAACCAAATAAAACTCACAGGAACTAGAAAAGGTAATGTTTATCTAGCTGACTGGGACTCTACTGGTGGGTAGCTCTCATGCTTCATAGCAAAAGCACTTCTGAACTGAATTGTGTTTAGCATAAGATGACGAGTCATCTGATTTTCAAAATCATCAACAAGCTGACTTGCAAAGTTCTAGTAAGAACGCTAGCAGATGTTGCCTACAAGAAGAAATATGTGTGTGATGCTTGTCAGAAAGGCAAAAAAATAAGGAATTCTTTCAAAGACAAACATGTAAGGTCATCTCACAAACTTCTCGACTTGATATGGACCCCTTTGGACCAATTGAACCAATAAGCCTAAGTGAGAAAGTATTCATTAGTAGTAGTTGATGACTTCTCCAGATACACTTGGACTGTCTTTTTAGCTAAGAGTTCAGATACTAAAAAAGCATCCAGGCCTATTGAAACGAATTCAGAATGAGAAAGGCCTCAATATTATCAAGATGAAATAAGATCAAGGAATTGAATGCACAAACAAGTTCATCGAGAGATTTTGCAATGAAAATGGAATTCATCATGAGTATTCAGCTGCAAGAACTCCTCAAAACCCCTCAGAAAGAAATAGCGTTGCAGAAAGAAAAAATAGAACATTGAAAGAAGCTGCAAGGACCATGATTGTTGAAGCTGCAAGGACCATGATTGTTGAAGCACAACTGCCTAAAATATTTTCGACAGAGGCAACCAACACAGCACGCTACACTCAGATTCAATGTTTTATCAATAAATATCTAGATAAGACATCACACGAGTTGTGGTATGGGAGAAGTCTGGACATCTCTTACTTCCCTATCTTTGGTTGTAAATGTTTTGTGCTGAACAATGGGAAAGAGAACCTAATTGCCCTTGATTCTAAATCAGATAAAGGAGTATTTCTATGATATTATGTTGTGAGTAGGTCATTTAGGGTGTTCAACAAAAGTACACTTGTGGTGGAAAACTCATCAGATGTGGTATTTGATACCTTACGGTAATCCTAGAGGAATCGAAGGGATAACAAAAAGGGTTGAAAAGATCATAGTGGATAGAAATAAGGAACAGTTCTTTATATGGAGATCATATAGACCACTTTGGCTAAAGAAGAATCTACTGCAAAAGATAGAGTATCCGCTGAAGGAACTGTGAATTCTACAGAGGCTATAGAACCATAACATATAGCGCATCAAGGAAATCCTCTTATAGTTGTAAACCATGGTTTGGAACAAGCTAGGAGATGGCTCATAGACCATCCACCAATCTTGGTCATAGTGAGAATTAGCAATGGAGTAAAGATAAGAAGATCAACATTTACGAAGTCGTATTCTTCTACTTCGTTTCTCAAATCTAACCTCGAACTATTGAAGATGCCCTAAGTGATCTTAATTTGGGCTCAAGAGATGCATGAAGAGCTCAATAGATTTGAGAGAAATGAAGTTTGAAACTTGGTTCCTATACCTACTCATCAAGGTGTAATTGGGACCAAGTGGGTGTTCAAGAACCAGCTCCATGAGCCACGACTTGTTACTAGGAACAAGGCATGATTAGCTTCTAAAGGCTACTGTCATGAGGAATGCATAGATTTTGATGAAATATTTTCCCCCATAGTCAGATTAGAAGCTATCGGAATTTTTTTTTCCTATGTTGCACACGTTAACGTCATTGTCTATCAAATGGATATGAAGAGTTCGTTCCTGAATGGACTTCTAGCTGAAGAAGCCTATGTTGACTAACCACTAAGTTTTGAAGATCCAACTGAAGATAAAGTCTACAAGCTAAAGAAGCAATATGTGGCCCAAAGCAAGCACCTGGAGCTTTGAGGATACTCTTTCTTAGTATCTAATGCAAAGTGGATTCTAGAAAGGTGTAGTAGCCAAAACCTTATATGGAATTCAAGATGGCGACAACACATTGTTAGTCCAATTTTTGTTGATAACATCATCTTTGGATCAACCAACAAAGTGTCGTGCAAGAAGTTTCCCAGCTGTTGCAAAACAAATTTGAGATGAATATGATGAGAGAGTTAAGCTTCTATCTTGGACTTCAAGTAAGATAGTTGGAGGATGACATCTATATCAATCAAGTCAAGTATAGAAAGGAGCTTCTCAAGAAATTTGAGAAGGGCTACTCTTCTGTTGTAAGTGTTCCTATGAGCACATCAACAAGACTTGACAAGCATGAAAATGGAAAGGATGTTGACAAATCACAATACAAAAGGTTGATTGGTTCACTTTTAGCATGCATGGCATGTTTATGTTATATGTTAACTGTCGTTGCATGCCATATATTTAGATTAATATATATGGTTCTAACTGTCATTTCATATCTTAAGCCGGTAACAGTGACCATTTGCTAAGTGTGGAGGAACATTCGTATGAATTAGTCGCTAGTGTAGATACAATAAAGACTAAAAGATTAATAAAATTTAATAATTGGATAAGCAAATAAGGTTAGATGTCAAACGAATAATGCATAAAATGACTAAGAACTTACGCGACTTAATAAATAAAATTAAAATTAGTTGTTCAATTATTTAAAATTATGTTCGAAATTGCATGTTAAATGATTTATTTGAATATGTTGTTTAAAATGTTAAATTTTTTATTTGAATATGTTGTTTAAAATTCCATATAATATGTTTATAAATATTATTGGAATTACAGACTTGTACCTTGATGTGTTATACCTTGAAATGCTTGTACATATTTAGAATTTGAAATATGCTTATGTGTGTTATGCATAATAGAAAAATGCAAACGCTACAACAAAACCTGTTAATTACTACGCCCAAAAGACAACGATTTTACGCAATAACCGCAGTCTTTTAGGGCTCAACCGTGGTCATTGTACAAACGTAGTGTTTCATATTTTTTTCGCTAAACGACTACGGTTTCGTAAAACCGTTGTGGTTTAACCGTAGTCGAATACCTATTTTTCGCTAAAAGACTCCGGTTCGCAAAACCGTTGTGGTTTAACCGTAGTCGAATACCTATTTTCGCTAAAAGACTATGGCTCGCAAAATCGTTGTGTTTAACAGTAGTCGAATACCTATTTTTTGCTAAACGACTATGGTTCGCAAAACCATTTTGGTTTAGTCGCAGTCTAATACCTATTTTATGCATATATTAATATATTAAGAATTGAACCCTAGTTTTTCTAGTTAGGGCCTCAATTTTCACAAAAGATTAATTTCCTCATGTTGTTCCCCCTTATCTATGTTTCAAGATCTCGATTTCGCTCTTTCTCACGGTTGCATGTTTTTCCCTCTTATATACTTTTCGCATATTTTTGCTTGTTTTGTTTCAAGTGTAGACAACACACCTTTCAAATGCTATAGATTTGTTATTTGCTGGGAAAAAATTTAGTATAAAACTCTTAGGTTATTTAGGAGCTAGTGGGAGATATAAAGCCTTCGTCTTTCGCCATAAAAGGGTTTTCGAGGTTCTGGGTCCGAGATCTTTTGGATTCGCAGTTGAAGATCTGAAATTGGGATTTTTTTTTCTGCGTCGTTTTTGTGCTGTGAAGGAGCAGCGAAGGTCACGGCCATTCAAAGCTCGGAGCAATTCCACCATTGAAGGCCCCTAATTGCTTCTGGGTTCCTCTCTTCTAGATTCGACCCTGTATCTTCGAATCTGGGAGGAGATTTACGGGGATTGATTTGGACCCTAGGCTACGAAAATCAAAACAGAAGACCACCTCCAGCCATTGTCGCTCAATTGACTCAGCACCTTGTCCTTGCGAGTTCGTTCATAGCCGAGTTGACTCGATTTGAAGCTCTGAGTTCAGGTGTGAAGTGGTTTGAGCTTGTCAGAGTCAAATTGTTAACTCGCTAATGTACTTTGAAGGATTCTCCAAAACTGAACACAGAATCTGTTTCCAGGTTCCATTTGTAGATTTCGAACTCTCACACTCTAGGTATTTTCGATTTTCGATTTCGAAATTGAATTATGTAGTGGCTATTTGTTGTTGTACCTGTGACGAATTGCTTCGATTTTTTCGATTTCAATTTCTGAGATTACTTGGTTGTGAAGGGCCTATGTGTCGTCATTGATTGCTAAACTGTGTGGCATATATTGCTCAAGTTGAGCTTAAGTTACTGTTGGTCTGTGTGCCATATCTGCTGAATATTAGTTAAATTTCCTGAATTACTGATTCGAGCTTATATTACTACTGGCCTGTGTGCAAATCAATTTAGTGCAGCCCCTTTTTTGTGTCTCGTTTCTGTAATCTCTTAGAATTCAATTTGCGTCTCTTGATTTAATAAACAGTACTGACTCTGCTATTTCACTACTGGACATCGAAATTGTGAGCCATTGCTGTTCTAGTTTGGTAAATTTTCTGAAGGCGTGTGAGCCTTTTCTGTGCAGCCCCTTTTTGTGTCTAGTTTGGATTTACGGTGATAATGACCATTCTGGGACTTTCTGCTGATATAAATTTAGCATCACTACATTTCGTAAGAATGATTGTGTCTAGTGCCTGATTCTTTTATTCTTATGCATGTCATGATTATGTTGAGATAATTCGAAGAGTGAATTTGTACTTGTCTCTTCATCACCTCTTGATCTCTATCTCACATGGAAGCATATTTAGTTCCTTGATTGTAATTGACTTGATGATGACAATGCTATGCAATGATTTTAGGTACATTGCTGAGTTGAATGTCAGCAAGTTGACATGGTTTTCAGGCTTTCAGCTTGCTCCGCTGCCACCACTCACTCTTGACTCGGTCTCCACTCACTTCTTCTCCCTTCACGATCTATCGATTCAGCTATCTAAAAACTCCTTCAATGTCGAATCATGTTGCACTCCTCTTTTCCCTGAAGACAATAGAGGTAAACGCCTTGTGGTTAAACACTATCTCTTCATGAGTAGGAGGGGTCTGAGGGGATAATTATTTCCTTAATTATCTCTACATTGATATACATACATCTGTGTGTCTTGTCAATATGGAGTTGCTTCTTATTTGATTCTCTCAAGGCATGTGAACAAATATGTTGCCCACTCTATATATCAGCACATATATAATTCAATTAAGGTAATATTATCTATGTTGACTCTTGTTAATCCTAATTCCTTCATTAACGGGGATATTGTTATTTGAGGTCCCATATTTTGATGTTATGTAAGCGAGTTTTTCTTACTTTTGCATTGATTTTGCTCTAATCTTTCGATGTTTTTTTCAAAACTGTTGAGAAATATTTGATGCTAAAATTTCTTGTATGGAAGCAGTAAACTTTATTTCAATCCATCATTTTTGTTCATTTATCTAGTGTATCTTATAATAAGGCCTCATTTCTCATTTTTCTTGTCCTTGCACCTTTCTAAACAATATCATAAAATTAAAGAAACATTAATTAATACTATTTCTGTAGACAATCATAGAAATATAAAAAAAGGAAAAAATCATAAACCGTCCCATAACTATAGTGACTTCCACTAAATATCCCGTATCTATCTGCTTTTCCAATTTCGTCCCATATCTTTTTAGATTATCTGATTTTCGTCATAAAATTCAAAATTTCGCCGGAAAATGCACGTGCCAGCCAAAATTTGGGGGTTTTCTGCCACGTGGCGTCAGAAAAAAATCATATGTCCACTAAATATCCCACAACTTTCTGTTTTTCTAATTTCGTCCCATATGTCATGAGATTATCCAATTTTCGTCCCAAAATTTAAATTTAATTAGGAAAATACACGTCCCGGCCAAAATTTGGAAGTTTTTTGCCACATGGCATCGGAATTCTGAGCTGGATTTGAATTTACATTTTTCTTTTTCTTTTTCTTGCCACATTTTTCATTTTCTTTTTACAGTAGTTGTTCTTCTCCTGCGGCTCCGTCCACCGCTGCTCTTCCCCGACAGACACCGCCACTCTGCCGGTGTTCATTCTGTGCCAGCAAAACTGCCCTCCTCCTGCCGCTCCATTTCGGCGTAGGCGATTCTCTTCTGCAGATTCCGGTGAAGGTGAAACTAGCCTCAACCCGACCTCCACCCGCCACCCTCACGGTGGCGGAAATCTCCTTCCCCCCACCTCTCAAGGCGGCGGCCCAAACCCCCATATCCTTTACCACTTCATCGTTGTCGAGCACTATGGCTTGCCATCCATACACTTCATCTTCATCACCCCATATTTCTCTATTTTGACCCCTGCTTTTGAGACGGCTCGTACCCTCCTTTTATCGCCGGCATGCCGGCCGCTACTGTTAGCGCCGCCGCGAGCTCCATAGGGTATCTCAACCCTAGTTGTACAAGAAAAATATAAGTTGGAAGGGGGTAAAATTTTAGAAAAATGTGGCAAGAAAAATAAAAAGAAAAATGTAAATTCAAATCCAGCTCAGAATTCCGACGCCACGTGGCAAAAAACCCCCAAATTTTGGCCGACACGTGTCCGACACGTGCATTTTCCGGCTTAAATTTAAATTTTGGGACGAAAATTGAACAATCACAGGACATATGGGACGAAATTAGAAAAATAGAAAGTTGTGGGATATTTAGTGGACATATGATTCTTTCCGACGCCACGTGGCTGAAAACCCCCAAATTTTGGTCGGCACATGTCCGGCACGTGCATTTTCTGGTGAAATTTTGAATTTTAGGACGAAAACTGGATAATCTAAAAAGATATGGGACGAAATTAAAAAAGCAGATAGATACGGGATATTTAGTGGAAGTCACTATAGTTATGGGACGATTTATGATTTTTTCCCTATAAAAAAACTAAACCTTGTTGGTTTCAGCTACCTAATGTTATTAGTGGTTACTGTAGTTTTGTTGGTTTTACTTGGAGCTAGACATTTTTTATTTGTGGACGTCATGTTTTATTGGTGATGGATGGTATTTAGTTTCCCATGTGCCTTGTTCATTAGTTTTATTTCTTTTCCATATTCATGATCCATTTGTTATGTTGCAGGTAATCCTATTCCGAATCAACGATGGAGTAGAAGTATCTTAAGTTTTATTTATGTTGTTTCCTGATTTTCTGCATTTCAAGGACATGTATTTAGTGTACTATGAAGCTTTGAGGTGTTAATTTGAGTGTAAGAATTAATCAGATCAATAGAGTAGAAGAATTTTAAGTCTTATTTCTGTTGTTTCCTATTTTTTAGCATTTTCAGGAATTGTTTTTATTGGAGCATGTTCTAGTGACCAGATTCTTCATTGTGAGGTCTGCACATCCCTTCAACTTCCGATTCTTCTCGGTAAGGTTCTTTGTATTCTGATTTTTCTTGTCAGATAAGCATTGAGTCTATGATCTATATATTTTGGCACCTCATTACATATATAGATTTAACATATGATTATGTTTATGACAGATATATCTGGACGATGACAACTGCTAGTTGTTGGAGCCACTATTGCCCTGTAGCTATTCTTTTCTCAGCACGACGCAACTTGTATGTCATTTTTGTTTAGAACTTACTTTTCTTAGTATTATTTTGTCTAAGAAATAGAATCATCTTGGTTCATGTGATTATTTTTTAAATTTCAAATGTTTTAGGCAGTTATTAAAAGGTAGTTTTTGTTCATCTTTTAATCTATATCGTGAATCTCTTCAACATTTATATCTTGAAGTCATGAGCTTTGAGGACAATTGAAGATCCAACATATCTCGAAGCTCTTGGCCGCTTTGCTCATAAGTGTCTTTTTCCAGAAGCTCATAAATTTCAAGATATATTGTTCGGTTGCTGTAGAGAGAGGATTTCTGCTGGTCACTGATAAGAAAGACGAGTATACTTTTTTTGTATCCCTTTGGGTGGCAGGTGTGTCATCATATCTTTCTCATTAATATCAAGAAAACTCTTTCCCTATTCCAGTTTCATTTTATTTTGTCTTTGTTGGCTGGTTCAGGAGGTTATAGTAGAAGGACAAGACAAGGTCTTCAAAGATGTTATTGAGCCTTTGGAAAGCTGTCAGCGTGAATTTGTTTCCAACAGGCAAAGAAGACACACTTGATTTTGAGTCCCCACGAGAGGTTGAGACTTGGAAAACGTGACCGTTGATGTTGTAGGTGCAGTGGTGCAGTTCTTCATTATAGAAAGACGCTTAGACATTTATTTTCTTTTTGTATTTTCAGTACTAGTTTATATGTAATTTTTCGATGTTTTACACTTTAGATTTAGTTGTAATGATGATTGTAAATGTTTTGAGACATTTGAAAATAATTTATAATTAATATAAAATTATTTTTACAGTTATTTTTATGATGAAACTATGATGTATGTTTAAATGTACATTAATTTCAATATTAGAATTAAAAACATAAACTACAATTGTGAAAGGGCAACAACTATCATTTTTCAAATAAAGTAATATCTACGATAATGGTTGTAAACCGTTATCTTTTACTTTTAATAACTACGGCTCAAACCGTAGTCAAAGGAAGTTCCCAACCATAGTCATACATACCGTAGTCATAGATACCACTAGAACGACTATGGTTCCCAACCGTGGTCTTTAATATTAACCACTACGGTTCTAAACCGTAAATATTTGTAGAGGGTCTACGACTACGGTATGTACTACCACGGTCATTGTATGCCTTTAACTACGATTTTTTATCGTAGTGTTAAACGTTTTTTGTAATAGTGAAATTGTGTTCGACATGACTATTTGTACTACTTCTTGCACATGTGTTATTATCATTTGATAAGAATTGTTAGATAAATAGGAAATGAGGGTTTGAATCCCATTTAAAACGTAAATGTGACTATTCTGCATGATTTATTCGAAACTTACTCCTATGTTGCATTATATTTTGACATATTAGGTACAATTAGATCACTTTGTTTGCACAATTGAACTTACCTTGGTACCCTATAAGATTTGAAAGTACACATGGGGTATTTAGGCTTAAATTAAAAAGCTTTAGCCTCGTAACTTAGTGCGTAGGTTATAGGTGTTATTCTTAGATTACAAGGTACTTTTAGTATACAATTAGGCTATAATATTTTATACAACTTGAAGATTAGAGTACACTTTGGGATACTTAGAATCCATTTCTCACATTATAAGGATTTTGATGTACCATTTCATTAGGACTAAACTACCCTAAAACCAAACTAAACCAACCTTGTTTAGGACTCTAAAGTAGCCTAAATGATCGAAGAAACACAACACTCCCTAGCCTAATTTTGACCGAACCAAACACCCCTTATATCGACTCATTCCTTAAAAGACTAAGAGATCAAGCGCACAACACCATTCATGCATAAACCACTCACTTTTTGCAAGAAGCACTTTTTGGACACGTCAATATATGAATACTAGTAGGCACTATGTTTGCCTGCACGTCATTGCAACACACCCCTCACCATAATTCCCTATGTTCCCTTTATCCTTCAAGGGTGTAACTTTCGGTAGGAGCAAGGGGACTAGCTACTGGTCATCTTCGGGTTCCAGTAGAGCTATAGGGTTAGATATTAGTATAGTTAGTTCAAATGTTGTATATGTCGGTTAGGGTTGGATGGAAGGGAGTATTCATGTAATTCGTATACTAAACTCACACACATTAGTATAAATATTACATACATTCATCTAGAATCATCTTTACATGATTGTGTTAAATATGCTCTTCACTGATTGCATGTTAATATCAAAGGCTTGTATGTAGTAAAAATGTGATCAAATATACTTAGAGGTTGTTCAAGGTTCTTGTATGTTGATTTTAAGGAAATTCTGTGAAAATTTGATGAAAATGGCTAGTGGGTTTCGGTTAGATCAATTTTTGTGAGATCACTTGCTAGCTGATTATTGTGAAATTTAGACTTGATTAATTAATTTAGAACCATGTTGGTGAATTGAGAATAATGTTGATAAATTTGAAAATCAAATATTGTGATATTAGAAATTTTATCTAAATAAATGAAAAAGAGACTTTGTGAAAATTTGTTGGTCATTTTCGGCAAAAATGGATTTTGGGGTTAAAATGATTGAATATTTGATTATGAGATCTAATTGAGATTAAGAAATGTTTTGATAAAAAAAAAATATATATATATATATATGGTTTCGGAAAAATTGAGTTTAAAACAAAACGATAAATTGGTGTTAATGATTGTGTTTATAAAATTGATGATCTTGGTTAAACATGTTTCGGTAATAAACGTGAAATATTTGATCGACTTGTGATGATTTTTTTATAATAATAGGATCATGTTGCAGAATGTGGAAAGCGGAGGCGGAACGGTTTGGGGCCGTCTAGCGCCTAAGCGGCTTCAAGGTAGCGCCTAAAGAATTTTTCTTTTTTATTTTAATTTAATTTAATTTTTACATGTCTAATATAAAGATTTATACTTAAAGTAGATCAAATTTTACTACAAAGGTTCATATAGTTAATTAATTATGCAAGATGGAATGAAAAGAGAGGCGACGAAGGAACTCGAATTGTGGGGGAGACGGTTTTAACTTTTATTTCATTTTTTCTACCATTGGAATGAGGAGAGTTAGCCTTTTAACTTTTCTTCTTAATTTCATAAATTGCTTAAAGTTCAAAAAATGACGGCGTTTTCAATAAAAAAATAATATAAAAAAATAAAAATAATAACAAATAGGCCCGCCTAGGAGGCACCTAGGTCTGCCTAGGCCTAAAAAAGTCTAGGGAGGGTGATTTGGGTAAAAGCGAAACGGATTGGCAGCGCCTAAGTAGCCGCCTAGACCGTCTTTTGTATCCATGAATAGGATCAAAGTGTATGATTCAAGTATGTATGTATGTTTCGGTACAATTGAGTTAGAATGATATGATTAGTTTAATCGATTTGGACGAAATGGGCTACATTATACGAAAAGGAGAAAAAAATGGACCTAGACAATTAAATTTAGGGGTGTTCTCTGTTCGGTTTCAACCGAAAAAACCGCCCGAACCGAACTGAAATGCAAAATTTGGTTCGGTTATTTTTTAGTCGGTTCGGTTTCGGTTTTGAATATATGAATATTTCGATCTTCGGTTCGGTTCGATTTTGTTAAATAAAAAACTGCACTAAACCGAATAAAATCGAATTCGTGTATACCCATACCCATTTATCATGTAATGTGCATTTACATTTAATTTCATATTCATTTCCCTAACTAAGGATTAGGGTTCAATTTCCCTACACAATTCGTCCGTCCCTGCGCAGCACCCATACACAGTACACTGATACACTCCCTCCTCTCCAGTCGCGAGTCTCGCGACTCCTCAGTCCTCCCATTTCTACTGCTTGTCTCGCCGGCCACCGGAGCAACAATCCGTCGCTGCTGTTCAGTGCCGTCGCGACGTCGTCTTCGTTGCTGTTCAGTGTCGTCGCTGCTGTTCAATCCACTGCAAGCCCGTCGACGTCGCCTCCTCTCCAAAGCTCGTCGACGTCGCCTCCTCTCCAAAGCCCGATTCGCACCGGCCAGTCCTACAAATTCCAGCCATCCAGGCTTTCGATTTCAATAAATTTCAGGCTTAAGAGGTATTTTATATTTTTTTAGTCTTAATTTAGCATATGCATCAGTATTCAGTATGTTAATAAATCTTATTTTTTCGCCGGCCAGTCTTTTTTTTTAGTCTTAATTTATCATATGCATCAGTCTTAATTTTACTTGAATTCTTGCTGTTAATAAGTCTGGTTATAGCTAAGTGTCCTCTTCTTTTTCTTGAATACTTGAAAATATGAGATATTTTTACTTGAATACTTGAAAATCTGAAATATTTTTTCAGTTTCTGTATGACTGACTGACTGTATGGGGTGGGGGCCGTGGCCCCATGGGGCAGTGGGGACTGGGGGGTTGTGGGCTTGTGGGCTTGTCCTTGTGGGTATTAGTTATTATGGAAAATTGAAAATCAGTTGTATTAATCTTATGATTTCATTGTGTATTTGATAGGATTGTCACTTATTGGGCTAAAATTATTTTTGGTCCCGTAACTCTTCACTTGTACAATTTTGGTCCCAAAAAAAGTTAAAAATTCAATTTAGTCCTGTAACTTTGGAATTGGTTCAGATTTAGTCCCTTTTCTTTCCGATAGTGACCAATTTGACTAGAAAATTGCATGTATCATTCACATGGCTCATTTTTTCCAACAGAATTTTTAATATATGGCACCAACAAGTGATGAGAAACGAGAAAAAATAAAAAAATAAAAAATTCCTCTTTCTTTTAATTTTTTTAATTTTTAATGTTATTTTTACTTCAAAATCACTTACCGATGCCAGGTATTTAAAAATTGGATGGGAAAATGAGTCTAGTGGCCAGTAGATGCAATTTTCCGGCCAAATTGATCACCGACGATGAAAAAAGGGACTAAATTTGGACCAATTCCAAAGTTACAGGACTAAATTGAATTTTTAACTTTTTTTGGGACCAAAATTGTACAAGTGAAAAATTACGGGACCAAAAATGATTTAAGCCTGTCACTTATTGATTGCCTAGCAAGCTCTGAATCACAGCATTAGTGAATCTTTGTTAGGCTTTTAGCATTTTAGTGGGTTAATATAATAAAATATACTTTGTATTGATCCTGTTGTTAATCATGTTCATGCCAATTTACTTACATTTATTTTGTTTATGTAGATGTCAAGCACACATACCATAGAAGAAGGGAGTATTGCTGATAGTTATCACCAAACGGAGAGCTCACAAGTTCAAGCTCTTGAATGTGCTGGTGAACACCCGGCCACGAGCCAAGAGCCTGCAAAAGAGCCTTCGGCCACTACTAGTGGTCCACCGAAAGCAACAAGGGCTCGGAAGCAAATGAAAACAAGGTCGGTCGTGTGGGATCATTTCGAAAGAATCAAGGATGATAATGGCATTGTCACAAAGGCCAAGTGTCATTATTGCCAAGCAATTCTTTGTGCTAAATCAAGAGGTAATGGCACTTCATCTCTTCGTAATCATATGAATTCAACATGCCCTAAAAACCTACATGTCCTAGAAACCCGTCAAACTTTGTTGAATTTGCAGCCTAATAATGAAGAGGGTAATAGTGGATTGGGTAAACTTAGTGCATGGAAATATGATGAGGATGAAGTTAGGGAGGCCGTAGCGTATATGATAATTATTGATGAGTTGCCCTTTAAATTTGTGGAGGGTAAGGGGTTTAAGAGAGTCATGAGTAAAGCTTGCCCTAGGTTTAAAGTCCCTTGTCGATCAACGGTCACACGCGATTGCTTTAAGATGTACGTTGAAGAGAGGGAAAAACTGAAATCGTTTTTGAAAACCAACTGCCAAAGAGTAAGCCTTACCACCGATACTTGGACATCCCTACAAAGGATTAATTACATGTGCCTTACATCTCATTTCATTGATAATGATTGGAAAATACACAAGAGAATTCTAAATTTTGTGCCAGTTTCTAGTCATAAAGGTGATTATCTTGGTAAGGCCATTGAATCTTGCATTCTAGACTGGGGGTTAAAAAATGTTTTCACTATAACTGTGGATAATGCAAGTTCCAATGACACTGCTATAACCTTTTTGAAAAAAAGAATGTTAAATTGGGGGGATAGTATTGCCAAGTGTAAGTACCTCCATATGAGGTGTATCGCACATGTGATTAATTTGGTGGTTTCCGAAGGCTTGAAAGAGATAAACCCTTCAGTGAAGCGTGTGAGGGATGCCGTTAGGTATATTAGAAACTCTCCGGCAAGACTTAGAAAATTTAAAGAGTGTGTCGAATATGAAGGGATAGAATGCAAGAGCTCTTTGTGCTTAGATGTGCCAACTAGGTGGAATTCGACCTACCTAATGCTTAATACGGATGAGAAGTACGAGAGAGCTTTTGAAAGATATGATGAGCAAGAAGTGAGCTTTGAGGGTGATTTAGGGAGTGATGGGGTCCCAAAGAGCAATGATTGGTCTACCGTTCGTAAAATTGCAGGTTTGCTTAAGCATTTTTATGAAATGACCTTGCGTATTTCGGGTTCATTGTATGTTACGTCGAACACTTTCTTTAGCGAAGTTAGTGATTTGTGTTGCATCTTGAATGAGTGGAAGGCTAGTAATGATATTGAGGTGATGTGCTTGGGTGAGTCAATGAAAACAAAGTTTGACAAATATTGGGGAGATCCGGAGAAAATGAACAAGATCATCTTTTGGGCTAATGTCTTTGATCCACGAAACAAGTTCGAGTACATGGAGTATTCATTTTGTGAGATGTATGGGGCTGAGAAAGGGGAGAAAATGTTCAAAAGTGTGAAAGATGAACTTGTAGACGTGTTTAATGAATACAAGTTGAAATATCAACCGAATAGTGGGGGTTGTGCAAGTGCTAGTATCGTTCCTAGTTTCTCAAGCACTAGTTCTAGCAATGTGCCTAATTCTGATTCAATTAGTAGTAAGCCTAGTACAGTCTTGAAAACCAAATTTAAGAAGCAACGAATGGAGAGTGGAGGTGGTGTAAGCAAGAAATCTGAACTGGAGATTTATTTGAGCGAGGCCATAGTGGAAGACAAGAGTCTTGAAGTCTTGAAGTTGTGGAAGATGAATGCCGAAAGATTTCCAGTTCTTTCAAAGATGGCTCGTGATATCTTGGCCCTTCCAATTTCCACAGTTGCTTCTGAGTCTGCGTTCAGCACCGGGGGTCGGGTTTTAGATGCATTTCGGAGTTCTTTAACTCCAATAATTGTTGAGGCCCTCATATGTGCCCAAGATTGGCTACGAGGCGAACTCCCAAAATCTATTGAAGAACAATTGGAAGAACTCGAGCTTATTGAGAAAGGTAATCAATATATGTTGAATATTTATTTTGTTTAAACTTTATTCTTGTATCATGAAATAATTTTACGGTTTTCTTTGATTTTTAGATCTGCCTAATGTTGGGATTGGCCAAACAAAAACTCTCTAGAGATTGGAATGTGGGATGGGGAAGCAACTAGCAAGTGTCTTGGAAAGGTATTGATTTTCTATTTTAAAGCTATTTTGGTTTCTATTGTTTTTAGATTTCAGAATTAGTGTTAAGCCTGTTAATTGATTTTGATGTCATTTCCATGTGATTATTTGTATAGGGAATTTATAATTAATTGATTTGGTTTGTAAATTGTAATACTACTGAAGATTTTAAATTAGGGGCTATTAATTCATTGATTGTGTGGTTTAATCCTTGATAATTTGATATCATTTGACTGATTTTAGCCCGATTAGTAATTTAGTATACCATTTGATTTTAGCCTTATTAATTTGATATCATTTCCTTGTTCTCTCTTATGATATATACTGAAGGTAATCTAAACTATTTTGAAGTGGATATGAAATTGCGAAGGGCATCAAGATAGCAAGAAGAACTGGAGAAGAGAAGAAGTGCCGGTTCTTGAAGTGGAACAATTAATATGTTTCTAGTTTTAAATTTTTTGATTGATGGACTATTGGATTTTGTTGAAACTAGTACAAGTTTATCTAGTTGTGATGTGTGA
Source organism: Ajuga chamaepitys (assembly GCA_958295605.1). Lineage (NCBI taxonomy): Eukaryota > Viridiplantae > Streptophyta > Magnoliopsida > Lamiales > Lamiaceae > Ajuga > Ajuga chamaepitys. The sequence goes on along the minus strand of OY282497.1, from coordinate 33,290,017 downwards.
ACTAAATTTCAATTTCCGAAGACTTGAATGTTAGGTTGTTTTGATTTGATGTATTTCTCGTATAAGTTATAACGATGTTTGGTTATTGGCTTTGATATTGTTCGAACTTTGATGGTCGTGTGTTTTGAATTTTTTATTTGTGTTGTTTTAACCTTTTGATAGGCATGTTGGCGTGTTGCACTATTTCTGTTTACTGCCGTTGCCTGTTGTGAAATTGTCAATTTAGACTTTTTAGTGGAAAAAGAAAATTTAGAATTGTTCTGTTCGGTTTTCGGTTTTGACCACAACCGAACCGAAATATTTCGGTTCGGTTGCTCTCGGTTTTGGATTATTTTCGGGCGGTTTCGGTTTTCAGTTTTCGAGTAATTCAGTTTTCGGTTTTTGTAATTTCGGTTCGGTTCGGTTTTGAACCGATGAACACCCCTAATTAAATTGGACTCGTATAGATGGATTCGACTTATAGTAAATGGACTTACAATTTAATTGGGCTTATAAATAATTTGAATTTGGCCTAGATTATTAATTGGGCTAGGAATAATAAAGAGAAATGGATTTTGGGCCCAATAAATTTGACAGTGAGCCAAATAAATCATTTGTGCCAATTATATCAATTGGACTTTAGGAAAATTAGAACGAGCCATGTGTTATTGGACTTTAGGAAAATTAGAATGAGCCATGTGTTATTGGGCGGATTCAGGCCAAGATGGATCGGGTCTGGTCCTACCCAAAATCAAATGATTAAGTTAAGTAATTATTTTGAATAAGAATGGATAATCAAATAACATGAGTGTGATTAGAAAATAAATAAGGGATAAGTTCGGATAAGTATGTTATGATTGAAAAATGAAATATTAGATCATAAATGGAATAGTTGATAAATGTAGACTTAGTGGAAATGATGTATAAAATGTGAATATTATAAAGTGATACAAATTAACTTAGAAAATAATTGAGTAACAATTAGGATTTCAATTCGAATTAATCGAATTGAAACTAGGGTTTTGATTAGGGTTTATGTGATTGTTATGATTTTATGTGATAGAAATGTATGTAATAATGATATACATGTTAGAATTAGATATATCATAAATGTAATTATTCCTTTTAGAATTTCAATAGATTTTAATACACACCCTATAGCTATTGCTAGAGTCTTTATATGTAAAATGATCTTATAATTTTGAAATTACTACTTTGATTACCATTTCGTTAAAATGATATCGTGAAAGTACTAATTTATAATTAATTTACATGTAAAATAATATGATTTGTTTCCCTTGAATTAAATAATTATAACAAAATAATAATGAATTTTTTATTATTTATTTTTAAATGGATAGGGTACTACATTTATAACAAATAATATACATGAAAAAAAGGATATTGTACTACTTTTATACAGTGTCAACCTAATAATTAAAAGTATATTTGAAGTAACTAAAAAATTACTTGTTACTTAATACACCAAAAGCAAAATTAAATACCAAATATACATTATTCATTGGGGTTGTCATTTCAATAAACTAACACTAATTGCTTATTTTAAAGATACCAAAAAATGCCCTTTTGAATCTAAATATTCTTAAATAATCTTATAAAATGAACTAAAATAAAGTAAAATGAAAAACTTATCTTTAACCCACTATAGTAGGTAAAATGAGGTGCCACATCATCAAATGTGATTTTCATATTAATAGAAGTACATATAATATAAGACACATGCAATGATAATTGGTACACGTGTTCGTCCACACACTTTAGGACGCTTTAAGTGTCATTTTAGTGTTGTTTTGTGCAATTTCTCGTGTACTTCGTGCATATTATTCTCATTGGGCAAAATGATGCGTTTGATTCATGTTTATGTTAAAACAGGTGAAAAAGGATCGAAAAAGAGCATCAAACAATCGCAGAGTCGGTGGATCGATCGAGGCAACAAAGGGCAGGGCTAAAAGTTTGATCTCGACCGAGACATGATGAAAATCTCGGCCGAGACATGATGAAAATCTCGGCCGTGATGAATCCCCAGGGAAATCCTGAAGTTTTAAGATGAAGATCTCGGCCGAGACAGGTGTTGCATCTCGACCGAGATGACCCTCCAGGGAAAACCCAGAAATTCAAGAGAGCAAGATCTTGGCCGAGATGAAACCAAATCCCGACTGAGATAATCAAAACCCTAAAATCTCTTTTCTCATGTCTCGGCTGAGACACATTTGCATCTCGGCCGAGATCAGCCCTCGATTCACAAGCTAAAAAACCCCTTTTTCACATCTCGGACACTTGCATCTCGGCCGAGATCCTTTACCCTGTTTTAAATTTCTAAACGCGATTTTGCCTCAAACTAAAGTAACAATTCTTCCCCTATATATATATATATCCTCCCTTTCGAAATTAACCTATCTTTGGACATTGAATAACATATTTTCTAGCCTCCATCATCCTCAAGGACTCTATTGGGAAGAAGATGGAAGGTTTTTCATTCCTCAACCCAAGTTCTTGGTTTCTTCTATAATGTTATCATGTCTTATTGTATTTCCTTTGATTTACTGATTGTATTAGGAGTAATGGGTGGCTAGGACCCTTATTTCAGCCTTTGATGATTAGTTGAACCTTGGATTGAGAATGTTATGTAATTTCTACGGTTGTTAATCGATTGGATTATGTTTTTGGAATTTTCTATGTTATTTGGGATTGTTGATTCACACTTATGAATTGAATTGTGGTTTGATCGCCCATTTGGATATTTGTTAGTGTGTTGCTAGAATTGGTTTATAATCTGTAATTGTTATGAATCCGATTCCCGGGTAGCAAACAATAGATTTATTTTATTGGGGATAATATAGATTTTGACCACTAGAACCGAACTTACGAGTTTTATGTCGAATCTACTCCGTTGTCTTAATTCGTAATGCACTCGAATATTGATTCTTAAAGAGCTTGTTTTAGGATTTGATAAGTTGAGTAGGATTAATTGAAGAGCTTATTTTGATTAATCATACTTAAGAGACAACAAGATTGATAGAGCTTGTTATCAATCTTGGAGTAGGAGTTCCAAAGCTAACCAATTGAGTAATGACATTAATTACATAGATTGTTTGAAACAAGGGGATACTTGATCAAGGGTAGAATACTTTAATTATCCTTTAAAAACCCAAAAATCAATCTACTTATCTTGTCATCTTTTGTTAATTGAATCTTAAGTTTAGTTGATCATAGTTAAATAGTTGTTCTTGACAAACAAAACCCCCCACCTTTATTGCTTTCGTTATTTGTTTGTCCTTGAATTGTAAGAATATTATAAATCGAGTGTTTAAGATGTTAAACATAGAAATATTCAATTTATAATTTAAACCTAAGTATTTTGTCCGCGATCAGTAAATAAATTTGGACAATTTATTTTGATAAGATTGTCTCAATTTATTGAAGTTTGTCTTTGACTTGGTAATGGAATTGTGGATTTATGTACGGTGTATTGGGAGAGGACCACATGAAATTTAGATTGTGATTTGACCATACAATTTAAATTCATTGATTGACGTACATTTTACCTTAATCCTGAGTGAATAGTGTACATTTATTACCAACTAGACATTCTTTGAGACACTAGTGAGCATGGATGCAAAAAGCGGTCTAGGCAGCCCTGGTCGCCCCGATTAAGGCCTTGGCGATTGCTCTAGGCCTTTTTTGGCCTGGGCGCTGTCTAGGCGGTCTGGACGTTTTTCGATTTTTTTTTTTTGTTTTGTTTTCTTTTCTTTTTTTTTTTTTTTTAGAAAAAGTACTCAAAACGACGTTGTTTCCATTTAGTTTATTATATTATTGACTTATTGTTATGTCTTTCCGATATTATTATCTTGTTTAATTGTTTTGGACTCAGTAATTGACTTATGTTGACCTCTTTTCATTTTAATTTTATGTTGGCTTCTTATAATAAAGTTTATGTATTTGAATTTTCTTTTTTAATACAAATCCTTCGTAGCAAAAAACTTAAAAGTTTTTTTAAGATATTAAACAAATTGATTGTAGTACTATATCATGATTATCCTCTCTCTATATATATTTTTATATAATTTTTAAATGAAATAAATAATAAAAAAATGCAGCAGCAGCAGTAGTAGTAGTAGTAGTAGTACTACTACTACTACTACCACCTAGGCTGCCAGAAACCGCTTTTCGCCTTCTGCAACCATACTAGTGAGTGAGATTAATATATTAATCAACACCTCGGTGTTTTGAGAATTGAAGTGAAGTGATAAAGAACATATATCTACAATATTGGAATCTTTGACCTATTTAATAAACATGATCATGATCTCACAGGTTCTTCTATAAACAGTTAATCTGAGCTCAGTATTCGACATTAGTTGTCGAATCATATTGTGTGGTGCAGTCACACAGGACTGTCGGACAGAAGATGAGTGTTGAGATTGACAAGTGTTTGAATATAGGCTTATTGGTCATGGTAACCTATTGCAAATACTTTAGTTGATTGAGGGGGGTAAATGTTGGATCGATCAATCAGATGATAATAATTACTGATATATCGTTTCAGTAATGCTGATTAAATTAAGAGTGCAATTATATTCTTTTAGTGGAATCGAATATAATTAATAAATTAATATGATGAGTACTATTTAATTTATTGGAGCTTAATTTAAATGGGTCCGACCAGTTCCCTTTTTATCTCAATATGAACTGGAATAAATTATAAAGATTATAATTTATTACTGCAATTAAATTTAGATTATGATATTATGATATTATAGAAAATGGAGATATACAGTATCTTTTATACTTATCAGGATATATGTTACTTGGGGAGAAAGAATATTGTGATATATTATATATATCCGATATATATTCAATTCTTCCCCATACTAACATACACGTAATTTCAATATCCAAGAAGGTGTCGACACACCGAGTATTGCAGTGCAGTTCATGAGAACACCGGAAAAGGCTTGGAGGTTTGAAGCCGGATTCAATAAAGCACGCTACAAAGGTATTCCATAAAACCCTTCTTATATAAATTAATTAATATATATGTAGAACTTATAATATAAGGTCGATCCTATAACGATATATCTGATTTTCAATATGTTATATTGTGGATCGGATTATAATCGTGGTTCTTACAAACATCTAAATAAGAGTATTAACAACATATGCCTCTTCTCGACCAATTATAGGATCAAGATTTACTGAACTAAGAATTATATTCTTACCATCTCTTGTAAGATAAAAGTCCCACTAGCCTTGTAATTAATTGACCGTTAAAACCAGTAATAATGGCCTGAGCAATTTTCATATATATATATATATATATATATATATATATATATATATATATACACACACACACACACACACATGGAGTTAGGAGTTATTTTGGCCCCCTAAAATTTTTTAATATTTTTCGGGCAAAAAGTCGACAGACTCTTCCAACAACTTGAAATATGACCTTTGTACTTAGCGTGTTATTTTTCTTCGTTTACCCCCAAAAGTATACAAAATTATCTTATAGGAACGCGAGCTCACTTTTGTGGCGAAACTTCAAATTTTAAGGGTATTTTAACAATTTTACCAAAAAACATTTGAAAATTTAGAAATTACTTTAAAAATCCCATTATTTAAAAAGAATATGGAAGTTAACATTAAATTTCAAAAGATATTTGAAAAATCTGAAAAAGTATTTAAAAAGACATTAGAATTGTTTAAAAAAAATGAAGATTATTTTATAAGAATTAAACATATTCTACAAATCTATAAATAAATTTAAGTGAGATAATTATTTAAAAAGTATGAAAATTATTTTAGAATTCAAAAAATAATTTGGATGCCCGCAAAAGTCATTTTAAAAATATATAATTTATTTTTCGAATCGGCAATTAATAATAGAGGAAGCTCAAAATCTTTAAGGAAACTCAAGTTTATTTTACAAATTCTTGAAAATAATTGTGAAGTAAAAAAAACTATGTTGTAAATCTTTAGATAATTCCCAAAAAAGCAGAAGTGTTTAAGAGGAAACAGAAAAATAAAGAAGAAAGATAGACACTGAAGAATTAGGGTTCTCTTATTCATCAGATCCCCTTTATATAGAGTGTCAAATACAAGGGTTCACAGTTACATATTATTTAGTGAATACCTAAATTGCCCTTCATCAATTACTTTTGACGAAGGCACACTAATTGTGTTTTTCCTTTAACACTCCCCCTTGTGGCAAGTCAAAGGGGAATTGGTGCATAACTTGTTGCCTCGTTAAAAACCTTGCCAAGTAACAAAACTCGGTGGGAAAAATAAACCTTGGTCAAAGGGAAAAAGAGTGCAACGCACATTTGTTGAGACTCCCCCTGAAGTCTATATCTCTCCCTCGATACGTACATCTTTCAAGAGAGTTTCAAAAATCTCTTCATCCTCAATTTTACATGAATCATGAGGATATTATGTGGTTGCTGGTTGGAGAAAAGTGTTGGCGGTACATGCTTATTCTCGTCACCTTTGATGTGTAGCATAATTCATCTGTTTGTTGCAAATAACTTCATCTTCAAAACTTCGCGTAGGCTCTTCAATGGTATAGTTCAAGTCACTAATACTTTGACCATATAGGTTAATAAACTTCTTGAGATATCATCCATGAGTGATTTGATGAGGTAGCTAGAGTAGTTGTGATTAGTTGATCTTCAAGATTTCGTCGTGTGCTCGTGGTAATGCATAACCAATTCGGTAATGACCTTTACATTGGCCAATAAGATAACCAACATATTAACCAACCAAAGTAGTACTTAGTATTTCGTAGTAAGGAGTAGCTTCAACATTTATTTAGGAGTTACATATTCTTTTGTAATTCTTTTATCTCTCTATGTGAGAGCATTTGATATTTTCTTTAGAGTTTTACAATTTCATTTGTAATCTCTCTTGTCTCTAATATGGGAAGAACAAATATGAATCAACGGTTTCTTTTAGATATCAAAATACTGTTTGATATCATTCCATTGATATTGTGTTGTTCTGATTAAAATATAAACAACATGTTCTTTGAGAATGTAATACATGGTTGAGTGCATTGAGCTTTTTGTACAATAATGCGTACATTTCAATTAAGTAGGGAATTTCATCTCCTAACAGCTATTTCGTCATTTCCTTTGGACTCAAATGGTTATTTCCTTATGTCCACACTTCAACCAATCATAGGAGTGCTAACATATTGCACTTAATCCATGTGAAATCTCCTGATAATCTTTTGGATATATGCAAACAGAGGAATTAATATTCCACAAACTCGGTGAGTTTCCCATGATCCTTTATCTCAATTTAGATTTCAAATACATCACAATATCTCTTATTTCTTTAAGAGTACCCATTATGTCCTTAACATCGACATAAGTTGCTATAGTTGCAAATACAGAAATCGTTTTCTTTATAAATGCATAGGGGCAAAACTACTTGTTCTTTCCCTTCCCAATCAAGTAGTCACTCAGACGGGTATGCCATTTCCGTCCAGATTTATTTCAATCAAAGTAGGTATTTCAATCTAATATTGTAAATGCACTCCGTGGTCTAGAGTTACTTGAGTTGGGCAATGCAAGTCCATCTGACACTTACACATATCTCAATAACAAGATACCCAAAGAGATATGTTGTAACCACATTAGTATGCTGCATTTCCAATCCTTCAAAAACTTTTCAATAAGATGTTATGACGTCCGTTGTGGGAGAATATCTCCTTGGTAGTCAATTCATCGAACCACGTGGCATCTCCCATTTTCTTTTGGGAGCCACAACCTCAACCACACCTCCACTAAGTGTGGTTGCAACACCTTTATCTGCGGTGTTGTGCCCCTTACTGGGGACTTTTAACCTTACAGGCACATTTGCAACCGGTATATATGATCTTGTCACTTTAGCGATTTTAGCAAATGCATCAACAATCAAATCTTCCATACTTTGAAGATCGATAGTTCACTTGACATTATGAAGTGTGGGGATCCTAATGAGACATATTGGGAAACACTTTCTGTCATTCCCTTAGAAAATTCTTTTTCTTATCTCCCCCTAACGACGGGAAGACTGTCTCATTAAAGTGACAATCCGCCAATCTAGCGGTAAATAGATCTCGCCTGTCAAAGGTTTCAAATAACGAGTAATAGTTGAAAATTCATAACAACATAAATATTTAATTGTCTTTAAAGACCCATTTTGATGCGTTGTGGGGACGCAAATAGGCACATATACTATGTAACCAAATTTTTGTAAATGTAAAAATATCAGGCTAAATCCAGTTACCAACTGGTACGCATAAATTATTGGTTAGCAATGGGCCTGAGACAAATAAAATAAAGTTGCAAAGATATTGCATAACCCCATATCTGATAGGCATTTTAGTACACATTTCAATGCCTAATCCTCTACATATATCCTTTTGATAGTGACATATGTGAGACCATTTTTGTGTATGCATATGGGTTAAAGGATGCTATACATTGAGCCTGACAGATATGCAATAATCATCAAGTCCTTATGATGAGAACTCTCTAGAGTTAATAAGTCTTATAGACTCTATGGAGTGAGGGTGGTGAGCCCTTATATAATATTTTCTAGTAGTTTTCCAAATGCAACATTTCTTGTGGACAATAATGTGATGATCAGTTAGTGTGCCAAAGCGTTTACCAGAACCATAGATACTTTAATGGCCCGCTTTCTGGTTTGATAGGTCCACATATATTATATTATGTTCTTTTGTAGGAATGAAATGTCTTACTTATATATCAGGCATAGAAAGGTCTCGATCCTACTTATTGCTAAATAGTAGGCTTGGCAGAACGATTGATGTGCCTTAAAATAGTTAATAATGTAGCGTGGGATGTTAGTCGTACTTCTAGTACTTTAGAAATCATTAACTCTGTTATAATAAAATTAATACTGACACTGTACTTCGTATAAGGTTTAATCCCTTTTGTATTTCATTCGAAAGAAAGAATGTCCATATAATTTCTTAAATATGGATCATCATGTTATGACTTGGATGTCTAATAAAGTCGTACCAAAACCTATATGAATTAATGTCCCAAAGTTCATTTTTGGTAACATATGATTCTGTCTTCCAAAGTTCATTTTGGTGATAGTGTTTGATCCAACGATCAAAGTTGTAGTGGAGTACATGCCACTAGATTGACTCATTTATTTATCTAAGATGTGCTTCCTTTCACATTCATTAGAGGTATCATAAATTATTCAATTTCATTCTCACATGTAGTTTTGAAATGATAGTCTTTGACACAAATATCTTTACTTAATAACATTGTAATAGCTCTTGGTGCATATAGAGCGTTTTGTGACTATAATTCTTATGTCATTAGGCATCTAAAGAATTCGACGATTCTTCGCGCTTTTAGTACTTGTGATTCAATGATGGTCATTATGCAGTGATGTAGTGAGTCTCTGTTCTTTGGACTTTTTGTACCTCTTATAGTTAACTGCTCTAGCAGTTTTTATATAAAAGTATAATATTTTTACACTTATTTAAATGTTCATTACCAACTCTATGCCCTTTGTTTAGAGGGTTTCGACGTGTTGCTTTTGCAAATGATTTCCATAACCACCATATTCATTTGGGGTAGGAATAATTATGCTCAAGTTCCAATAATATATGATCAACTGAAAAAGATAATGATCCCATAAAAAATACTCCCTCCATCCTAGTTAACTTGTCCTACTTTCCATTTCGTTCCGTCCCACTTAATTTGTCACACCCATAAATGGCAATTAAAGACAACAATCTCCACCTCAAAATATCCACATTCAATCTCCACCTTTAAAAAAGTCAAAGATTCCACAAAATCTATTTTTTCTTAACATATGTGCCCGATCAACTGTGATAAGTTAATGGGGACGGAGGGAGTATTAAGAATATTAATTGAGAGGATGGAATTAGATATGCGTACCAGAAGCTTTGCCTCCTTATAGCCGGCAACAATAAATTTTGCCAAAATGATACAGGATAAACTACGACGTTGATGAGGTTGCTAAAATTCATCCGATGCTGCAAAATTTAATTTTGTTCGCTACCGTCTCTGTGGCGATAGGATTATCCGTGGTGGCTATCAGCTATTTTTAAATTTAGAGCAATTTCGTGCTGATAACGTGTTTAAGAGGAAACAGAAAAATAAAAAAGAAAGATAGACACGGAATAATTAGGTTATCTTATTCATCAGATCCCCTTTATATAGGGTGCCAAATACAAGAGTTCACAATTACGTATTATTTAGTGAATACCTAAATTGCCCTTCATCAATTACTTTTGACGAAGGCACACTAATTGTGTTTTTCCTTCAACAAGAAGCAATTTCTTGAAATCTTTAAAATTATTTTAAAAAATCTATAAATTATGTGAACTCTAGTTTTAAAAATCAGAAGATTTGTAGTTAGAATTTCTTCAAATTTGTTCTTGAATTCATTTGATATGTTAGCAAAACTATGGTCACTAATTTTCAAATGAGACTTTTCTAATCATAGAATTTGAAATAATTTCAGATTTTCTGAATTACTTTTTAGTTCATTTAATTTTTTTAAAATACATATTGGATTTTAAATCCAACTTTAGATTTTTCAAATAATTTGTATATTATCATAATTAGGGGTGGGCAATGGGTTTGATATCTCGAGTTCAAATAATCGGACCGAGTACCGGAAATTCAGGTAGAAAAAATTGACACCCAAAATCCTAAATGTTGAAGGGTCATGGGGAAAAATTTGAAAATGTATTTTAATTTAAAATAACTATATATATGTATGTATATATATCAGGTACCCCATTGGATTTTTCGGGTAATACTCAGAAATTATATCTTCAGGTTGGGAACCCAAAACTCAAAAATATCAATTAAAATTCGGTCGGGCTGGGTCGGGTATCCAAAACCCGAAAATATGTACCCGATCCTAATCATAATAATTGCCTTATCTTTAAATATTTTGTTCTTTAAGTTTTTAAAAAAATCATAATGTTTTTACAAATGTTTTTAAATTTTCTAAAATTATTTCCAGATTTTCAAAAGCAATGTGAGTGATATTTGTAAATTATTTTTCAAAATTTTAAATTTATATTTTTGAAAATTTACTTAAGATTTTGAATCCTCACGAGGAATAAAAAAGCTTAGGTTAAAATCTGAAATTTTTGTATACTTTGAAATGCAATCGAGGCAAAAATACTTTAAGAACCTAAGATACAAAATTGTAGAAATTAATCCTTTATTTTGATATTCCAAAAAACTCTCACTCGGCACATGAATTAAATGACACCATTAACAGACATATACCATGAATTAGAAGTAATGAAATAATATATGTATAACACAATACGGAATAGAGGAGCCATCTATTTTAATTAGTATAAAATTTGAAAGAGAACTATTCTCTTAAGGTGGAGAAATCACTCATTTTGTAGTAGAGATTTGGTAAAGTTTGTTTGTATGGAGATATAAGGAAAGTACGACTAATTCAACAAACTTATTCTCCCACACGCCCCTGTACCCACTCCTCCACCATCTGTCAGATCTTTTCTCTCTCCTAAGATATTTTTCTCTTCCCTCTTTCTTATTCTCTCTCCTATTTCAGAATTCTCTATTTTCTCTCTCTATCTCTCAACGGAGAAACTCAACAATCTCTCTTACTCTCTCAATTTCTGCAATGGAGAAACTCCATCAAAAAAATTATAAATTATCAAAACCCCTCATGTTCCATTATTCCGCAGCTTCTTTCACTGTATTTTTTTTAAAAGATGGAGAAAACAGTTGATGGATGGAAGAGGAACGGGTATGTCCAACAGGCGGCGACTCTGGTCCAAAGCAACGAGAGAGATTGCTGGTGGAGTTTTCAACATGGAACAACATCGGTAATAGCGTATAGTGCAAAAAATCATACCTCCGTCACTACAGCAACTTCAATAGGTCTAAAGCTCAACGGAGAAGAAGTCATATTGTGTATCTTAGTGGGCACGATGTATATTTATTGCGGCACGAGGTATATTTATCATGAAACGAGTACAAAAAAAGAAAAAGAAAGAAAAAAAAAAAAAAAAAAAAAAAAAAAACTGCGCAAGCTCCCTAGTACCTAGTAATATAATATTCTTTCGTTGTGTCGAGTATTCTCAGCAACAGGTCGTTGGATGTGCTAATAAATTGGCACTAGGTGTATTTATCAGGGCAAGTTGTATCTATGGCACGCAATACACTTATCATGGCATGAGCACACAATAATATTTCTACATGTGTCTACTAATATTTAGTAATATAATATCCTAACGTCGCGCCGATCATGACATTTCGAAAAAGGCATGCCACTAATTCGTGTGATGGCTCAGTCTCAAGCCATGTCAAAGAAGGAGATATTAAGTGAGGGAATTAAAACGAAAAAGAATGAAAACTTGATAATGAAAAGGGAGTCTTTGAAAAAGGGAGAAAGTAAGAGAGTAAAAAGACTCCTTTAAAACAGCATTTAAAAAGAGTAATTCTGAGCAAAAGCAGCAAGATGTAAATTCTATTATGCACAACATATTAAATGGAAACAGAATTATCCGCAGAATATGTAAAAGTAAAATAATTTTGCGCTTACCCCTAAATGGCATTAGGTACGAAATGCGAGACAGTTTCCTTTCATTTACAATACAATCCAAATATTTCCCTGATAATAAAAGATTGGTGATAAAAGATGTTACTATTGTGGTGTCATAATGGAATACACCCACCACGAAGCACCCTCATAGCTTAGGAAATGATCAGACTGCAGGCGCACTCCTTCAAAAGGAGGGGAATCCGCGAGCCAAGGATAAAAGGACCACTATGGCCGTGAACAGCGTGCCTCGCGAAGTGAAATGCATGCACCCGGTATTCGCAGTCTTGATTAGCCTCACGAAGCACGAAGCGCGAACTAATGATCAGATAACCCTGATGACAAAAATCTGGGTGACGCGAAGCGCAATCCCGTTTATATTTTTCCACCACGAACAGTCTCCCTCCTAGTTGATGTCCCGATCCTACACAAAGGAACGCCCCACCAAAAAGTGAGTGAAGTTGACAACAAGTACACTGTCAGTCATTTTTCTCTGCAAAAAGGGGTTGGGACCACTAACACAAACTCCAGTGGCCATTGGTCCACCCAAGCTAACTAGGATTTGGGCTGACCTGGCATGAGTAAAATGACACTATTGCCCATGACTATCAAATGGGTAAGTATAAAAGATTGTTATTTCTTCTTCTTCAGGGGATGACTCACTTATTTTTACAATTCATTCAGCCAAAATACTTGGGCCATCAAAATCTTTCCAATCACTGACTTGAGTGTCGGAGACTCTTCACTGAAGATCCCCTCTGGTGTTGGTTTTTGCAGGATTCTCATTGAAGTTCAAGCCAACTCGAGGAACCATTCATCACTCCCACCGAGTACAATTTTAGGTAGATTTCGTAACATCATGTATGTGCCGGAGCTGTTTTGAAACGGCACTACATTGGCGCCGTCTGTGGGAAAATGATTTTTCTTGTTTCGAGATATGACGAGAAAATCCTTCCCATCATCTTAGCATCTGATTCGGTGTGGATTGATTGCTCATTTTTCCCTATGTTTTACAATTTTAGCATGACGAATGATGGATTGGAACATGATCTACGGACTGAGTTCGACAGGGAAGCCGGGAATCATCCTGCGGGGAATACTGAGACCCCATCGCCGACGGAAGCACGCAGCAGTGCGACACAGGCTGCTGGGGACAACATGGTGCTTACACTGACCCAAGATCAGTTGAATGATCTAATCAAAATGGCCCTAGACAGTGTAATTGCCAACCAGGGAGGAATGTCTGGCCCTCCGCCTGGCTTCGTCCCGCAGCATGTACCACGCCAGCAAGGGGAGCAAGCAACGCACCGCCACCCAGGGTAGAGGACGAGGCAGAAGACGGACCTCGCCAAGAAACACCTGTGCGAGGAGCGCGCTGCCCAGTTGCAACCACCGCACGAACTTAGCCAGAGGAGGTCGCGGATACCGAGGTGGCGCAGTCGATGAGTGCAGCGAACACGGTAGCCCAACAGTTGGGGGCTTTGGGGCGCGAGCTAGAGGAGCTGCCAGAACAAGGAACCCCGACACTTCCGCCGTGTGGCGGGTTCCCTATTCTCAGAAGAGATCTTACAGGATCCTTTGTCGGGGAACTTTAGACCGTTGGCCTACGAATATGACGGGACCACGGACCCATATGAGCATCTGCTGCTATTCGAGAATGGCGCTCTACTCCACTAGTACAGCGATGGAGTTAAATGCCGCGTCTTCCTCACTAAGTTAACAAAGGCTGCCCATCACTGGTTCGGGCAATTGGCCCCTAACTCGATCCAAACTTTCGCGAATTTCAGTTCCCAGTTCGTGCACCAATTTGCAAGCGCCCAAAAGCAGTACAAAACGACACTATCTCTGCTTAGCCTTAAGCAAGGGCCAAATGAAACACTCAGGGCCTATGTTGGGAGGTCCAATAAGGCCGCTCTGGAGGTACCCACGGCTACAGCAGATGTTAAGATCAATGCACTAGCGCAGGGCTTGCTCAATGGGGGCTTTTTCAAGTCATTGGCCAAAAGCGCTCCGCGGTCTTTCGATGAACTGCTGGAGAGAGCAGATAAATATATCAACCTGGAGGAGGCCCAAAGCGGCAAGAGACTCGATGAGAAGGTGATGGAACGAAGAAGATTCCAACCTGAGAGGAAGGAGGCTTCGGCACAACAAGTGCCCAAACGGGGGCCGATGGACAAAGACAACAGATATACTAATTACACACCGTTGATCATTCAACAGGCCGAGTTATTTGAGATAGCTCGTGATCACCCTAACTTCAGGCTTCCTGCTAGCTGAGAGAATGGACCGCGGAATAGGCCAACCAATGAGGTATGCAAGTTCCACAATGAGTTCAGGCATACCACCAACACATGCCGGCACCTTGCCAATGAGATTGAAAGTCGCGTGATAACAAGAACAAAAGGAAGGAGAGTGAGGAGAAAGTTGTGGGTCAAAAGGACGATAAAGAAGTCCAGGAGGGGCCCAAAATGAATACCTAAGGGAAAAAAGGCTACATACAGATGATAGTAGGAGGACCCACTGATGGGGATTCAAATAGGGAGAGAAAGGCTAACCTGCGAAGTGCTCGAGCCTGGCACGAAAAAGAGTGTCACGAAGTGGGTGAACTCAACTCGTCGCCCACGATAGAATTTGGACCTCGTGATGTAGGCTCAGTTCAGCAGCCACACCACGATGATTTGGTGATAACCGGAGATATCGCAGGATACGTAGTAGCTCACATTTTCGTGGATACAAGAAGCTCAGTGGATATTATGTTTTAAGATTGCTTCAAGCAGATGGACATTAACGTCAACATAGAACCGGTGGAGACTTCCTTGTTCAGGTTTACTGGAGGAGCCATACACCCGAAAGGGCAGGTCACATTGCAGACTCAGCTGGGGGAGGAACCTCATGTAAAAACGAGAATGGTCAAGTTTTTGATAGTAGACGTACCTTCGCAGTATAATGTTATACTGGGAAGGCCTTCACTGAACCTTTTTCAGGCGATCATTTCAACCTACCACATGAAAATAAAATTTGCGATGGGTGGAGATGTAGGGGAAGTAGCAGACGACCACAGTGCACGAAGATGCTATATGAGCACGATAAAGGAATCCCTGGTAAAGGAGGTAAAAAGTGAGGTGCGAAGCACGGATGAAGGAAACAATAAGAAGCTAAGAGCGATGGAGTTAGATGAGGAGGAAGCAGAAGTACAAATCATGCCACATGAAGAATTGATGAGTGTAGAGTTGTTTGCCGATAGGACCGGTTTCTACACGAAGGTTGGAGCATCACTGGTTCCCGAAGAATTAACGAAAATAGTGGCAAGTCTCAAGAGGAATGCAGACCTGTTCGCGTTTCGCTCTACCGACATGGGTGGCATAAGTCCCAACATCGCGATGCACTCGCTGAACGTGGATCCTGCCATGAAACCAGTTAAAAAAAAAACTCAGGCAACTAAATGATGAAAAGGACAGGGCACTCAGAAGTGAAGTATCGAAACTGATGGAGGCGGGGCACATCACTGAGGTACAATTCCCGGAATGGTTATCAAACGTTGTAATGGTGTCCAAAGGATCCGGCGCATGGAGGATGTGGCATGACTTCCGAGACCTTAACAAAGCATGCCCAAAGAATCATTACCCTCTCCCCAGAATAGATCAATTGGTGGATTCAACATCAGTATGTGAACTGTTGAGCATGATGGATGCCTATCAAGGCTACCACCAGATCACAATGAACCCTCAGGATGTCCCGAAGACAGCCTTCGTAGTGGCATGCGAGACGTATGGCTATGTTCGAATGCCCTTTGGACTAAAAAATGCAGAGGCAACATTACAAGAATGGTCGACAAGGTGTTCCGCCAACAGATTGGACAAAACATGGAGGTGTATGTAGACGACATGCTCATTCGCAACGAAAGAAAAGAAAGTCTTTCTACTAATATGGAGGAGGTCTTCGAGGTAATCAGGGCTCATGGTATCAAATTGAATCCAAATAAGTGTGCTTTCGGAGTCACGCGGGAAAGTTTTTTGGTTATTTGGTCACGGAGAGGGGGATAGAGGTCAACCCAGCAAAGGTAAAAGTGGTCCTAGAAATGCAGGAACCGCAAAACCTTAAGGAACTACAAAGATTAAATGGAAGAATCACGGCACTCAGCTGATTTATCTCGCAATCAGCTGAAAGGAGTGTTCCGTTCTTCAAAATACTGAAGAAGAAAAGTAGGTTCGAGTGGAATGAAGCATGCATCCAAGCGTTTAAAGAGCTCAAGGAACACCTAGCCAATTTGCGCCTTTTGACGAAGCTCATCCAAGGAGAGGCACTTTACCTATACATATATGTAGGTACAGAAGCACTAAGCACTGTCCTCCTCCGCGAAGGAGTCCAGAAACCGATCTACTTTATAAGCAAGTTGATACAGGGTGTTGAAGCACGATACACCGAGGTGGAGAAGGTAGCACTTGCCATCATAACGACTGCACGAAGGTTGCGGCCTTACTTCTTATCTCATCGGGTGATAGTACGAACAAATTTACCATTGAAGCATATCCTAAGTCGACCAATTCTTTCGGGAAGGATGGTCAAATGGGTAGTTGAATTGGGAGAGTATGACGTTGAGTACGAACCCAGAAGGGCGATCAAGGCCCAGGCCTTGGCGGATTTCATACTGGAGAATATGAAAGATCTGAAGCTCCCATATGGGAGGTTTATGTGGATGGTTCATCATCTAATGTAGGATGTGGAGCGAGAGTAGTCATCATAAGCTCGGAGAAAGACGAGATGCAATTTGCAATAAAATTTGGCTTTTGCACATCCAACAACGAATCAGAGTACGAGGTAATTTTAAGGGAGATGCCGATGGTACTTGAGTTGGGAGCACGAAGCGTGGTGGTCTGCTCCGATTCGTGGCTTGTCACCCAGCAGGTGCAGGGGTCATATGAACTAAGAAGTGCAAAGATGGCTTGGTATGCGAGTCAAGTCATGGACATGATGACCAAATTCCAAAAAGTGGAGGTCACAAATTCCACGAGAAGAAAATCGGAAGGCGGATTACCTGGCAAAGTTGGCTAGTTCGGTGGAAAAGGGGGTGTGGGGAAGATCACCCTCCATATGGCAGAAAATGATTTGGGACAAACGACAGTGGCAACGATTGAGGAGGAAGATGACTGGCGAGCACCAATCAGGTCATACTTTGAGCAAAAGCAGAATGAGGATACCCCTTCCAAGATAAAATACGCCAAATATTGCATGATTAGGGAACATCTGTACAAGCGAGCGTTCGCGCATCCTTACTTAAGGTGCGTATCAAAAACTGAAGGAGGTCACGTGTTGAGAAAAGTGCACGCAAAATGTGCAAGAGCTCACGCGGGGTATAAGAATATAGTAATGAAGGTATTAAGAGCAGGCCACTACTGGCCAACCATGCTGCAAGATGCTCAAAACTTGGTTTGAAGGTGCGAGAAATGTCAGAAGCACGCTCCCTTGATCCACCTACCAGCTGAAGAGCTTACAAACATGCAGTGACCTTGCCCCTTCGATAAGTGGGGAATTGATATAATGGGAAAGTTCATGGCAGCCCCCGGAAAGAAGACATTTCTTATCGTAGCAATCAACTACTTCACTAAATAGGTGGAGGCGGAGGCAGTCACGAAGGTAAATGAGGATGCAGTGATCAAATTCCTATGGAAAAACGTCTGTTGCAGGTATGGAGTTCCACGCATATTAGTTTCGGATAATGGAACACCATTTGTGGGTTCCAAGACAACATAATGATGCAAGATGATGAAGATTACACAAAGAAGGGCATCAGTCGCGCACCCTCGAGCTAATGGTCAGGTCGAAATTACGAACAGGACCATTATGGATGGAATCAGGACCCGTCTAGAGAAGGCTGGAGGAAAATAGGCAGAAGAGCTGGATGCGGTTCTTTGGGCATACAAGACCAGTCCACGAACCGCGATGGATGAAGCTCCCTATAAGTTAATCTACGGGTCAACGGCGGTAATACCGGCGAAAGTAGGCCTTGAATCTCACTGAATCCTCCACTATGATGAAAATCAAAATCAGGCCTTAATGAGAGAGAACCTGGACATGCTTGAAGAAAAAAGGGAGGTGGCTCGCTGCCGCAAAGAGAAGTATAAAAGCTATCTCAAAGCTGCTTAAGACATGAACGTCAAGAAGAGGGAACTACGAAAAGGAGACCTGGTGTTGAGAAGGGTCACTGCTTTGAAGCCCACTAGGGAATTGGACGCGAACTGGGAAGGTCCATACATTGTGTCCAGGGTTTTGGGTGGAGGAGGATATGAGCTGAAAACAGAAAAAGGGAAGAAGTTGCCAAGATCGTGGAATATCGTGAACCTGAAGAAGTAATACGCCTAAGGGTGTAATGCATAGGGCACATTTTTATATCTAAAGAAGGAAACAGGGTCACTCTGGCTCACCCCCATTTTGATAATTTGTCATCGATAGTTGGTGCTATATAATGAAAACCCAAGTACTAGGCTTGGCGCGGTTGAGTCCAGAGTTGTTCTGGCACGAAGCCTTGGTCTTAACCAAGCATTAAGTCCTGGTCTTAGCCAGGCACGAAGCCCTGGTCTCAACCAGGCATGAAGTCTTGGTCTTAATCAAGCATCAAGCCCTGGTCTTAACCAGGCACGAAGCATTGGTCTTAACCAGGCACGAAGCCTTGGTCTTAACCACGCATCAAGACCTGGTTTTATCCAGGTACGAAGCCCTGGTCTTAACTAGGCACGAAGCCTTGGTCTTAAAGCACTAAGACATGATCCTGACCAGACGCGAAGTTATAAACTTGAAAAAACAAACAACAAAAAATTAATTGCTGATTAGCCACTATTGTTAACAGGAAGGGTAGAAGGATGCCCACATATCCCCCAAGCACGAAGGATAATCTTACATTGAACAAGATTAAAGTATTAATAAGCACGAAGTGAAAGCACCATAGAGGAACAAAGGAAAATATAGCGCGATATGAATCACTTGTAATAAACGTGAAATGATATATTTCAGTAACAAAGAAGCCCGAAGGGACATTTTGAATATTACAAAGCGGGAGCATACTGAGCGACACCTACACTGGAATGGTGCCCCCTCCATACACGAAAAAGATATTTTTAACAAACTAAGCAAAAACTGCTAACCCTAACCAGCCTGGGGCTTTACTCACTAAGCTTCCTCCTCCTCAGCCTCCTAATTACCTTCAGCACCTTGCTGATCCCCGGTTGCTTCATCCCCCTCATGGTGGTAGCACCCCCCACATCCGGGGTAAGGGTGTCTTGTATTCTCTCTAGTTATGGTGGATGCTCAATCGATGTGCCGGTAGCAGGCTCCACGCTTCCGACTTCGTATTCCAACTTTTTTAGCTGGAGTCAGCCCGGAAGATGAAGCTTCGCATAAAAAGGTGGTGGTAGCTTCACGTATCACTATTTTCCACCATGGAATAAAACATAAAGACTCTTATCCCCCTTGAAAGAAGGGGGCTCCTCCACAGCTTTCTAGGCCTTGGATAGGCTAAGTTTGGGGGTCAAACCCTGATCCAAAGCCTGCTGCTTGGCTGAGAAAAAGCCAACCCCCACAAAATAAGACATGTGTGGCCACATATCTCTCGGATATTGTGTACTGAGCTGATATCTCTCGATCAGCCCACGGTGGAGGTTTCGTAGAAGAGTCTGCCTCGACAGAGAGGTGAAGAGCTTCTCATATGTCTCTTTGACGCCCTGCGTGAAGCTCGCTTCGCGCGCCTTTTCTTGCGTGAATTGTAGTGGCGGATCAAATCACTCTGCGTCTTCTCTGAAGTCGCGAGTTTCAACTTCAGCTCTTCAACCTCCTTCAAGAGGGTATCCCTCGCCAAGACAGCGACATTCAGCTGGGAGGCAGCGGCCACCACCTCCTCTTTCTTCGCAAGAGCCTCTTTCAACTCGTTGGCATGGGCAGCTTGCTCCTCCATTTTCATCAGATAACTAAACCCGGTTACCGCCTAATCGAAAAAGGTTGATCATAATAAGGAAATGTGTAAAAATTTAAGTGTGGAAATCAGGCAGAGTAGAGATGGTTCACCTGCACCAAGTTTTGAGCAATGGCGCCGCGGACCTTGCTGCTATCCCCCTTCATAAGGGCCTGGCAATCCTCGATAGTGGGCAGCAACTTCAAGAAGTTGTCGGCCTCCTCCTCGTTAAGCTCCAGCAAGGACTTCAGGAGCTCAACTATGAAGATATCATTGGGGGATTTTCGAATCTCCTTGCCTTTACCCTTGACAGAGGTTTTCTGCCTTTTAGAGGAGGCTTCTCGAGAGACCTCAGATCCAGAGGTCTTCTTTTGACGTTCAACGTGATAGGCGCAGACCTCTGTCGCTGTTATGGAGCGCGAACCACTCACCCCCTTGGCAGAAGGAGTCTTCGCGGTCGCAGTGGAGGAGACTGGGGCTTTCCTTTTATCTCCTGCGGCAGGAACAGGAGGAATTGGTGGAGGGTTGCTCCTTAGGATTGCCACATCATCATCATCTTCGTCTTCATCGAGAAGCAGACCCACTTTCCAATCGATATCTACACGCATAAAAGAGAAGAGCGAAGTGAATAACTTCAAAACAAAACAACATGAAAATAAATTCAGAAGAGATAATGCAAAGACCCATACTAGTCCTAGGGGGAAGGTCAATCTGCGTCTAGAGGAACCCGAAGTGGGAAAGAGTAGCTTATTTCCTAAACAGGGGAGCAATCTTAAATTTAGGATGCCTCCACATCCAGGTATTCAGGTTCCTAAACACCAAATGGTTGCGATGGGAGACGCAGTCCACATCGACATCAGAATAACGGGGCAGACTGTATAACCAACGATAATGGGGGAAGGGCCAAGTATCCAAAGTTGGGGTGACCAAAAAATACCTACCTTTCCAATTTTCTCTATGCTAAGGGGTTTCTTTACAAAAGTACACAACCCGTTTTTCTTAGCAGAGAAATAAAAGAAATGATTTTTCTGCTTCATCTTGTAGTAGGCCATAAAGGTTTAGGCATCAGGCTCTCCGTCATTTCCCTTTAACAAAATGTAAATGGAGGAGGGATTGATCTGGTTCAAGAGCACGTTAAAGACAGTGGCAACGTCACTAAGATATTTACAAACAGGAAGGCGAATGTCCACCTCAGCGTGCGCCTTCCAGAAGGCTAAGGTTGGAGGGACCAGGTGGGTGGGCCTCTCATCATCATCAGGTATCTCCACTACCAACTCTAAAGTGGAAAAGAGTTTTTGTTCTAAAATAGACATATGATTGAAAAAGGAGGGACCTGCTATTTCATCCCACCTATATCAGGCACTGGGCAGGATTGTGTTCTTGACTCTACCAGTCAGGGGTTCGGAAGAGGAGGGTTCCGAGGTTTGACGCACTACCATGGTCCCTAAGGCAGTGGAAATAGGAAGATGACTCGTGCTTCCTACGCCAAGGGTCACAACAGAAGAAAAAGGAACCCATGAAGATTGAACTAGGGCGAGAGTATCCCTCCCAGGAGTAGGTGGGGTTCCCCCTGTTTCCTCACTATCCATGGAGGAGGATTCCCGGTCAGGGGAATTACTACGACCGGAGGAGGAGACTTCGCTCTCCCCCTCCTTGGACCACCCACTCGATAAAGAAAGGGAAGCGGATTCAGTCATGGTAAGATAAGTGTAGGAGTCTGAAGAGTGTGTACCTTAGGTTTGAATCTGCACCTAGGATGCGAGAAAACAAATGATGATTAAAAAAAAGAAAAAAAAAAATCATCGTCACCGGAGTTCAATCGGAGAGATCGTCGGAAAATTTGGGTAACTCTCTCTCTAAAAAGCACAAGCTATCAACGAAAATGAAAGGAGATAATGGATTCAAACCCTGGATATTTATAGGACAACAAGAGGGGTAAAACTGAAACGGCGCCCAACCGCGCAACAACATTTGTCTCCATCCTGGCCCTCGAATGTAAGCAAGTGGCCACGTGTACGGTCAGAGATGGATTGGAATTTCGAAAAAGGAGTTGGGCGGGAAACGAGGGGATTGATGTGACATCTTAAGAATGACAGGAGGCAGAGAGCGAGTCCATCATGAGCACCGAGCACGCTCTCATGCTCATGATGTTTTCGGGGGAATATGTGGTGCCATAATGGAATACACCCACCACGAAGCACCCTCATAGCTTAGGAAATGATGAAACTGCAGGCACGCTCCTCCAGAAGGAGGGGAATCCGCGAGCCAAGGATAAAAGGACCACTATGGCCGTGAACAGCACGCCTCGCGAAGTGCGATGCACGCACCTGGTATTCGCAGACTTGATTAGCCTCACGAAGCACGAAGCGCGAACCAATGATCGGATAACCCTGATGACTGAAATCTGGGTAACGCGAAGCGCGATCCCGTTTACATTTTTCCACCACAAACAGTCTTCCTCCTAGTTAATGTCCCGATCCTACACAGAGGAGCGCCCGACCAAAACGTGAGTGAAGCTGACAACAAGTACACTGTCAACCGTTTTTCTCTGCAAAAAGGGTCGGGACCACTGACACAAACTCCAGTGGCCGTTGGTCCACTCAAGCTAACTAGGATTAGGGCTAACATGGCATGGGTAAATGACACTGTTGCCCATGACTATCAAATGGATAAGTATAAAAGGTTGCCATTTCTTCTTCTTCAAGGGATGACTCACTTATTTTTACTATTCATTCAGCCAAAATACTTGCGCCATCAAAATCTTTCCGATCACTGATTTGAGCGTCGGAGGCTCTTCACCGAAGATCCCCTCCGGTGTTGATTTTTGCAGGATTCTCATTGAAATTCTAGCCAACTCGAGGAATCATTCATCACTCCCACCGAGTACAATTTTAGTTAGACTTCGTAAAATCGTGTATGTGCAGGAGCTGTTTTAAAACGGCACTACAACTATAATAAAAGTAATTGATTTATGCAAATCTACGTCTTTCGGTTTCTTAAAGTCTTACCTGATTTAATATTTATGCATCTTTTAAATGAATATAATTTTATACAAATTTACAGTAGATTGTCCTAATTATTAAGTATTTACACTGCTCGATAAGAGACCATAGTGTATCATTCAATGTTGACATTAGAAACAACTACAAAACACAAACACCCAAATTTCACCCTACACTGCTTAAATTTATGTATGTACAAGTTTACATGACGTAAAATAAGCACCAACATCTTCAGAAATTGACTCTTTTTTATCTGATATTCGAATACAGATGAAGGATCGTACCTTGAAAGGACTTGAGGCTTCACCGAGTAGGAACTTTGCAACAAACATTAAAGATTTCATCCAAGGGAGCATGGTCACCAGTCCCTTCATCCTTTCTTGCATACAATAATTGCTTTCCTTTAAATACAAACATTCCCCCCTAATAATCACATATCGTGGATATGCATTATTCCAAGAGCTAATATATGTTGACAGAAATTAAAGAACAGTAATTCGAAACCTGTTGCAGAACACTACTTCTGTCCTCCGGAGTGGCTTTGATAGTATAGTTCTTCAAAGCCTTTTTCAGTTCCTCAAATCTTGAAAATACTTTGGTCTGCATAAATTTGCAAAGTAGAGAAGTCTAAAATTGTAAATATTTCACATATGACAAGAAATCTTGCGACTTTATTAGAAATTGCGAGAAATACACTAGCTGGGTTGAGAAATGTCCGGCGAAAACCATAGTACAAACCCAAAATGTTATATGCCTGAAATTCGAGAAGGAGGTCAGAGATTAGTTCAAGCAGGCAATGATACAGTAAATTCAACTGCTTGGGACAAGTTACCTCACGATCAGGGTCTGCATAGAGGGAATCCATAGGAAATGGTAACTGGTATTACACGAGAATTGGCATTAGAGATCAGTTTTGTCTGGAAATCATAAAAAGTGAACATTATGACAGCCAGTGAAGCAGAGAGAGAGAGAGAGAGAGAGAGTTTCAGCTCAATAAACCTTTGGTGGAGATGGACATAAGCTTGTAGGTGAGGTAGGCACGTATCAATCAGCAGGAAAATACAAATAACAAATGGTTCTGAATAAAACAATAAAGTTACCCACTTAAGGGCCCCACATTAAGGATTTACGCAATAAATAATCCACATTAATAGTGATACTGCTTGCTAAAAATATTCCTCTTAGGACCATGAGAACAACAAACCAAATTTTGACAAAATAAAGGCAGTCTACAAATAAATTCCAGCTAAATAACTTTACACACGGATAGTTAGATTCATTGAAAAAGAAATAGAAAGATAAATTAATTACTCTTTCAGCAAGAAGTTGAGCTTTATCAGGAGTACCAACACCAACAGCAATTAGCTTCACACCAGCCGAGTCAAATTTCTCCGTTGCTTCTTTGAGTGTTTCCGCAAGTTCCCAGCTGCAATACAGAATTAGAAACACACGTTAGAAAAGCCAAAGGTAGAAATTCTTACAATGGTAGTGTGGAGTCAGTAACTTACCAACAAAAACATCCGAAATGTCTCAGGAGTGCAACAACAGCAATTCCCTGGAAAAAATCAATGGTTTTCCTTAAAGTTCCATGAGACGAGACAAATCACTTACTGCTTCAGGAAATATTCAGTTAAACTTCACGTAAACCTCAGAATGAGGATTTTAAGTTAGATGTTTATGACATCAAAGTTGAGGTGATTACTAGGCCTAGATTTAACTAGAAAAATGAAAAGAAAAGAAAAAGAACCTGGTAAGAAAGTTCAAAATGCAGTATGCACACCAGTTGGCAAAAGTTTGGCCGACATTGATCTCATTCATGCAAAATAAAACTTAATTCTTGGAGATATAAAACATCAGACCCAGATGCCGAAGAAGTGATTCAGACATGCATGGTTTGACTTAATTTCATCATCTAGGACTTCCATAAACCGATTTCTATCAAATTTCCAACAATGTAATCTTATTGCACAATTAAAAATTAAAATTAAAATTAAAATCTATTTGCGAATGTTTCAGTGAGCTGAACTTGAAATGCCGGTGTTTTTATCCTGGTCTAACATACTGAGTTATAAAATAATAGTTCTATATTTACTTCTAAGTTATCCAAGCTCATCCATCCGTTCAAGGTTACCAGCCTAACCAACAAGTAACTTGATATTTTAATAATAAGTGACCAAGAAAACTTAAAATCAGAAAAACAACTTGGAAATTATTATCAGAAAAATCACCCAAGAAGTAAGATTTTGGTAACAGCATACAACATCAGTTTATTTATTTGTTTTTCTGTGTCCTTTTGCACAAAGTTTTGCTATTGTGATCAAGTATACATCCATGCCAGGAGTTCATAGATCTGCGGTGATCATATTTTACAAGCAATACTGCTCTGTAAACTAGTATAACAGTGCTTAGCTACATCCAGACACTCTGCTGTTATTAATCTACGAAATAAGTTCAGTTTGAACCAATTTCAGTTCAGTTACATCCAGCCTCTGAATACTCATTTGGTACATACATAATCTAAAAGTTGAAGTGGTACACAAAACATCCAATTCAGATCTGGTGCGCACCGTACTAGGATAATCAAGAGCCCAGAACATTAAGACCTATTGGCCTTGTGTTAATTGAATAATTTCAGTCATATGATAATACCTCACTGTGAACGTGTTGCCTAGTTTCTCACATAATATAATTGCATAATTGCAATTCAAAGAACATCCAAACATGGCCCAAGAAATTATTCAGCAATGTACAGCTGATACTGTTAAGCAAGAGTTCAGCTAGATTAACCAAAATTTTCACACAAAAAAAGGCCAAAAAACGCCATGAATTTGAAATCACACTGCTCATAGAACAAAATCAAGATACTTCCTTTGAGAATCCATGTGACAAAAAGTGTTCCAGAAAAACCTATCTGATTAGATGATTATAATCTTTAACTGAGACGGAGAGGTAATGCAATTAAGTTTGAAATCGAATAAATACCAAATTCAATTATATTTTCGTACTGGATTTCAGATGCCCATAATAAAATTGAAGCGCTTGAAGAAAACACTCAAGTGAACTGAATTCAAGCAATCAGGGGAATGCTAGAAAAATACTTCCTGTTGATCCCAGAGATCCTTAAATTTGACGGGCTCGCCGGCCGCGGTGAAGATGCTAACTTCTGCGAGCACATCTGCGACGTTGTCAGGTACGACGGCGTTGGAAGACGCCATCAACGGTGAGAAACGAGCTTTTCTTGCCTGCTTTTTTGCTAAGGCAAAAGATTGAGAAGAGAATTGTGAGTTTTGAGAAAGGGTATATGGGTAAAGAAGAGGAACAGAGGGAGTTAGAATCCGTGGGTAAATCATTTTCGACATGCTTCTTGTACTTGCTATGATTCTCCAGATGAACGAATCAAACTTCTGTGAAGTGAATTCTTGGTCCCAGCTTTTTGTGCAGAGCTGGGCCGCTGACGTAACAGAAACAATTGAGTGGCGGGAGAAGTTACAGATGAAGCTGCCAAAATCGGCTTGCCCTCATACTCTATTCTGCTTCGCACCTCGATTATCTTCATTTTATTTGGTCAATTTATTGTCAATTTATTATGCTAGAGATTCTATGGTAGAAATTATATGCTGTTTTCTTGATTGTGAGGATGCCAGATTACCTCCAACAAACAAAAAATAATTTAATTGTGGATCATCTGTCATCAATATCAGAGGCCCAATCTACATTAAAGAAGCCTTCCAATCTGAGGTGATTGGACTTAGTAAGAAGCAAATCATGATGAACTAGACATGGCAGACGGTTCCCAGTTCCGGTTCCGGTTCCGAACCGCCGGTTCCGGGAACCACCTCCATCGGAACCGAACCCCCTGTTACGGTTACGGTTCCGAATCGGCATAAAACCGCCAGTTCGGTTTGAACCGCCGGTTCCAGAGGATTCTTCCTCTTGTTTTTTTTTTTAAAAAAAAATTAAATTAAATTTTATTTTTATTAGTAAAAATATACAACTTATAATTTCTAAAATCTAAAATTAATAAGTCAAATTTAACTTAATACTTAAATGTTACAATAGAATATACAACTTATAATTTCCTAAATTACAAAGTGTACAGTTAATCTACAAAGACTACAATTAAAAAGTACAAATATAAACTACAACTTAAATGTTATAATACCACTTATAATTTCTTAAATTACAAAGTAAAATTTAATACAATAACACTAATTAAAAAAAAAATCAACCTACAAAGTTCAATACAAGTTTAACTAATAATATTGGGAAGGAAAAGGGAAAAAGATTAAAGGGCTTGAGTTTGATCATAAGTTAAAAATTAAAACTAATTTTTAATTTAGTACCAAATTGTCTACGTATCCTCGATCTTCCGGCTTAAGGTCAAGAAATCAAAGCCCACGTAGTTCTCTTACCTCACTTACCTTTCGAAATAAGGTTGGTTTGGTTGTGCTCATTCACATTCACTTCCTTGAGAAGGTGGTGTGCCGGAGGAGCCGGTGTCGAAATCAAGTGTATCTCCTTCTTCGTCTTCATCGAAGTCAACTTCTTGAGCTCGTTTTTCGACTTTTGTCCAATCTTCAAGGAGGAGTTGATTTTCTAGATTCTCCACGGTTAATCTAGATCTTCGGGCATCCAAGGTGTATCCTCCAATGCTAAAAGCTTACTCAACTGAAACGGTTGAAGCGGGACAAGCAAAAATTTCCTTTGCAATAATAGATAAAATCGGGAAGGAGTTGGATCTTTTCGACCACCTTAGGAGGTCGGTATTATTTTCAAAAGAAAGTTCCTCAAAAGTAGTTTGTAAAAATTTTTCAACCTCCCCATAAGGATTAGAGGAAGACCTTGCCTTTTTTTGTGAACGAATATCGTAAAAATTTTGCAAACGGGCAAGACTCGAATTTCCAACGGATTGGGTTGAAGAACCAAGACCACTAGAACAAACATCACTATCATTACCATCACCAAATTGGATCCTATATTCTCTAAAAATATCAAATAAAAGACTCTTTGCTTTGGCAACACTATGCAAGGGGTTTAGGACATCATTTTCATTGGGGAACAATGCTTCGTAATACATTTTTAACAAATATTCTAAGCCATTTTCTTTAATCCTAGGGTCTAACAATTTAGCTACTAAAAATAAATCGGGTATTTCTCCAAAATATTTTAACCATTTTTTCCTCATAGAATCTATCGTTTCATGCAAAATCGGATCGCCTTTATATTCATTAAAAAGAAGTGCAATTTTAACACAATGATCAAGAACCAAAGGTGAAGTAGGATAGTAGCAAGCGGAAAGTTCCTTAGTTGCATCTTCAAAATTTTTTAATAGTGAAATTAAATTAGCACAAGCATCCCATTGATTGGGAAATAAACAAATACCAACTTGATGGTGTTGAAAAAATGCACACAAAGCTTCCTTATACATGTAAGAATCATTGAGCATTTTATATGTAGAATTCCAACGGTGAGGAACATCAAAAGAAAATTTTTTGGGATGAATTCCTCTTTGTTTGCAAAATCTTGCCCATTTTTTTGTTAAGGAGGAATGTCTAGAAATAGTGGTGATTGTTTCTCTAATAGGAGCAACATATGTTTTGAAATTTGTTAGGCCATCTTGCACACATAAGTTCAAACAATGACAAATACACCTAATATGAAAAAATTTACCTCCACAAGATGGCTTGCAAAAATCAATAAGTTGGGGTAAAGAAGCTTTGTTTGCACTAGCATTATCGAAAGATATCGAAAAAAAATTTTGAACCAAGTTGTATTCTTGAAGAATGGAAATAATTTTGTGACAAATGTTTGATGCGGTATGCTCGGTATCAAATTCTCTATAACCTATTAATCTTTTTTGCATTGTCCAAGAATCATCAATCCAATGGCAAGTGATGCCCATGTAGTGATGATTTTGCCAATGATCGCCCCAAATGTCCGAGCATATTGAAACCTTTTGTTTAAGTGAAGCAAACATATTTAGTAAAACAAGTTTAAATTCCCCGACAACTTTCGCAATATCCCGAGCTAGTGTTCTTCTAGAAATCTTCCTATGTTGTGGACCACAACTTAGTTGCATAAAATCTTCGTAAAATCCATCATCGGCAAAGTTAAAAGGTAAATGCTTTACGGAAACAAATTTTGCCAAATTTCTCCTCAATCTTGTCTCACTAAAGGAAAATAAAGGAGAGGGAGAGTTAGAATCCGAACCTCCAACGGTGTATCTACCGATTTGGGTTTGGGTTTGGTCGAGTCCACACTTATCGGGATGAATTTTTTTTACATGCTTTGTTAGTGTTCCATATCCCCCTCCGTGCTTGAAACTATAAGGTTGGCCACAGTAATTGCAAGTGGCTTTGTAGTTGGTTGTTGATCCTTGCCTTAGAACTTTTGTAAAGTGGATAGTGAAGACGTCGGATTTTAAAGTCGTCGGATTTCCTTGGGTTCCTTGTGAAGCACTACGACTATGAGATCGTCCTGCACCTTGGCCTTGACTTTGGCTTTCTTGTGTTGGATGTTGATTTCCCTCTTCTTGAGCGGCAAATGCGGCGGCGGCGTTTTCTCCTAAATTATTTGAAACAAATAAAAAAATATATTACTACAATAGGATTTAAATTTATTAAAAAAACTACTAATATAAATTTATAAAAAATATTAATAATACAACTAAACTTAAAAATTAAATTGCTCAAATATAAAATGATTTTACTTACTACTAGAAAATTTATAATTAATAATACAACTAAATCTTAAAAATTAAATTGCTCAAATATAAAATTTACCTAGACAAGCGGCTATGTCATCGGCATCCAAATCAATTGGAATGTCATCATCATCATCATCATCATCATCATCATTGAGGTCGAACAATACTTGAGGTGGAGGAAGAGGTGGAAGTGGAGCATACTCCTCCGACGTATGACTCTTGCCCTTATCGGAGATAAGGCGAGATGATGAAGTTGAAGAAGCTCCCCTTCGGCTAGACATTTTTTTGGTAGAAGTAGGAAGAATAAAGATGCAAATAACAAAATATAATTGAAGAAGAAGAACTAGAAGAAATAAATATTTTTTTGGTAGAATGGAATTAAAATTCAATTTTTCTTTTTATAAACACTAAATTATCAAAATGCTAGAGAGTAGAGACTAGTGAGCTTGAGAGTTGAGAGAGATTGAGGGAGCTTGAGATAGATTGAGAGGTGTAGTGATTTGTGTTGAAGTTGGATGTATTTATAGGGGTTTAAAATTTAAAATAGTAAAAAAAATTAAAAAAATCTAAAAAACCAACCTCCCCCCCTCCAAAATCTGAAAATCTGAATTTTTAACGGCGAAATGATCTGGGCCGTTGATTTTCAACGGCCAACAGATTAAGGCCGTTCGTTTTCTTTAAGAAAGAAAAAAATTGTCACGGAACCGCCGGTTAGAACCGGAAAACCGGCGGTTCTAGCAACGGCTACAAAGATCAAGCCGTCCGTTTCCAACGGACACTCCACCAAATCGTGACACGTGGCATTTTTTAATTTAAAAAATAAATAAATAAATAATCGTGGAACCGGCGGTTTAACCGGCGGTTAAAAACCGCCGAGGAAACCGCCCTAACTGCCGGTTCCCGGTTCCAAAAATGCCGGAACCGAACCGTGGGTTGACCGGTTACGGTCCCGGTTCGGAACCGGAACCGGGTCAACGGTTTTGGAACCAAAATCGTTGAGCCGGTTCGAACCCGCCGGTTCCACGGTTCACAAAACCGTTTGCCCACCTCTATGATCAACTGTCCCACCGAGGTATCTCAGAATCCTCTTCATTGCCTTCCAGTGAGATTCTTGAGGATTCTGCAAGATCACTCCCAAATGCTGTCAACTTGGTTCATGTTGTCATTGGAGCGGTAACAGGTTTTGCACACTGCATCTTAGTCTTGCATAACAAATAAATATATTTGCCTTGGGATAAATGCAAGCTAGTTTCTGTCTTCTTACCCTGTATACCTAAGAAATAGTCAAGCTCACTCATAAAGTGTATGTTGAGTTGCTAAATTAACTGTTGAATCTCAGAATCGCCATCACCTACATTTCTAAAATATATAACACTACTGCCATTAGTTGCTCTAACAAACAAGGAGATGTCAGATTTTGTGAAGGAATCCCATAGAAATCAGTGTCATTTTTAGTTTCTAAAACCAAGCTCTTGAAGCCTGTTTAAGATCATAGAGAGACCTTTCAAGCTTGCAAACATATTCCTGATTACTAGGATCCCTCAAAGACAAAAGGTTAATGCATACACACTATTTCTACCAAGGTTCCATTTAAAAAGGCATTGTTTACATCAATTTGACTTCCTTTCTATATTTTATTGATAGCAACAATGAAAATGATTTTGATTGCGGTTGATTTGACTACTGGGATGAATGTCTCTGTGAAGTCGAAACCTGGCCTTTGATGAAAGCCTTTAGCAACCAACATATCCTTATATTTGTTTAAGCTGCCATCTGGATTTTCTTAGACCTTAAAAACCCACTTGCACCCTATAGGAGCTTTGCATTTTGGTAGAGGAAAGTCTCCAAGTTCCATTCCTTAGTAAAGCTAGATAATCATTTGGCATTGCTTGCTTCCAATTTGAATCAAGCAAGGTTGTTGCTGGTGTAGTTGGTTCACAAAAAGAAGCATAATCTTTTGGTTCAAAAATCCCATGCCTACTTCTCGTGGCCGTATAATGCTTGGTTGTACCTGTTGTTGGTCCCAAGAGCTAGAGGTTTAGATGGGTGAATAAACCTCTAGCTCGTTTTCTACTTTTACAAATACTTTAGCACGAGCATGCTGCTTACTGAAAAAAACTGGTTGTTGTAGCAAAGCTAATACAGTAAGCTTGCACTGGGCAGTAGGCACGGAGCAGGCCGGCAACAAGTAGCTTACAGTAAGCAATGCTAATGGAGTTTTATGTGGAGATGAATATGCAAATAAGTTTTCTTACAAATCTATGCAGTAGATAAGTATCATCCTAGCAAAGATAGATAAAAGCAATATGAAAATAGACACCAAGTTTATAGCGGTCCAAAGGTGGGGTTACTCCTTCTACGTCCACTATTTCCTCACACAGTGGGAAAAATCACTAAGATATTTATACACAGTTGCAACTTAAATACGCCGAAGTCTAAGTCCAACTTAGCTCCTTACAATAGGTTTTGCCTATCCTTGGAAGGCTACTCCTCTATTGTATAATGCGTTCCTCAAAACACAATTCTACTTTGAATCCCTGATTCAAACAAAAACTCCTTGTTTTAAAAACCTTTCGTGATATTAGTTTAATTAAAGTTTTTCTTCTTATTGATAATATGTGGAGTAAAAAGTTTAAGAATTGAGTAAAAGATCACTTAGATTCCCTAGTCTAGCATGCCAAATGGCATATTAAGAAGCAACATTACAAGTGACATAATTATACGAGAATTGGGCTACTGGTTCCATATTGAATCTATGTTCCACGTGCTGATGAATTAAGCTATATGATTTTTTAACAGGTTTAGTTTCAGTTATATGTTACAACTCATTTGTGCCTTATATTGCTAGAATTTATTGTTCCATGGGCTAATATCATGAACCTTTTGATTTTTAACATTCAATTTGTTGACTTTTAATCATTCAAATTTCGGAACATATTCTTATTTGTTGTTTCGAATAAATGCAAGAACAAGATGTTGAAGCAGTTGTGCTTGGAGTTGATATTTTTGCATGTATGGGAGTTGTTGAATGTTTTAGCTAGGAATTTTTTATTGACAGAGGGAGATTTTGCATGTATGGCTAGGATAATCTAATGAATTATTGATTTATTGGATATGTGTTATTACATCTTGTGGGAATTGGTGTTTACTATTGAATTATCGGATATGCGTTCATACATTTTAATTAGTTTGATGAATAATTTATAGGTATTGGAGATGAATTGTTATTTAATATGAAAATATTTTCTTAATTTTGGCAATCATTATTGTGTTATTTTTTGTTTCTTATTTATTAAAAGTATTTTAAAACAACAGGTCCAAATAAATAGACAACAACTTATTCTTGTTGTAAAATAGAAAATAATATCAGTTCAAGTAATCGAAATCGTTAACAATTACTATATAAAGCCAACTATTTTAAACCGAAGTCTATAAAGGAGTAAACTTTGGTTTTTAGCAAATAAGCAACGGTTAATCTCAAAATAAACCTACAAAAGACTTTAATTATGGACAGTTAGAAAACCGATGTCTAAAAAGGAATAGACACTGGCGGTTCAAAATACTCAACAGTTAAAACTGAGGTTTGTCAAACAATAAACCTCTAACCAAAATCATTGTCAAATGTGTTGCAAATTATGTTATAGACCTCAGGTTTTCTATTATAGACAATAGTATGAACTGTAGTAAAAAATCAGGCCAACCGTTGCACAAAGTCAATGATTTGTAACCTTGGTCTATATAGGCATAGAACTCGGTTATTAACATTTGGATATACTAGCATCTATCTGGGTGTAGGCCTCAGTTTATTGTCATGGTTCTAGACCCCAAATAGACAACACCACTATATATGTTAGTTTTTTCCATGGTAAACCTCGATAAAAGTGGAGGCCTAGAAGCGAAATTCTAGTAGTGACCAGATGCTTACATAAAAAGAGTACGTGTGTGTTGATATGCAAATTTCGTATCAAATTAAAATGCGCCACGTAATAAAATATATGTTGAGAATCAATTTTATATTGATTATTTTAATGTTAGTAATTAATTAAATATAATTCCTATATTAAATAGTCAATTTAGTTGATGATTTGTTATATATTTATTGACCAATGGGAAGCCGCCACATGTCAAGATGATGCAGATATTACTAAATTAAATTAAATTAATTTAGTAATTATCCATGAAGATGAGGATAAACATCAAGTCATGGTGGACCAATCAGAATGTTCCATGTGTTAAGTTGTTGCAATAATTGTTAAATTAAATACAATTAATTTAATAATAATCTTATGGATAATGATATTGTGAAGGATCAATCATATCGCTCCATTCAAACTCAAGCCCATTAGGATTTTCCCATCCTACAACTATAAATAGGGCTCATTCTCCACCAAAATCACAACAACACAAGTCAAGAATCAAATGAAGAATTCTGGTACAAAGGAATATCAAGGAAGAATTCCGGTACAAAGGAATTTCGACGTTCTTCGGTTTTCTTCGACGTTCTTCGAGAAAATCGGCAACAAACGACGTTTAATCCAAAATTAAGCTTACAAGCTTTGGATAAGTGTTGTTCAAGTCAAAAATATTGAAGACATATATGAAGAGAAGAATCAGAGGAAAAATAGAGATAGGATCCATAAAGTTATAAACGTTACTCTTTTGATCCAAATAATCTATTTTGTACATCTTTTCATGTTTATACATTTTATACACGAAATTCACGTCCAGTGGAACAATCTCTACCTCTCATCTCTCACTCTTCGACGTAGATACTCAAAGTCTAGCAAAGTAGCAATGGCCAATCACAAGGCTCTGGCGGTCAAGATAAATTCCTCAAAAGCTTCAATTGCTAGTGTTGGAATCATTACAAGAGGCATGCCAAAAACTCTCCAATCACAATCATCATCTTTCGAAATTGTTGACAGGAGTTCACAACATCTTATTGCTAACGTAGCAAATGAGAAGGACGACTCTGCATGCTCTACTCCTCGTTCTTCCTCAAGTTCAGAAGTAGCACACGTCATGACAACGAATGCTTGAACTCTTGAAGAACAACTTGCAAGTTTAACTAAGGCCATTGAAGGACTTATAAAACATGTCCAAGAGCAGGACTTAAAGATTGAAAACCTGAGGAGTAAGATTGACAATGGCAATACAAGTCGTGCTCTTGGGAAAGAACCAACTGAAGTTCTAGGCAACATTGAGACATCTACAAAATGTGATGCCATTGACAAGGAAACGCCTCTAGAAGAGATTCAAGTATCTGCTGACGGTATGATTCCCCTTGACCAACTCAAGGAGATCATTATGGGAAATATCAACGACAAATTCGAGGAGAGCTCGAAGTCTTCTTTCACATACACCAAGTCATATACTCAATGAATCGATAGCTTGAAGATGCCAACGGGTTATCAGCCACCCAAGTTCCAATAATTCGATGGAAAATGTAACCATAAACAACAGATAGCCCACTTCATTGAGACATGCAATGATGCCAGAACTTATGGTGACCACTTGGTGAAACAATTTGTTCGATCTCTGAAGGGCAATGTGGTAAGGTCATTTTGTTCACTACCAAATTAATTATTTCCGAACTCTCAACTCTACTAAGTAGAGTTTCAAGTCGGGTCGAATCCACAGGGAACGAAGGTATAGTATCGTTTCGATGTACTCAAGTAACTAGGAATTTGAAATAGAATTGGAAATAAACAAGTAAAAACAATAAAGGCTGGGGGGAGGGAGGGTTTGTGATTAACAACTAATTGATTACTAAAAATTACAAAAACCAATAAATAAACTAAAAAGCAATTACTGTTAAAATTCAAGTAACAAGTGATCTAAAGACAAATAGATGGATTTTTCGGTTTTTCAAATATATAAAAGGGTCCACCCTTGATCTCGTTTCCCTTCGGTCTAATTGATTTATGCGACTATTGTTGATGCCCAATCAATTGCAATTCAAGTCCCTATCTCAAGACTATTAACAAGCTCTAATAGTCTTGTTGTCTCTTAATCCTAGCTAGCCAAAACAAGCTCTTCGACTAACCCTATTTGATTTAATCCAACTTTCGAACAAGCTCTCTCTGGCTCGATAACCAAACGATAAAAGCACCAAGACAACGAGATAGATAAGACATAAAACTCACAAGCTCGGTTTTAGAGGTCAAACTTTATACTATCACCAATGAACTAATCATTGTTTGCTACACATGAATCGAAGACCCCTACAATTATGGATAGTGATCCCGATTTCTAGCAATACATTTATAATCTTACTAAAGGGTGATCAATCCTAAATTCAACTCATAAATAGAAGTCAATATCAGCAAATAGTATAAAACACTTGAATATACAATTAAAAGGTAACATCAACCATAATAATCGCATAAATGATGTCGACTCGAAGTTCCACAATCGATCAAGGGTAGAAATTAGGGTGCTACTCACCCTTATTAACTATTATAAACAAAATATGGATTAAAATGTAAAGAAACATAATACTAAGATAAAAGAACCAAAAAATGGTAATTGGAGAAGATGATCTTCAATCCTCTTGCCCAATCCTTCTTCTTGGTGAAATGGAGGATGGAAATGGATGATATAATGTACAAAGATAGGTTAAAATTTGAATGGGAGAATATATATATAGAGGAGAAGTTGCTAGTTGGATTTGAAGCTAAAAATGCATTTGCAGTTTAAAACAGAGGGTCAGACCTCGGTCGAGACACAGGTTGACCTTGGCCGAGGTGAAGCTGATAGGGTTTCATCTTAAGGCTGGCCTCAGCCGAGGCACGTTTGCGTTTCGGCCGAGGCGGTAAAAAGGGGTTTTTCTGGGTTTAGGGTTTTGGGATCTCCTCGGCCGAGATCAGTGCTCGTCTCGGCCGAGGCCTTGAAAACTTGAAATCCTTCATTTTTCCTCAGGAGAGTTACCTCGGCCGAGATCAGTGTTCATCACGGCCGAGGCCTTGAACGCTACTTTTCTTTCCAAATCCCCTGGATGGAGGCCTCGGTCGAGATCTAGGTTTGTCTCGACCGAGGTGCTCCTTCAGCCCTTTTTCTTTGTTTACTTTGTTCGATCAGTCAACTTTTCAATCTCTAATGCTCATTTTTGGTGTAATTGTACATGTTTTGACATAGAAACGAAGTAAACGCGTTAATTTGCTCAATAAGAAATAAATGCCCAAAATATACGTGAATATGCACGTAATTATAACTAAATTAACACTTAAATCAACTTAAAGTGCATGCACGATCACGTGTACCACAATTCATTTGATTGGTACACCAACTTGGATGCAAACTCAATTTATAGTTGGGATCAATTAGAACAACAATTCCTCAATCGTTTCTATAGAACTCGGAGGACCGTCAACATGATTGAGTTAACCAGCACACGGCAATGGAAAGAAGAGTTTGTAATCGATTACATCAACCGATGGAGGAATTTGAGCATTAATTACAAAGATCGTCTATCTCAAGTTTCTGCAATTGAGATATGCACACAAGGGATGCAGTGGGGCCTTCGGTATATTCTGCAAGGAATTCGTCAACATACATTTGAGAAATTAGCTACTCGAGCTCACGATATGGAGCTACGCATGACTACAAGTGGAGTAGAAGGGCCGCCAATTCAAGAGCCCCGCAAGTTCAGCAATAGAAAAGATTGGAATAAAGGAGGCAAACCTTTTACCACACCTACAGACGAAGAGTCCATGACTGTAGCTACAATACCCATCAAGTTTGGCCGAAATGAAGACAATAAGACTGGCAAAGGGAAAGACATCTCTCAAGATCGGGGACAAAGAAAGTTCACTCTGAAAGAGATGCAATTAAAACAATATCCATTCTTGGACTCCGATGTCTCTAGGATAATTGATGACTTGAAGGAAGCAAATCTCATTGAATTACCTGAAATAAAGCGACCCGAAGAAGCTAGGTGGACTGATGACCCAAAGTATTGCAAGTATCATCGGTTGGTGGGACATTCAATAGAAGACTGTTTTGTATTCAAAGACAAGATCATGCAGCTAGCTCAGCTAGGAAAAATAGTATTAGATGAAGGCAATGCAACAACAAATCTTACAACTATATTGGAAGATAATGGTCTTGGTGACACCCCATGCTACATGACGGACAAACAAGGAAGCAAATACAAAGATAGACATTTAGAAGAGGAAGATGTTAAAAAGACCCTGCTTGAACTTGAACATGGTGTACGAGTCGGTCCCTTAATGGGGGAATTCTTGAAATTCACGTGAGTCTGACGCAAAAAAAAATAAAAAATAAAGCCAAAAAAAAAAAAAAAGAACACCTCCTAGCCCGCATGAAGATAAACTGTGCACGCGACCACCAAAGGTAAAGTATGTGGTTAAAATTCTAACTTACCCCACTTTTACTAAAGTGATTAAAGAATAGTCACTCCTGGCCCGCATGAGTATAAATTGTGCACGGCACCCCCCCAAAAATAAAACACAAAGTGGAAATTTGAATTACGTTATGACTTGATTCCTCTCACCAGGGTACGTTGGCAGCTTAGAAATATTCTAAGTTCAGTCTTATTTATTGTGTTTCCCTCTCCTAAATTGCTCCGAGTTTAGGGATCCAAGCTCCAAGTCTGTCAAGTTATTTGATTTCGTCAAATTTGATCGTCAAGTCCAAATGAAGAACTCTTTGATACGAGTATAAACTATCGTCAAATTCAAATCAAGAACTCTTTGATACGAGTATAAACTATCGACAAATCTAAATCCAAGTCAAAATGAAGAACTCCTTGATACGAGTATAAACTATCTACAAATCCAAATCCAAATGAAGTACTCCTTGATACGAGTATAAACTATCTATACATCCAAATGAAGTACTCCTTGATATGAGTATAAACCATCTACAATCCAAGTTCAAATGAAGAACTCCTTGATACGAGTATAAAAATATCAATATGTCCAGAGGAATTCCAAAAGTCAGTTCGAGACTTATCCACTTGAAGACACATCGTCCGTGAACAAGTCTCGAGGGGACATTTGTTGATAGTACACAAATTTCGTATCAAATTAAGATGCGCAACGTAATAAAATATATGTTGAGAATCAATTTTATATTGATTATTTTAATGTTAGGAATTAATTAAATATAATTCATATATTAAATTATCAATTTAGTTGATGATTTGTTATATATTTTATTGACCAATAGGAAGCCGCCACATGTCAAGATGATGTAGATATTACTAAATTAAATTAAATTAATTTAGTAATTATCCATGAAGATGAGGATAAACATCAAGTCTTGGTGGACCAATCAAAATGCTTCATGTGTCAAGTTGTTGCAGTAATTATTAAATTAAATACAATTAATTGAATAATTATCTTATGGATAATGATATTGTGTAGGACCAATCATATCGCTTCATTCAAACTCAAGCCCATTAGGATTTTCCCATCCTACAACTATAAATAGGGCCTCATTCTCCACTAAAATCACAATAACACAAGTCAAGAATCAAGTGAAGAATTTCAGTACAAAGGAATTTCGACGTATTTCGATTCTCTTCGACGTTCTTCGAGAAAATCGACAACAAACGGAATTTAATCCAAAATTAAGCTTACAAGCTTTGGATTAGCGTTGTTCAAGTCAACAAATTTGAAGACATATATGAAGAGAAGAATCAGAGGGAAAATAGAGATAGGATCTATAAAGTTGTAAATTTTACTCTTTTGATCTAAATAATCTATTTTGTACATCTTTTCGTGTTTATACATTTTATACACGAAATTTGTTGTTATAGTGTGGTCCATGTCAGAAAGAAAAAAAAGGACAAACATGTAAGGTCATCACACAGACTACTTGACTTGTTACATATGGACCTCTTTAGACCACTCGAACCAGTAAGCCTAAGTGGGATGAAATTCTCACTAGTAGTTGAAGATTTCCCTAGAAACACTTGGACTTTGTTTTTTGCCAAGAAATCAAACACTCAAATGAAGCTTCTAGATCTTCTAAAGCGAACTCAGAATGAGAAATTCCTCAGCATTGTCAAGATTAGATCAGAGAGAGACACCAAATTCACTAACAAGTTCATTAACAGTTTTTGCAGTGGACTGAATTCACTAACAAGTTCATTGAGAGTTTTTTGTAGTAACAATGGTATTCATCATGAATATTCAGCTGCAATAACTCCTTAATAAAATGGCATTTCTGAAAGAAAAAACAGAACATTGAGAGAAGTTACAAGGACTATGATCGTTTAAGCACAACTGCCTAAGAGATTCTAGGCAAAGGCTACCAACACAACATGTTATACTCAAAATGGATGTCTTATTAACAATGACCTGGATAAGACACCATGAAAGATGTGGTATGGTAGAACACCTAAAATCTTTTACTTCCATATTTGTGGTTGTGATGTTTTATGCTGAACAATGGAAAGGAACACTTATAAAACATTTGATGCTAAATCAAATAAAGGAGTACGGAGATACTCCGTTGTAAGCAAGTCATTTAAGATGTTCAACAAAGAACACTTGTGGTGGAAGATTCACCGCACGTGGTCTTTGATGAACCTTAATGTAACCTTGAAGGAATCGATGGAATAAGGGTTAAGAAGATCAGATTAGATAAAGATAAGCACAAGTTCCTTATGTGGAGATCCTACAACCAACTCTACTGGAAGAATAATCTACTGTAGAGGATGGAGTAGCTATTAAAGGAATGAATCCTACAGAGGCTACAACACTAGAGCCTATAACACATGAAAGGAACCTGCATGTTGTTGTGTATCAAGATTTAGAACTAGACAGAAGATGACTTAGAGATCATTCACCAACCTTGGTTATAGGGAGAGCAATGGACTAAGGACCATAAGATCATTACCTTACGAAACTGTGTTCTCTTGATTCATCTCTCAGACTGAACCTGAAACATTTGAAGATGTACTAAGTGATCATAACTTACTTCAAGACATGCAAGAAGAGCTCAATAGGTTTGAGAGAAACAAAGTATGGATCTTGGTTCCCAGACCGACTCACCATATAGTCAAGTGAGTGTTAAAAGACAAGTTGATGAGTCAGGGCTTGTTACCAAGAACAAAACAAGGTTAGTTGCTAAAGGCTATAGTCATGAGGAAGACATAGATTTTGATGAAACATTTAAATTCAATATAAAATATTGGCACTAACTATTTGCAACCCACTAAATTTCTTAATAAAGCCCAATATAATAACTAATTCAAATACTATTATAGAAAGACTAGATTACCCTTAATGAGAAAAAAAATAAAACATAAAATTAATTTTATTTTTTTTTTTTAAAAAAAAAAGAGAAAAAACAAACATTCTTCCTCCCATTTCTTCATACCTATGTTCAACAAGAATGCCCGTTATCAAATTTAGTTAGTGAGCAACTTTGATGTTGACGCCTCCGCGGCCAAATGAAGTCTCCCATGATGTGAATTGGCTTCCGAGGCCTTAATCATAAAGTATTTAATGTTGTTCGAACAAGCTTAAGCATCCTGAGGATGTTGGCGTAATGTTTGGCATTTGTGGGAGAGGTCGGAGTCATAGTCTATTATAAAAGTGCGATAAGATTTTTTCAATGGAAATAGCTGTAAGAAATTGATCGCAGTATTTTTTTTCTGATTGCATATACTAGCGGCCACACTTGTAACACGCGAAGTACGTTCTAGCATGCATAGCACATTTATTTGATATGTTAACTGTCATTACATGTCATTTAGCTAGTTAACAGAAAAATAGGTGTCATATCATTATCTTAAACTTGTGCGCTTGACTGTATACTTAAGTGTGCAAGAACATCCCTACGTACTAGTCTCGGTATGGCATATGACTAAGATAAAAAAGGAATAAAAGATGATAATTGGATAAGCGTAAAATGTTAGAAATAGAACAAATAATCGCATAAAATGACTGATGACTTATTCGAACTAATAATAATTATAAAATTACTTTTTAATTCTTTTATTATGTTTTAATATTGCTTGAGTTATTTGACTATATGCTTGATTATGCTTGAGTTTCTTTACTGCATGCTTGATTATGCTTGAGTATATGTGAAATTATATGCTTAATTATGGATTATGTTTCGAATTAATGTGGAAAATTTTCATAAATGCGTTGATAATGTGATCATATGTTTATAATTGAAATATATGACATGTTTGTTCCTTGAAATGGCTTGTACCTGGAATTAATTAAACAACTTATATGCATGCTTGTACATTGAGCATGCTTGTACCATGTCTTACACTCGCATTTCCAC
Source organism: Ajuga chamaepitys (assembly GCA_958295605.1). Taxonomy (NCBI): domain Eukaryota; kingdom Viridiplantae; phylum Streptophyta; class Magnoliopsida; order Lamiales; family Lamiaceae; genus Ajuga; species Ajuga chamaepitys. The sequence continues at coordinate 33,247,497 of OY282497.1, read as the reverse complement.
TTATGTTATAAAAATTCATTTAAAAACATTGGGAAATAAAGGGGTATAGGATCCGAGACCCATTAGGATCAAAATAACAAAAAATTTAGTGTGTCATACTTATACAATTAGAAACATAGGTTAAGAGAAATAAGGTGATTGATATTGTCACAATATAGACATTAGGCGATAACATTTCATAGTTTGGATTACTTTAGAATATCTATATGTTCGAATTTGTACCAACTAGGCTTAAACTATTAGGATTTAACCCGTAAAAATAATACGTAGTTATAGGTAATATATTAGGATTATAAGATCTTTAAAATAAAATTAGGTTATGACATATTGTACAACTTGAAGATTATTGTACTAATTAATCGAAGAACTTAGAATACGATTCTAACGTGAGGGTTTTAGTGTATCGTGTTTGTAGGACTAAACCCTACCAAAACCTAAGCAAATTGACCTAGAACAACACCCTAAACTAATTTAAATGTAGAAAAAGAACACACACATCTAAGCCAAAAAGGCCGGACAAACACAACCCCACTATTACATCCAAACCTTGAGCCCTAAGTTTAGGAAGTGGAGAGCACTATTTCATGCTCCACCTATGCCCTTACTCGGCCTCCAGCTCATGGCCACTTCACCCATTCCCCTTGACACCTAATGCCAGGCAACTCGCTTTTCAACACCTAGGATGGTAAATAATACCATCCACTCCCTCAAGCCTTACAAAATCGAAGAGAAACACACACCCACACACAGACTCACACTTCCTGCAAGTTTCATTCACCTCCTCCCACTCTAACTCTCTCTTCATCTCTCTCTAGAAACCAAGGAGAAACCATACATCTCCTTCTCCCTTTCTTCCTCTAAGCATTCAGCAAACACCCCTTCTCCCTCACCATCACTATAAGCCTTCATCTTCTCAAGATAGCTATTCCCTTGGAGCTTGGGATTAGCTATGGGTTTCTTAAGAGGGCTCATCATCATCCTCATATCCATACCCAACTCCATAACAATAGTAGAGGTATATGCTAGATTTAAGTAGTCCCTTTTTGGTTAGAAGTGTTGCTATATATTCGATTAAGGGAAGATGGACGGGAGCATGTATAATTTTAATTTTGTATAAACACTCACACACACTATAGTATATAAATCATGCATGCATGCATGTAGTTAGATTGTAGGATGAGCATGTTAATTTTAATATTTTTCATGTGTTAATTTTGAAAATTTTGTTAGAATTAATATATAATTAAAGTGTGGATAAGGCACTTTAATTCTATAATTAAGTGGTTGGAAGTTTAAATTTGTAGGAATTAAACTTCACACGATTAGTCTATGCACGGAGTAGATAATTGTAGGTTTTTTAATTTCTCAAAACCGAATTTTGGTGAGTGAGAAATTTATACATAAAGTAAACACTTAGTTATGTATTAATGTAGGATTAATAACTAGAGAAGTTATTATCCCACATTGAAATTAGAGCTCCTTAAATTAAACTACATATATAAAAGCTCATCAATAAAGGCATATCAAGTATGCTTGTGAGGGAGTCCAATTGGAAGCTCACACGCGCTCGCTCGCTCAGCACGGCACGACCACGCCTCAGGCTGGGGCTTTGGGAATGCCTCGGCCAAGGCCCAATTATCTTTTTGGAAGCCTAAAATAATTAGGCTTGCCGGATGAGCTTCAGAAGCCCAACAGTGGATGAGTTTGAATTTAAAATTCAAACCTGTAACATCCAAAATAATGGACTGATTAAGGAGGGTGTTAATTGGGCTGTTACTCAGACTGTAACAGTCAATTATAATGACTGAATAATTGACATTAAACTCTGTTGTCCCCCAGCAGACCTATAAAGAGGTTGTCTCCTGCATGCATACATACACAACATATTTTCACCTGAAATATCATTCTCATTCTCCTGCATAAAGCTCCAGTTTAGACGAACGTCCTTAGTTCGCCAGTGCCTCTTCTGATAGTGGTGCTACTTCAGAAAAGGACGAAATCGTTTTATCTTTGGGGTCAAATACTTGAGTCCGTGAGCACTAGTCGGGAAGTATTTTCTCCTAAGGACAGTGGTCTTCCACGACTCGATTTTGTTCCAGTTTCTTCTTTCTATTTCTAATTTTATTTTTCAGAAAATCATTACATTGTAATAACAATCTTAGGACAAAATATCTCTCTACTACATTTCTAGAAAATGGCAAATGAGACAAACACTTGTATAATGTTTATGCCGACATCAAGTCGACAAAGGACCTTTGGGAAGCTCTGGGGAAAAAATACAAGACAGACGATGCAGGCACAAAGAAATTTGTGGTAGCTCAATTTCTTGATTTCAAGATGGTGGACAATCGTTCGATTTTGGAGCAAGCTCAAGAGTTTCAGCTCATTGGTCATGATGCTTCAGCCAAAGACATAAAACTTCCAGTGCCATTCGTGGTGGCATGCTTGGGCGAAAAGTTGCCTCCGGGGTGGGGTGACTTCAAGAATTACTTGAAGCACAAGCGAAAGGAGATGTCAGTTGAAGACTTGATCCTTAAGCTGTGAATTGAAGAAGACAACCAGAAGAACGAGTCCAGGTATAGGGCTCAGATTGATGCCAAGTCGAACCTGTCGGAAATGGGATCTTCTAGTCATAAGAGAAAATGCCCAACCGATAAAAGCAATCATGGAAACAGTGAGCCGAACAACAATGGCAAGGGAAAGTAACCTGCAAATGCTACAAAATTTGCAGGAAATTGTTATATTTGTGGTAAACCAAACCACATGGCAAATAATTGCCGTCTGCCTAAGAAGAAGAAGAAGAAGAAAAAGAAGAAGAAGAAGAAGGTGAATGACAATGTTGTTGAGCAAGATGAATTGGACCTCACTGTTGTGATCTTCGAGGCAAATATAGTGGACAATCCAAGACAGTGGTTTGTCGACACAGGAGCCTCTTGTCATGTCTGTTCTGACAGGGAGGTGTTCTCCAGCTACAAGGCTTCTTCCGGGGGGAAGTTGTACATGGGAAACCAAGCCTCATCTGAGGTGGCTGGAGTGGGCAATGTGGTTCTTAACTTCAGGCAAAGAGCTCACTTTGAAGGATGTGTTGCATGTCCCAGACATCCCGAAAAACTTGGTTTCTGGATCTTTGCTAGTGAAGCATAGGTTTCGACTGGTCTTTGAAACCGACAAGTTTATTTTGAGCAAGCAAGGAGTTTTTATAGGGAAGGGCTTTGTAGTTAATGATTTATTCAAAATGAATGTAATGGCTAAACACCAAGTGAATAATGTAACTTTCACTATGAATGAAAAAACATCTACTTCTTCTCACTTGCTTGAGTGTTCCTCTTTATGAAATTCTAAATTAGGACATGTAAATCTTAATGCTATACAACGTTTAGTAAATTTAGATTTGCTAAAACTGAATGAAGTAAAATCACATGAAAAATGTGAAATATGTGTTGAAGCTAAAATGACCAAATTACCTTTTCATTCAGTAGAAAGGAGCACAATACCTCTAGAATTAATACACACTGATGTGCATGACTTGAAATTTGCACAGACTAGAGGTGGGAAAAAGTATTTTTTAAACTTATATAGATGATTGCACAAGATATTGCTATATTTATCTTCTAAGAAGTAAAGATGAAGCAATAGAAGCATTTAAAAACGACAAACTGAAGCTAAAAATCAACTAGGCACCCGGATTAAAATTATCCGAAATGATCGAGGTGGTGAGTACGTAGCTCCGTTCGAGGAGTTGTGCTCTCAAAGTGGCATAATTCAAACTACAGCTCCTTACTCCCCTCAATCAAACGGCGTTGCAAAACGTAAGAATCGTATTCTTAAAGAGATGATGAATGCCTTGTTGATTAGTCCAGGGTTACCCCAGAACATGTGAGGGAAAGCTGTACTTACAGCTAACTAGATCTTGAATAAAATTCCACTAAAGGAGAGGACAAAACTCCTTACGAGTTGTGGAAAAGACGCAAGCCGTCATACAAATACCTCAAAGTGTGGGGGTGTTTAGCGAAAGTTGAGGTGCCATTACCTAAACAAGTTAGAATTGGCCCTAAAATGGTTGATTGTATATTTGTTGGGTATGCTCTCAACATCAGTGTTTATCGGTTTCAGATCTATAAATCTGAAATTCCAGATATGACTGTGGGCACAATTATTGAGTCAAGGAACGCGATGTTCTTTGAAAATATCTTTCCATGTAGAGAAGAGTGTTAGAAAGTTTGAATAAAGAAATTACTTTTGAGAAAGGAAGTACTTCAAATTTATAAAGAACTGTTGAAGCTACTAGTAGTTCTCGGTCCTGGGAAGAGGAGGAAACAAGACGTAGCAAAAGAGCTAAGACTGCTAAGTCATTCGGTCCTTATTTTATCATATATATGCTAGATGATGAACAGAAGTCAATCAAAGAAGCTCTGTCTAGTCCAGATGCTCCATTCTGGAAGGAAGCAATCAACAATGAAATTGAATCTATCATGCAAAACCACACGTGGGAGTTAACCGACCTTCCACCAAGTTGTAAACCTTTAGGATGCAAGTGGATCCTAAAGAGGAAGTATAAAGCTGATGGTTCAATAGATAAATATAAAGCTCGTTTGGTAGCCAAAGTCTTCAAACAGAAAGAAGGTGATGACTTCTTTGATACTTACTCCACTGTGACCAAGATCACATCTATTCGAGTGCTTCTCTTGATTGCTGGAATACACAATCTTGAGATTCACCAAATGGATGTAAAGACTGTGTTTTTAAATGGAGAGTTGGAAGAGGAGATCTATATGAATCAACCAGAAGGGTTTGTAGTACCTGGACAAGAAAAGAAGATATGCAGACTTGTAAGGTCTTTATATGGTCTCAAACAAGCGCCAAAACAGTGGCACTTGAAATTTAACACCACCATGTTGTCAAATGATTTCAGAAACAACGAATGTGATAAATGTGTGTACGTAAAAGGTACATCATAAGCATATGTCATAGTATGTCTATACGTAGACGATATGTTAATCATGGGAAGTAGCCATGAAATTATCATGGATACTAAGAGGATGTGAAAAGAAATTTCGATATGAAAGATATGGGCTTGGCTGATGTGATTCAAGGAATCCAGATCATTATTCAGAGGGAATTGTTTGACACGTCGGTTTCTAACCTAGTGTTCCGCAAGTGTACGGATGTAGGTGTAGTACTATTGTCAAGGTCGATCCCACAAGGAATAGGGTCTTTAGGTAGTTTGATACCTCAATATTCTAGGAATATCCTAACTAAACACTAATTCAGGAAAGATTGATTTTACTAATTAAAATACTTAATTAACTCTAAATTCAAACTTGAAAACCACGAATAATTAACAATCAAGGGAAAACAGCATCCTAGGGTATCGATTTCAGAATATTTATTCCAATGATGATTAGAATTAACTTATTGATTTTAACCGATCTAATGTTTATTAAGCGGCGCACTATTAACCTAACTCTCCTCTCGAAGTAATTAGATCGTTGATTAACTAAGACAATTACCCTCTCGAGTCAATTAATCCTAGAAACTCCAAACAGTTCATAAACCTACGCCTACACAGTCATAGACAACTGCGCTCTATATCGTACGTCTAATAACAAACCCCTTCTCTCGAAGCGGATTTGTTAAACGAAATTACTAAACCTAGATGGCCAGTCCAAATTTAGTTGTTAAAACGGATATAAAGATAAACATATCAAAGAACGAAATTCAATAAGTTAAAACATAAATCAAACATTATTATAAATAATTCCTACTTTCTAACCCTAGGACACGAATAGCTTAGCTACTCATGCCTAGACTCAATTCAATACAATATTTAAGACAAAACATTCTAAAGAACTAAACTAGGAAAAATTGCTAAACTCGAGTATCTCGTCCCGTTGCTCGAATCTTCGTCGTCGTCCAAGTCGTCTCGTGCCTCAAACTCGGATAATATGTGTGTTGTTTTTTGTAAGAAGCACTTGAATCCTTTTTATAGAGTTAGATAATCCCAATTGAATTAAGAAATCAAATCCTCAATTAAAACAGGATTTTAACAATCGACGCGCCTTTTGACACGGCCGTGTTACTTTAAATGACACGGCCGTGTCACTTTGCAAAATTCCCTTTTCCAGCGATAATTTGACATGGCCGTGTTGCTTTGTGACACGGCCGTGTTCTATTCCAGAACCAATTCGCACATTGCAGACCACTTTTGACACGGCCGTGTCGGTTCTTGCCCCATTTTGCTCCTGGACCGGTTCAGGCCGGTTTGGACCGGTTCTTGGACGATTCGGACCGGTTTGGACCGGTTCTTGGACGGTTCGGGTCGGTTCTCACTGAATTTCACTACTTTGGGCCGATTTTTACTCCGTTTCAACTTGTTTTCTTGTCCGGTAGTCGTAAATCACAATTTTTAGCCTGAAAATGCTCAAAATACCTTAAAACAAGTCAAGTACGTCAATTGGTCACTTATATCATATTTCATACAATTTCCAACCATTTATGCATATAATTCCTATCAAATAGTACCATACATCGACCTAATTACATGCATAATCAACGTGCATCAAAATCCCCCAAACTTAAACTGTTGTTCGTCGCGAACACATTAATTCATGTACTTAGGGCGATTGGATGATAAATTAGTTTCAGAATGATTTTTTTCAAAAGCCTAGACACCGTAGTATAAACGAGCATGTGCGATAGTGCAAAAATCTACTACTTTCGAGACTTAAACTTTCAAAACTTTGGATCCTCACCAGGTAAGTGTTTCTCTCATCTCTCAAGTGTTTATGGCGAGAATTTGAAATTTCACTCAAATTGGACTATACGCTCGGTTTTACCATAGGCTTGCCAATTGTCCACATCAAATTCTGTACATTAATATAAGTAACAAAGAATCAATTAGGACTTATATTTGGTTGTAGTGTTGGTTTAAGGTAAGGTGGGACATATTTGGATACAAGTGACTGTGTATTGGACTAATCAAGTTATATAAATATAACCCCACTACCCCTCAATACAAACACTCAATCTCACTCTTCCCGTCTCAGCAATTCATCCCTTAAGGTGATTTCTTCACCTTCCAAACCCCATACATTCAAGCGATTTTCATTTCTTCGGGTACCACATCTTGGGACTACCCGATTTTCCTATTCAAATTCAATTATTTATATCCTAGCCTCTCCTCAAGAATACTAAAATAACAAACTTCCTCCTTTTTTTTTCGATTTTTTTTTTTTTTTACTAGGAGAGACTATTTTTTCTTGGATTTTACCTATCACTTTCCTCTTATTTCCTTCATTTTTCGAAAACATCCCTACTTACCATTCCTTCTCACACGTTGTTCACCCAATTTCCTTCCAATTCTCCTCCCTCTAACTTGATTAATCCAATTAGGGCCAAAAGAGTTAAATCAAAAGGTTTCGGCTGACAGTATTAGGTGGTGAATAAATAAGGCTTATAAAGCTCAAGCGGGCTAACTAGGGACACTTTTGCACAAAAATTCCGGGTAAAAGGTTTAGTTCAAGGCTCAATAATTGGGTACGAAACAAAAATTTGCCTATATCACTTCCTAAGTCACATTACACTTTCGACCTATTCTTAACGCAGTCTCAAGGCAAGTTCTAGAAACCAAGACATATATCCAATCAAACTCACACCGAAATAAAATATAGCACTTCATAAATAGAAGTCACTTTTTAGGCTCAATTTCTCACACAGGTCATTTTGATCAAAGTTCTTAGTTTACTCAATTTCGTTTGAAATTGCCTATCATGCTCAACTCTTGTGTCAATTTTCAAATTCATGCATACAATCGTATCATCATTAACACTTTATCATCCATCTTTTCCCTAAATTTGCAACAATTACTCCTTGGGTTTGCATACTTTTCCTTTTGACTCTAACAAAAAAAAACTAAACTCTACAACTCAATTATGGACAAATTAAAACAAAGAACTTGAGTGCACACATCCATCAACCCAATACTCAAAATCAACTAAAAATCATAGCACGTTCTCGATAGCAATGGGCACACAGACCCCAAAATAAAAGTAACAAGCATAACAAAGGGCTCACAGACCCAACTTAACTACAAGTTCAACTCAACGCATCAATCCATCATTCAAATTTTTCAATTACACAACCAAATGACTAATAAGACCGTAAAGCAGAAATAACAGCAAAACAATAAACATAGCGGCCAAGACGTCCATAGTTCACCCCCTCCCCCAAACTTGGCTAGAAGCCAACGTTTGGAGGAAAAACTGGTACGCCTTGGTGCTAACTTACAATTCACTGAGGCGGAGGCGGAGGGTGGAACCCATATTGGCTCCAAAACTGTGACATGGCCTCCCACTGACTCTGTTGCTGCTATCTCCACAAACGGTCTTCATCACTTCTTTGCAGCAGTGTGTTGAGTACTCCCCGTTGAGCATGTAATTCAGAGTGGATAGTCTGAAGTGATCCCCGGATCTCCGTGCGGTGCCTCTTCATCGAGGTTTGGAACATCTGCATCGACTCGGTATGGAGACGAACATCATCCCGTAATGAGTTGATGATGCCAACCATATCGTCATTGAGCTCCGATGGAGAAGCAACTGTCGTAGATGCTCGTTTCTTCCGGGGCTGTCTCGGAGTGTGGCTACTTTGCTCAGGTGGTAGCCGAGACTGGAACACTTCGGAGTTCGGTGGTTGGGAGTGCTGGAGATGGTCTTCAGTGGATATCGACAAATTCGCTGTATCATGGACTCCGGTAACCGCTGTCCCTAACTCATATGGTAGACGAAGGTAGGGCCCAACATTTTGGTAAACATACGGGACAGTCCCATCCTCACCGAGGACCACCACTTGCATCAATTCAAGCAAGTCCCATGTAAATTGGACTTCCCCTCTTACCGGCTCCATCTCAGTTACGTCAATGTCATCAAATGCAGCGGCAATAGGAGTGATCAATCCTCCAATCATAATGCTGTCCTTTTATTTTCGGATGACATTCTCCAGGTGCTCCATCAATATCCGGGTGTAGTCCACCTTATACCCATGCAATATGTTCCACAACATATGCAATTCACTCTGTCTCACAGCTCCTACTTCACGCCGAGCAAAAAGCGTGTAGGCCAGCAACTTCTGTATATACCGGATGACTGGACTACGAATCCAGGAAGCTTTTGCGGCCTTGGAGATATACGGTTGGGCTGCTACAATTGGTGGTGCAGCCGTCAACAATGCCCAAAACGAATGCGGGTCAAATACCTCCGGTGGGGGTCACTTTTGCAAAAGTTGGGAAGCCATATATCTTGTCCAGCTCATCGTAGGTCAATGTTCGAACTTTCCCCATCAATTGGAACGTGATGTCGTTTGGACGGGTGGAGCGAAAAGAGATGGCTGCGATAATGTGGAATATGCTCAAGAACTCGAGGGTGATCCGTCTGTATGTCTGCTGCGTCCTCATGAGCTGAAGTAACCCGACTCGGTTGAGCAAAGCACGGACATTGTCATGAATGCCCATGGCCCGAGTCAAGTTATCACTGCCAAACCGTGTGGGAATGACAGTGCGATGCCTACGCTCCTCAAACCGAGTCTTATGTTCCACCTCCGTCAAAGAGAACCCGAAAAGGGTCTGACTGTCATTTGGGTTGACAGTCGAGGTGTCTTCAACCATGACTTGCTTGCTTCTGCTACGACTAGATTGTAATTTCGGTGGTGCCATTTTCTAGAATCCTGTGCACACACTCAACAACACACAAATCAATAGGGCCATAATCCTTAGTTTAGCACAAACATAGACAAAAATGAAATATGCCAACATATATAGCAAGATATTCATAGGCTAGTGACGCCCGAGCCATTTATGCGTTTTATACCCCCTATCCTATGCTCAACTCCTACCCACTTCACTTGGGAGATCGTGAAATAATGGAACTTCGAATTTTAGCAACTGGAGCATGCATCATAATTCCATTAAGTCGTACAATGTGTAGAATTGTTATAAGGAATAGAAATCAAGTGACATAACATCAATATAAACCATGCACATAACATGTTTGATAATATGCCTCAATGAGTCCAACACATGAATTTCAATCTCGGGGTGCTCGTTCCATGTTAACCTCAACATTTTCATCTAATTCTAGCAACAATCACAACAATTTATACTCATTACGTAACCCCATTCACTACTCGCACAAGTTCATACCCAAATTGCATTATTTAACACATAGGTACTACAATACTCACTTGAATCGTGAAATTAATTCATCCCCAATACGAATTAAGCATCAAAATTGAATGGGAAACAAACTAATAAGGGTTAGTGTCACTTACCGGAGAAATTTAGTCGGAGAAAACCCAATTCGGAATGTGCCCTAGGTCCTTGGAAGTGGGTCGAAATTTCCGACTTTGGTGGAGGTAGTGAGTGAGTTAGAGTGTGTGAGTTGGATTATGGGTGAATTTGAGTGTGTTTGTGTGTGAATTGGTGAAGTGTGGGTGAATTTGTGTGTGCTTCGTGCGTGAGTATGAAAAGAGAAAAGGGAGGACGAAATAGAACCTGTTCGCGTTTTTTAAACTGGCTGAAAGTGTGACACAGGCGTGTTGTAATGTGACACGGCCGTGTTGTGTTTGAACCAATTTCTGTATTTCTGGAGCACTTTTGACACGGCCGTGTTCAGTATGTAACACGGCCGTGTTGCATTCCAGTGTGTTTTGACTGTCTGAACCCTCTTTTGACACGGCCATGTTAAGCATGCGACACGGCCGTGTTGGAGTTGAACCAAAATTGGCTTTCTGAGGCGTTTTTGACACGGCCGTGTTCCATATGTAACACGGCCGTGTTGCATTCCAGCTTGTTTTGCCTTTTGGAGCGATCTTTTGACACGGCCGTGTCATTTGTGAGACGCGGCCGTGTTGCTTTCCAGTAGATTTTTCCCTTTTCACGCTAGTTTTGACATGGCCGTGTTGAACAAGTAACATGGCCGTGTTACTCCGTTTTCCTTCCACACGCCATTTTTCGTCCTTTTGACCCCCGTTTCTTGCACTACTCGTCCGTATTGAGTCCTAAGATTTGAACACGAAACAAAAAACATAAAATTACCATAAACTAAAAAGAATTTAAAGACAATGCAAAAATACTAAATATCGGGTTGCCTCCCGACAAGCGCTTGTTTTACGTCTCAAGCTTGACGACCTTTGACTCTACTTTGCTTCTTTCAACCGCACTTCATGGATGGTTTGAATTTGGTCGGACTTGTAGTATTTCTTTATGCGTTGTCCATTCACGAGAAATGTGCTCCCGTCTTGATTCAACAGCTCCACTACACCCGATACTCGGACAGTTTTGATTGTGAATGGCCCGGACCATCGAGATTTCAGCTTGCCCGGAAAAAGTCGTAGACGAGAGTTGAACAAGAGAACTTGTTCCCCAGCTTTAAATACGCGATTCGTGATCATTCGGTCGTGGAACTTCTTGACCCGTTCTTTGTACAAGCTGGAGTTTTCGAAAGCTTGTTGTCTAAACTCCTCCGATTCGTTGAGCTTTAAGAGTCGCTCTTTTCCAGAAGCTTCGAAGTCGAAATTCAGCTTCTTGACTGCCCAATACGCTCTATGCTCCAATTCAACCGGTAGATGATATGCCTTCCCAAACACCAATTGATACGGCGACAGCCCCAATGGAGTTTTATATGACGTCCTATATGCCCAAAGCGCATCATCTAACTTCATCGCCCAATCTTTCCGGTTCCCATTTACCGACTTCTCCAGTATCTGCTTGATTTCTCGGTTTGCTAGTTCCACTTGGCCATTGGCTTGAGGATGATACGGAGTGGTCACCCGATGTTTTACCCCATACTTAGCCAATAATGCAGCCATCCATCTATTACAAAAGTGGGAGCCCGCATCACTAATCAAGGCTCTTGGAGTGCCATACCTTGTCAAGATGTTCTTTTGGAGGAATTTGAGCACCACCTTGGCGTCGTTTGTTTGGGTCGGAACAGCTTCCACCCATCTCGAAACATACTCCACAGCTACCAAGATGTATTGGAACCCACTTGAAGATGGAAAGGGTCCCATAAAATCTATCCCCCATACATCGAACAACTCAACTTCAAGAATTGAGGTAAGAGGCATCTCGTGCTTCTGTGTGATTCCTCCGGTCCTTTGACACTTATCACATTGCAGAATGAAGGCATGACAGTCTTTGTGGATTGTTGGCCAATAGAAGCCACTTTGAAGCACCTTCGCTGCTGTTCGTGCTGATGCAAAATGTCCCCCAGTTGGGGATGAGTGACAATGTGTTATGATATCTTTCACTTCCTCTTGAGGAACACACCGTCTAATGATTGTATCCGCACACCTCCTATAGAGATAGGGATCATCCCATATGTAGAACTTCACATCATGGAAAAATTTCTTCTTCTTATGATGAGGGAAGTCCGGAACGATCCCACTCGCTATAAAATTGGCGATGTCACTATACCATGGCCCATTCTCCACAAACATCACGTGCTCGTCTGGAAAGATGTCACTAATGGTTGTTTGTTGACCCTTTGCATCCGCTTCATTCAGCTACCACATTTTCGCAGCCCTTCATATCTTTGATCTCCAAGTCGAACTCTTGTAGAAGCAGTATCCATCTAATTAGCCTTGGTTTGGAGTCCTGTTTAGCAAACAAATACTTAAGAGCAGTATGATCAGTATAAACTATTGTTTTAGCTTGTACAAGATATGAACGAAATTTATCACAAGCATAAACAACAGCTAACAATTCTTTTTCTGTGGTGGTATAGTTTGCTTGAGCGGGGTCGAGAGTTTTGCTGGCATAGTATATGACCCAAAAAATCTTCTCCCGCTTATGACCCAATGCAGCTCCCACCGCCATGTTGCTCGCATCACACATAACCTCGAATGTTTGTGACCAATCAGGTGTAATCAGTATTGGAGCAGTAACCAATGCCTTCTTCAGCGTCTCAAAAGCCTGTATGCATGCATCATCGAAAACAAAAGAAGTATCTTTTTCTAACAAACAAGATAAAGGTTTAGCAATCTTAGAAAAATCCTTTATGAACCTTCTATAAAACCCTGCATGTCCTAAAAAGCTTCTAACCCCTTTTTCATTCGTAGGAGGTGGTAATTTCTCTATTGCCACTACCTTAGCCCTATCGACTTCTAATCCTTGTGCTGAAATTTTATGTCCTAAGACTATCCCATCTTTTACCATGAAATGACATTTTTCCCAGTTAAGGACCAGATTAGTTTCTTCACACCTGTTAAGCACCTGAGCTAAGTTATCTAAACAGTTATCGAAAGACGAACCGAATACAGAGAAATCATCCATAAAGACCTCCATTATATTTTCTATCAAACCCCCAAAGATTGCCATCATACACCTTTGAAACGTAGCAGGGGCATTACAGAGCCCAAATGGCATTCTACGAAAAGCAAAGACACCATAAGGACACACAAAAGCAGTTTTTTCTTGGTCCTTCGGGGCAATTACAATCTGATTGTACCCAGAATAACCATCAAGAAAATAATAATACTCATATCCTGCTAACCTATCAAGCATTTGATCTAGAAAGGGAAGGGGAAAATGGTCTTTACGAGTGGCTGCATTAAGTTTCCTATAGTCTATACATACACGTCAGCCCGTGATTACCCTAGTGGCACAACCTGCGGTGGACTTACCCACTTACTATCAGAAATAGGAAAAATGATCCCAGCGTCTAACCACTTAAGTACTTCTTTCCTAACTACTTCTTGCATCATTGGCTTAAGCCTACGTTGGTTGTGAAAAGAGGGTTTATACTCATCTTCCATCAGAATTTTATGCATGCAAATCATAGGACTAATTCCTTTCAAGTCGGCTATTGACCATCCTATAGCAGATTTATACTTCCTCAATACACGCAATAGCTTATCAGTTTCAACATCAGTAAGGGAAGAGGAGATTATTACCGGATATTTGTGCTCATTATCTAGAAATGCATAGCGCAGATGATCAGGCAATGGTTTCAGCTCCGGGCATCCATCGCCCCCTTTTTGCTCTTCTTCAACCACCTTCTTGTTTATGTTTCCTTGAGTCGAACTCCCCTTAGGAGCATCCTGCAAGGCATTCAATGCACTAACACTTTCGGCAAGATCAAGGTCAGTAGGGTCATGGAGATTAACATTATAAATAGAATTGGTAATGCATGTTTCAAGGGCATCACTATCATTTGGGGAGGTTAGTTTCCTATAAAATGCAGCTTCAATTGAATCTTCAACTGGCTCATATTGGAAGACAACTCCCCAAAACTTACTTGAGTCTGCACCATTGTATTCTCTAACCTCTTGATGTCTGCCCCTTGCCCAGTTATATGCTTGTTTAGCTCAATAAATTTTCCTTCTACTTTCTTCTCCAATTGAGCTAACTTCTCATCATACTTTTCAAACTGTGATTGGGCAATCTCTTCTTGTGATGGCTTCTTACTGTCATGTATCATACCGTTTGTAACAGCAAACCCAGGTGGTGGATTGAGTGTGTTCTTGGAATTCCCATATGAGAAGTTTTGTTGATTCCGATTTTGTGGGTACTGATTGTACCTAGGCTGGTTGTTTTGGAAGTTGTTGAAGTTCCTTTGATTTAGAAAATTAACTTCTTCAGCTTCTTCTTGACCCCCTGTCTGTTGTGCCAACGTCAGACTAGTTAGCATATTGACTTGACTCATCAGGGCTGTCAGCTGTGATGTGAGTTTGTCCAGCGGCTCATTGCTGACCGTCTCCACTTCCATAACATTCACCACCCTCCGTGGCTGGTTTCTCTCGTTTGGCCACTGATAACTTGTTCTAGCCATAGCATCCAAAATCGAGAATGTTGTCTTTACTGATGTCTCCATCAAGCTACCACCTGCAGCTGCGTCCACTTGGTTTCTGGTCGGAGCGAGTAAGCCATTATAAAACTTACATATCTGCTGCTTTTTCGTAAACCCATGTTGAGGGCAACTCCGGATAAGATCCCGGAATCGCTCCCAAGCTTCTCCAAACGGTTCTTGATCCAGCTGTTTGAACTGATTAATTTGATTCTGCAAGTCGAGCATCTTGCTCGGTGGAAAGTACTTCAATAGGAACGAAGTGCTCAACTCTTCCCAGCTGGTGATATCTTCCAAGGAATTGAACCATTGGAGGGCTCTATCCTTCAACGAAAAAGGAAACAATCGCAGCTTAACCTGCTCATGTGGCACATGGTTTATTTTGATTGTGTCCGCCAATCTTCGGAACTTTATCAGGTGAGCGTTCGGATCCTCCAATGCACTTCCTCCATACTGGTTCTGCTGCACTATGTTGATCAATGCAGGCTTCAGCTCGAAACTATTGGCATTCAGAGGTGGGGGTCGTACTCCTCCTGACTGTTGATTAGATTTGGCCTTAAACAGTCACTAATGGGTGTATCGTCTTCTTCTCCCGCATCTGGCTCTATTGGAATCTGTCTGTGCTGTTGTGGCAACTATTGCTGCTGTACAGGTATCTGCTGCTGTATGTTAGTGACTCGATCGTCCAATCGTGCTAAGGCTGTTAGCACTCTGTTTAATGCTTCATC
Organism: Ajuga chamaepitys; assembly: GCA_958295605.1. NCBI lineage: Eukaryota > Viridiplantae > Streptophyta > Magnoliopsida > Lamiales > Lamiaceae > Ajuga > Ajuga chamaepitys. Next base: position 33,231,932 of record OY282497.1, on the reverse strand, counting down.
ATTCGGTTGCTGCGGTGGGTTCTCCATCTCAGACCTTCTAGTGCGGTGTCTACGAGCTGTCGCTTCAATCTCTGGATCGAAGGGAAGAAGTGTCTCTTTTCCTTTTGATCTGGTGTGCATGCGATGCCTGATAACACCAAAAACAGTAAATACCGTGTAACACCAAAATTAACAAAAATAAAAAACGAAAATTAAAATTAAAATTACAAAAAAAATAAAATCTAGTCTAGTTTCCTCCTATTTTTCAAGATAAAAACTAAGCGCTAAATCGTATTCCCCGGCAACGGCGCCAAAAACTTGACACGTCGGTTTCTAACCTAGTGTTCCGCAAGTGTACGGATATAGGTGTAGTACTATTATCAAGGTCGATCCCACAAGGAATAGGGTCTTTAGGTAGTTTGATACCTCAATATTCTAGGAATATCCTAACTAGACACTAATTCAGGAAAGATTGATTTTACTAACTAAAATACTTAATTAACTCTAAATTCAAACTTGAAAACCACGAATAATTAACAATCAAGGGAAAACAGCATCCTAGGGTATCGATTTCAGAATATTTATTCCAATGATGATTAGAATTAACTTATTGATTTTAACCGATCTAATGTTTATTAAGCGGCGAACTATTAACCTAACTCTCCTCTCGAAGTAATTAGATCATTGATTAACTAAGACAATTACCCTCTCGAGTCAATTAATCCTAGAAACTCCAAACAGTTCATAAACCTATGCCTACACAGTCATAGACAACTGCGCTCTATATTGTACGTCTAATAACAAACCCCTTCTCTCGAAGCGGATTTGTTAAACGAAATTACTAAACCTAGATGGCCAGTCCAAATTTAGTTGTTAAAACGGATATAAAGATAAACATATCAAAGAACGGAATTCAATAAGTTAAAACATAAATCAAAACATTGTTATAAATAATTCCTACTTTCTAACTCTAGGACACGAATAGCTTAGCTACTCATGCCTAGGCTCAATTCAATACAATATTTAAGACAAAACATTCTAAAGAACTAAACTAGAAAAAATTGCTAAACCCGAGTATCTCGTCCCGTTGCTCGAATCTTTGTCGTCGTCCAAGTCGTCTCGTGCCTCAAACTCGGATAATATGTGTGTTGTTTTTTTGTAAGAAGCACTTGAATCCTTTTTATAGAGTTAGATAATCCCAATTGAATTAAGAAATCAAATCCTCAATTAAAACAGGATTTTAACAATCGACGCGCCTTTTGACACGGCCGTGTTACTTTAAATGACACGGCCGTGTTGCTTTGTGACACGGCCGTGTTCTATTCCAGAACCAATTCGCACATTGCAGACCACTTTTGACACGGCCGTGTCGGTTCTTGCCCCGTTTTGCTCCTGGACCGGTTCAGGCCGGTTTGGACAGGTTCTTGGACGATTCGGACCGGTTTTGACCGGTTCTTGGACGGTTCGGGTCGGTTCTCACTGATTTTCACTACTTTGGGCCGATTTTTACTCCGTTTCAACTTGTTTTCTTGTCCGGTAGTCGTAAATCACAACTTTTTAGCCTGAAAATGCTCAAAATGCCTTAAAACAAGTCAAGTACGTCAATTGGTCACTTATATCATATTTCATACAATTTCCAACCATTTATGCATATAATTCCTATCAAATAGTACCATACATCGACCTAATTACATGCATAATCAACGTGCATCATTGTTCTGACTCAATCTCACTATGTAGAGAAAGTACTCAGAAAATTCAGTGCCTTTGATTATCCACCTGCCAAAACTCAATTAGAACTTAATGTTCATCTGAAGAAGAACATGGGTGAACCTTGTAGCTCAAATGGAATATGCAAAAGTAATAGGGAGTCTTATGTACATAACAAATTGTACTAGACCGGATCTTCCATGTTTAGTTAACAAAATGAGCAGGTTTACAAGTAATCCAAGTCAAGAACATTGGAAAGCTTTGACAAGGATTCTGAGATACTTAAAGTATACTGTGCATCATGGGCTAAATTACACGAGATATCCTCCAGTAATTGAAGGGTACAGTGATGCAAATTGGATTTCGGACATGGAAGACTCTTTTTCCACAAGTGAATTTGTTTTCACTATTAGAGGTGGAGCAGCGTCATGAAAATCAACAAAGCAACGTGTATAGCCAGATCCACCAGGGAATCGGAATTCATCGCTTTGGATAAAGTTGGTGAGGAAGCAGAATGGCTTCGTAATTTTTTAGAAGATATTTCATGTTGGAGTAAGCCAGTACCGGCTATTATTGTTTATTGTGACTGGCAAGCCACAATAGGAAGAGCACTAAATAATATGTATAACGGTAAGTCTAGGCACATACGCCATAAACAGAACACCGTGAGACAATTGATCTCTAGTGGGGTTATCACAATAGACTATATAAAGTCTAAGGATAACTTAGCGGATCCGTTGACCAAAGGTTTAAACCGAGATCAGTTGGTCAAATTGCGAGAGGGAATGAGAGTAAAACCCACCAACTAAAGAATGATCAAAATGGACACCTAACCATGCTGAGTGGAGATCCCACAAACTTGGTTCAATAAGAAAACTAAGTTTTGAAAGTTCAGGAGAAGCACTTGGAAGACTATGTCTTCAAATTCCATTCCTAGAACGCAAGATAAGTACGTAAGACCTGTTACGGTGGTAGAGGATAAGTCTTATGACTTTTTATGACTTCGAAATACCTCAAGGAGGGTAGAGTAGTACAGGATACTCGATAAAGAAGTCACCTAGATAAGTATGAAGTAAAGGACCACTTCAAAATGAAACACTTATGAATCCAAAGAGGGTCCATGGCCGAAACGGACCAATACGTGAGAACAAGGATGTTCTGGTCAGTATTGTGTAAACGCTGTTGACTAGGTGCACACTAAGGGGGATTGGTTTAAGGATTAAAAATCTACCAAACCGCCGCCGGTGTATCCGACAGTGGATTGCTATGGAAGGTTCAAAGTCACAAACTACCTTTCTTTAGGCAGTACTGAACAATAAGAGTCTGGACTGGAGGTTGCATTCATGCATGCATTAATTTTCACTCATGTGGGGGATTATTAGAATTAATATATAATTAAAGTGTGGATAAGACACTTTAATGCTATAATTAAGTGGTCGAAAGTTTAATTTTGTAGGAATTAAACTCCACACGATTAATCTACGCACAGAGTAAATAATTGCAGGTTTTTTAATTTCTCAAAACCGATTTTTGGTGAGTGAGAAATTAATTCATAAAGTAACTACTTAGTTATGTATAAATGTAGGATTAATAACTAGAGAAGTTATTATCCCACATTGGAATTAGAGCTCCTTAAATTCAATTATATATATAAAAGTTCATCATTAAAGGCATATCAAGTATGGGAGTCCAATTGGAAGCCCACATGCGCTCGCTCGGCTCAGCTCGGCACGGCCATGCCATGCCTCGCCTTGGGCTTGGACTTTGTGTCTTTGGGAATGTCTTGGCCAAGGCCCAATTATCTTTTTGGAAGCCCAAAATAACTGAGCTTGCCGGATGAGCTTCAGAAGCCCAACAGTGGATGAGTTTGAATTTAAAATTCAAACCTGTAACATCGACAATAGTGGACTGATTAAGGAGGGTATTAATTGGGTTGTTACTCATCCTCTAACAGTCAATTATAATGACTGAATAATTGACATTAAACTCTTATGTCCCCCAGCAGGCCTATAAAAGAATGTCTCCTGCACGTATACATACACAACATATTTTCACCTGAAATATCATTCTCATTCTTCTGCATAAAGCTCCAGGTTAGACGAACATCCGTAGTTCGCCGGTGCCTTTTGTGATAGTGCTGCTACTTCAGAAAAGGACGAAATCGTTTTATCTTTGGGGTCAAATACTTCAATCCATGAGCACTAGCAGTGAAGTATTTTGTCCTAAGGACAGTGGACTTCCACGACTCAATTCTATTCCAGTTTCTTTCTTTCTCTTTCTGATTTTATTTTCCAGAAAACCATTAAATTGTAATAACAAATTTTTATATGATTATGCTCGGATATGTGTTAAATATGTTCTATGATTCATGTTGATTTTGAGGCCTTATATGTGATTTTGTGTTGAGATATGATCAAGAATCAGAGTTGATGGATTCGGACTAATTGCATGTTACGTAGGCAAAAGTTGTATAAAAATGTGTTTAGAAATGTTTCGGCTAATCGATGGTATAATTGCATGTTAATTTAGTGATAAAAATGATCTTATATGTTTAGGAAATAATCTTTGGATAATCTTATGGAAATATCATGAGAGTTGAATGAAATGAAGTTTGTATGTTTTAGTTGGAATTATTGATATTCAAGAATTAACAATTTGTGAAAATTGGATAGAAAATGATTAAGAAAAAATTTGTTGAAAGTTTCGGTAAGATTGGAATTTAGGACTAAAGTGATAATTTATGTTGCTTTTGTTGATAATATGCTTTTTATGTGAATCAATATGCAGTGCAATTTTCTAGAAGTAAATTGAGCAAAATGTGGATTTAAATATATGTATGTGCATTCGGCAAAATGTAAAATTAGGGTGATTATGAACTTATTTGATTAACTCACGAATAATTGGGCGTATAATAAAATAAGGGAAAATTTAGTCATTTAGATGGACATATAGAGTAGCGCCCCAACCTCGCAAGCAGATGAAAGGTTGACACTAAAACATACTTCTACTTTTAAAATATTATTCTGGAAGACCTTTTACGAGCTACAAAATTTAATTATCATTAACTAATCTATTCTTTACACAGAACTAACTCGTAAAAACCCACATCTTTGAGTCGAAAACTTTATGATATGTTCGTAATATCATGAATAGTAGAAATTTCTAATGTAAAAATATTTAATAGATACAATACTCATAACTTCAACTTTACAAATATAATTTAAACACATTTCTACTTGAGACTTAACAATTTAAAATCCAATATTTTTACTGAACTTTTAAAACTACTTTAAAATACTTGCAATTGTAATTAATCAATGTAATTAAAAACTTCTACTTTGATACTTAATTTCAAATGCTATACTTTACTTTATATTCTTCTTACTGGGAACTTGTCCACCCTAGCTAGATCTCATGTCGTCCACTGAGCCTGAAATGTTTAAACATAGCATCATGAGTTATGCAACGTAGTGAGAAACTTTGTAAGCAATTGTACAAAATAAAGATGCACCACAATAACTATATCCTTGACCTATAAGTCAATCTTACGACCCAAAAGCCATATTGTAGACTTAGGAGCCAATCTTACGACTCAAAAGACATATTGTTAACTTGAGAGCTATTCTTATGACTCAAAAGCCATATTGTTAATTTAAGAGTCAATCTTATGATTCAAAAGCCATATTGTGAAGATCACTTGAGAGTCAATCTTACGAATCGAATGCATCTAACTTATGAGTCAATCTTACGACTCAAAAGCCCATCTTACGATTTAAGATTAATCATAAGCTCAATGGTGAACATACAAAGCACAATACAAACTCAATATTATAAAAGCCATGTAGTTACCCACTTATCATGAAGATATTATGTGACTGATGTAGATGTTCTTTGATTGAATTGTTTTGAAGCAGCTCCAAGGTTGTCCGGTCAAACTCGAACTGCACTCGTCGATTTAGACCTTTAGTCTTATAATTTTCTTTATTGCTCTTCTTTTCATCATAACTTATTTTATCTATAATGTAACATACTAAAATAGTTAGACTCAAAATGCACATTTTTTATAAAATCCTTTACTATGGTTGAAAATTATAATTTTTAGGCTCTAAGATCAACTTGTTTTGTAAAATTCATTACAAATCATATATTTCATAAACATCCCTCAAATTATAATTATAAATTGTAACCTCATGTAATTTAATATAGTAAAATAGTTTTTAAAAAGTTGCAGGTAGTGCCTTATAAAATTCATTTTAGCATATTCGACTACTTTATAAATAAAATCAGGTTATTTTGTAAATTTCATTAAAAATCATTAACTCGATGAAATGGCATCAAATTTTAACCATAGACTATATATATATAACCATTTGTTTAAATTCCTAGTAAATAATTTTATAACAGTTTTCAAAGTTGCATGAATAATATGAACTTCTACAAATAAAGAATTCCAATAATATTCACATATTTAGATAATATAAACCTCTAACTATAACTATATAAAACTCATAATTAATTAATAACAAAAATATTAAAAGATACCAAACACATTTAACGAACATGAGTATACCGATTTTATATACTTAGCTGATTTTGCATCACTTAGCGAAATTAATAAATTGACGATCAACAATATAAGATCCATAAGTTGTTTATACTATCAAAAGACAATATTTATAAACCTAAAATTAAGAAGAATTACCCTTGATTAGTAAAACGATATAAATTAATCCCGAAAGATATATATAATTTATAAGTTAAGGGTTATGTGATTACCTCATTATATTCAACCTTCCGAAACGATTAAGTTTCGCGAGAGGAACTTCATCTAATGTAAGTGCATTATGGGCATGTATATTTTTTTATCAGGGGAAATATGAATGGTGAGTATTTATAGGGGTTTAGATAGATGGTGATTGGTACACATCCTTAAACCTTTGGTTGCATGCAAATGGAGGTGGCGGTTTTATGGATAAAAGAGGGTAAGATTTATCGGGATGCAAGTGGCTTTCAGGAAAGCAGGCTACGTGTCCCCGTATCTAATAATACACTTTTAATTTATTTTATGTAGAAGGTGTAACACCCCTCTCTCTAGTAATTTAATACACAACAATGAATAATTTATTTTTATAAAATAGACTATATGGGCAAGTACGATGGTTTTTTTTCTTAAAACAAATATGAGACAAACTAATATGCTACCTTAACACTTTCAAAAGAAATCACAAACTTCACAACATATATTAGAGACACAATACAAAGTACCCAGAGTATGAGTCCGACATGTCATCATCCATGTACACAGGTCTCAAAATTTGAAGAAACTCCCACATCCAATGTAGTACCCCTTAAACAGGTTCGCCTATAATTCGAGAACTATAAGAGTCAAAGCTCAGTAAACAGAAATCATGCATGAATAGTGCACAAACACAATCGATTGGTGAAATGTCAAGTTATGCATGAAACCATTTCTTGAAACTCTGTTCTCAAGAGAAGTTCTTTTGGTGGGAATAAGCTCTTGTCACCGGCACAAGCCTTATCAAAATCACTTATTGACCATACTCGTGACTACCAAGAGTCCTTCCTCCCCCCTTATAGTACACTCGAGAAATCATTGATGGCTGATACGATCAAGTGGCTATCCTCCAGAGACCAGCAGGGCTCGTCTCTTGCTTGCCTCGCAGTCCATCGGAAAATCTACCCCTTCCCATACACGTTATCATAAAGGTGATCTCGCGTGGGATTCTCTTCCATATTATGCCTATCACGGAAGCTTCCCCAGAGACATCATATATACATAATATATCAACTCTATGCCAGTGGTGACCAGCCTCAATACATTTTTTATTTAAAAAATTATGATATTTTTTACTTCTTTTAGATACACATACAATTCTTGCAAATGTTAATACTCATAATTGATCGACAATCTCATCAGTTCACTTAATAACGGAATAGAACACTTTTTACATAGCTATATAACTGCACGTATTACAATCAGTCATCACAAATATCAAGCACATATTTTATGTTCAAACATTGTACTTGCAGATGAATTTCTACTTACTTCTTCTCTGTAGACAAATATTGGAAATTTCCTACTCATGTTTCAGTGTAATTAATCTATAATAACATGACGTACGGGATAAATTTCAATTAATCTAATGAAACTTAGGGTTTTAGTTTGATGGAGTTTTTGCACTTTTGGTCCCATAGGACATCTATTTTTCTCATTTTGGTCCCAAAAGTTGCAAAACTGACCCCATTCGACTGGGCAGTTGCAAAAATAGTCCTTTTGTTACGAAAACCGTTAGATTTTTTGCAATATTAGTCCCAAACGTTATATTCAAGTTTTTCCCTGTTACCATTGCATAAGTAGTCCCAATTTAACTTGCAAATCCAGTCCCAAACCAGACTAGCTGCTTATTTGGAGGGAAAAAATGCATTTTACGGAGGGAAACTTTCTTCTTTTTGGAGCCAAAGCATGTTACACCTGTTACATATACTCCATACATTCATTGAAAGAACAACACATCAAACACAAATAAGCACTCAAAACTAATCACTGAACATGTCATCCTCATCATCAAGTAGGCAAAGACCATATCCTCCCCCCCATCCCGGTGTTGTATGCCATTGTGGTCGAGCAACACGTACTTGGGCATCGTCGACGCCCAACAGCCAAGGACGACTCTTTTACAGTTGCTCGGATTAGAACAATGGCGGCTGCAATTTTTTTGTTTGGCAAGATGAGGTGGAGAACCCACCAAATGTTCCTAGGGGTGGGACTGCAGCTGAAATAGTGATGCAGAGGGTGGATGGCCTGGTTGAGCTAGAACGTATCCTAGCTCAAAGGGACAAGGAAGCAAGCTGAGTGGTCCAAAGCACCGAGGCCATAGTTGGCAATATGAGTGAGGAGATGAGAAGAATGGTCGGGGAACTTGCTGCTCTCAAGAGGATGCTCAAGCTGCTGTTGTGTATGTTTAGTGCAGTGGTTGTTGTTGTTGTTGCTAAATTGGTAGTTTGAGTGTGTAGGCTGCACAAAATGTACCTCTAGTATCAAATGTGTCAATAGGGCAACCTATGTAGTGTATGACTAATGATATGTATTACTAATGTAGTTTATGACAAATGTATTCTGCCTAGCTATAACATCAATGCAGAAAATTTTCCATATCTGTCACTTATTTTCAGAAAAAATCACAATTTAGCTATAATGATTCCCTGGACACAATAATAGTTAAAATTGAGTAAAAACTCTTAAAACATAACACCAACAACAATTTTTAGCTAACTGTTTTAAAATCCACATCAAAGTTGCACAAAAGCATAACACCAATAGTGTTCAGAATTGCACAAAACATTATGCACAAAAAGTAATGCTTAAAATCCACATCAAACTTGGCAAAAGCACCTCAACACCCTACACTCTTACATCCTATCCTTTCCTTTGACATTTTTTTCAGCTGTCTTTTTCAAACTTTACATTGTAACAAACTTCTTACCTTTGGACCTAATTACCTTCATTCTACTTGATTCATTTTCAGTAGCTGGTGATGGTTCTTCTCTCCCAAGATATGAATTTGGCCTGAATGACATGGAAGGTGGTGCCCTTATGTTAGGACCTTTAGGCTTTGGGGGTAGGCAATTCAGTGAGGTGTCCATTGAGTATGTCACACTGCTCTTTGAGTTGGGCTTCTGATATCCAACACATCGGCCCATTTCAGCTCTTTTCCTTGCCTATTTCAAAGATCACATAATCACAGCAGTTTCAGTTTACATGATTAAAAATACATACTTCAACAAATTAAGGCCAGTTTGAGTCTTACAAGTCTTCTTCTCCCTTCTACTGTTGTTGGCCTCAGTTTGTTTGCTTTATCTTGGGCTGCCTCTTCAATTTCTCTTACCAGTGCCTCCTCTTCCTGAGAAAGAGGTGGATACTCCTCTTGGATGTCCATCTCCTCTGGCTGGTTGCCTTGTGTTTCATCATCAGGTTCTTCAGCCTACAGCCACGATTTAAGTAAAGTTCAAAATCACAACTAATTGGCATATCCATAAAAATAAACAGAGAGATTGGCTTACATCATTGGCAGCTGCTGATGATGTTGATCCTGGGAAAACTGATCCAAGAGAAGCAATTTCAACTTTTCTCAACTCACAACCTAGTTTGTTATGCCCAGCCTCTCCATAATACTTGCAGGTTACTGTGAATGACTGTTTGGGCAATTTCTCAAGGCTTGTTTTCAGTTTCTTCTTCCCTTTTGACTCCTTAACAGAAGCATCAAACCTCCTAGCCTTCCTTGGTCTACCTTTCTTCTTTTTCCCAAAGTTTGGGGGCAATGGTGGTATGTAGCCTGTTTTTTTCCACAGCTCCTCACCATTCATGGGTTCAATGTGATGAGCATACACATTAGTGTAGGTTTCAACAGAATAACATGTATGAACATAGTCTTCTGGATCTTTACCAATACAATTGATTGCACTAACTGCATGTTTGCATGGAATACCATTAACATCCCATTTCCTACAATCACAAGATTTACCCAGCAAGTCAACAGAGTACCTAGATCCATCAGAGCTATTCACTTCATACATATATTCATTTGATTTTAGAGGAATGCAATCAACCGAGTCATCTATCATTTTTCTCAGAATCTTCTTGATCCTAGGACAAATTAACTGTCCCTCCCATCTTCTCTCACACCTGTCCCTTTTTTTTTTTTTTTGTAGCCTAGACATACAATATTCTCTGATCTACTCTCACATAGTCATGACTGGCTTCTCCCTAGCATCAAGCAAGGCTGCATTCCATTGCTCACACATATTGTTGACCAGAGTATCACATTTTCCAAAAGTATTAAAATGTGACCTAGACCATTCTGATGGTTGTTTTTTGTCGTTAAGCCATATTACACATCTCTCATCTAACTGCCCAATCTGCTCCATTGCCCTTTCAAAAGCTGGAACTGTGGTCGCTCTGGCTGCCTTCCACAACGGTCTCTTAAATTTATTTCCTCTAAAACCTGTCCTCTTCATATTCCCATGTAAATGCCTAACGCAAAATCTGTTTTCAACTCCAAGCATAACTTTTTCAAATGCATTTATCAACCTTTTTTGTTTATCAGACATAAAAGCATAAACATCCTCCCTTTCACCCATCAAATCTTCATTAATCAAATTCGAAAACCAAGTCCAGTTATCCTCATTCTCTCCAACAACAACATAAGATAGTGGATAAGGATCATTATTGGGATCCATGCAAACAGCTGTAAGAAGCACTCCAGGTGAAGGCCCTCTCAAATGACAGCCATCCACCCCAATCCAAGGCCTGCAACCTGCTTTGAAGCCCCGTTTCAGTGCATGTAAACAAATATACACCCTCTTAAATCTGTTTCCAGCTGGTGTATTGTCAACCTCAAGTTTTACTGTGGAGCCTGGATTTTTCTCAATCAAAGTACCAACATAGTCCCATAGTTAGCATATTGATCAGTGCCTTCACCTTCAATCATTTTCAATGCCTTCTGCTTTGCCTAATATGCCTTGAATGATGAGATGTAGCAACCCAGTTTTTTAGTGGCTTCCCTTCTAAACCCCTTCACACTTCTCTTTGGATCAGATCTGAATTCCTTCTCAAACTTCTCTTCCAGCCACCTTGAATTTGCATTGTCCACAGTGTATTGTTTTGGACATGTATGCGTGAAGTCCATTTGCCTAATCTGAAAAGATTCTTCATTTTTCACCTTCAATGCATTTATATACCATTCACACCCCTCTATTTTGCATCTGGCAGATATTCTTCTCCCATTATTCTTGGTGAACCTTGTGGCATGACCCACCTTGACAGAATAGTTGTTAACAGCTTGTTTGAACAATGTCTTGTTGCAAAAGCTCTGTTCAATCCTGAACTCAGGATTCATTGCAGAGGAAGCTCTAAACACTATTGCATCCTAATTGTTTGCTTCTTCCTCATCACTGCAAATAAACTCAAAATCCGATTCATTACTGTGTATGTCATCTCCAAAGCCTTCAATCTCAGATTCAACATCCTCTTCATCAGCTTGTATTGCTAGCCTAGGACCCAACCATTCAACATCTAGGTCTACATTCTCTTGGTATATAATATCATCCAACAACTCATCACAACTATCCTCCTTCTCTGCATAATCCGCATCCTCATTGCTCCCTTCAACTTCATCCAAGTCAATAATTGCAAGTTGTTTTCCCATATTTGAATCCTCAGTTGCAACATTGCCATCTTTTTCAGCAGAGCATCCATTAGCTATGTGTTCATGTGGTAGACCAACCTTCTAATGGTGCTTACTTTCGTTGACTTTTTGAATAGTACTGTCTTCCTCAGGTTGTCCACTAGATCCTCCACTTTATCACTCTCTCGCAGCAACACAACCTCACCCTCAATCTCTTCTTCTTGGTTAGGAATTTCAGTCTTATTTCCTTCAAGGAAGAGTGCGAACTCTCTCCCCTTCTCTCTTTGAATTAACATCCACAGGTCATATTCACTCTCCACTTCCTTCAACCCAATTTCTTCCACCATGCCATAGAACGTTATACTGCCCATGTAGCCCAACTGTTCAGCCAAGCCTTGCAGATACCTTATGCTAATATTTCTTGAGTCTACATAATCCCAAGCAGAACAGGTCCCTTCTATCCACTTCAACACCTCCCAGTCATTTATAACAACACCTCCATGTTTCAGTTTAAAAGTGTACCAATAAGGGGTACCACCTCTCAAATAATAAATAAAGGGGTCAAACACCCACCCACTCAATCCAAAGAACAATAAAGCCATAAATAAAACTGAAAATGCATTAGCAATGAAAACAACAACACAAGTGGGACAGGTTGTCCTGTAAAAGGGAACCTATTCACATGGGTATGGACCACACAAAACAACAAGCATATAAAGATGCAGTACACATGCATCTAAACCTCGAAATCAATCATGGAAAACTGAGAAAACATACATCAGCACTACTACATTAAAAGCTGTGGAAAATGTACGTGAAAAAACTACTTCAACTGCGCCTAATCTGAAAACATTGCTTGGAAGCACAAAAGAACAACATAGAAGTGAAGTGAAAAACTCATGTTCTTCATATTCTGGAGCTGGGTAGTGCACCATCCACTTTCTACGCATCACCATCTTGCCGATTTCGTTGATTACCCACGAAAATTTGAAAAATTGATGACAATCTTTGTAAAATCGAAGTAAATTTTGGGTGTAAGAAATTAGCGTTTTGCAAATGGGGCAAAATCTGCCGTTTTTTACATTTAATGTTTTTTGATTTAAAAATTGAATTTATAACGTCATTTTTATTATTTTTAAAATGATTATGGCGTCAGCAAATGAGCACGTGTCACACACGTGGCTTAAACGTTAAGTGGAAACGTTTTGGAACTATTTTTGCATTTTTGTTAGGACTATATTTGCATAAAATAAAGAAAAAGACTATTTTTACAATTGCCCAGTCGAATGAATCATTTTGCAACTTTTGGGACCAAAATGAAAAAATCAGATATCTTATAAGATCAAAAGTGCAAAAATCTCGATAAAATACCATCTGAATGATATAATCTTAGTTAACTTAATGATTAGATATATCATGTGTGTACGCATAGATACTTACATACTGAGCCTTAAGTACCCCTTCAAACCATTATATATGTATATATATTAGATGGATTTATAAGTATGTATAGTAGTTGTTTACTTTCAGTTTACCAATAAGCAGAACCAATTTGGTTTATTTATATTTTCATGCAAATATTTCCTTGATTATTTTATTATATAACCATATCTAACCCACCATGATTAGTTAACAAGTATGTTAGTGTGACCTTATTTGCATACATGTAAAGTACTGGAGTTTGAGGCTATTAATCTAAATAGAAAGTCAAAATAAAAGATTTGTTCCCCATAGCCAATTATACATTACACGAATTACTTTCCCCATCTCAAAATAAGTATTTTTTAATCTTATTAAAAAAAATTAAATTAATAAAAATGACAAATATATAAATACAAAATCTAATTAATTAAGTATGTTTTGTGGAATAAAAAAATAATCAATTAAATTAAGTACGTAGGTTGTTTAGGATAATATTAGAAGAATTTTAGTTTTTTTTTAAAGTATCACACTTAAAGTCACACTTAAAGTAGCTTTTACAATTGAAATAGATATTTACTAGGTTAATATAGTTTAGGGAAAATTGGTAAAAATGTCCGTAAGTTTACCCTAATTAAGAAAATATTCATTAAGTTTGGCACTTTTTAAAAATATCTTCTAACTTACGAAAAATTGATAAAATATCCCGTGACCGGCTACTACAGGTTACCCATCAGGTCATCCATGAGTTGGCCTTTTTTTGCTTATGTGGCACTTAATTTTTTGACTTTTTTTGTGTTTTTCCTGCTTAGTCACTTATTAGGGTGGTAAAGAACACTTCCAAAAATTAATTTTACATTTATAAATTAATTTTAAAAATTTTCAAGTTACTTTAAGATTTACTAAAATAATTTTACTGATTTTAAAGATAAAATAAAAAAAAAAAATTAATTTAACATTAAAGATTTTAGTAATCATATATCTATTTATATTTTTGTTTTTAAATCATTCTATAATTTATTTTGAATATTTTACATATTTTACAATCAAGATTAATTCAAAATAATATATTAAAGATTTATTAAAATAATTTTTCAGATTAGGATTTAAAACTATGAATTTTTAAATATTATATAAATTTAATTATCATTTATATCTAATTTTAATATTATATTAATTTATATATATATATATATATAGATGTATATTTTTTTTATTTTCTTTACCATCCTAATAAGTGACTTAGCAGAATAAATGCAAAAAAAATAAAAAAATTAAGTGCCACATAAGCAAAAAAAAGCCAGCTCATGGATGACCTGATGGGTAACCTGCAGTAGCCGGTCACGGGACATTTTTATCAATTTTTTATAAGTTAGAAGGCATTTTTAAAAAGTGCCAAATTTAAAGAATATTTTCTTAATTAGGACAAACTTACGGGACATTTTTACCGATGTTTCCTACAGTTTATTATCGATTTCTTATCAACAAAGAACCACCAGACCGTCTTAAAATAGTTATTATTCAGACCAGAAACCTAATATGTTTCATAAAAATTATAATGAATAAAATTCAAGGTTTTAGATACAAACCTGATACCCTCCACCGTATAACCTAATATGTCCTCCATTTTCATTATTTGGTGAGTGACACTTGTGTGCATGTGATGTATAAATTAAAGCATGAAACTCGAAAAACGCGCTCAATTATAATTAATAGTGATTTTTGCGTCGTCAAACGGCTCGCGCTCGCGACTCAACGAACGTATACTATTAGACAACATAATATATATTATTAGGAAACAAAATATATATACTATAAGACAACATAATATATTATTCAAAAAAAATTATTGTACCTGTAACTAATAAATGTATATTATTAGGCAACATAATATATACTATTAGACCAAAAAAAAAGTTAAAAAAAAAAAGAAAAAGAAAAAATTGAAAATTACGCATGGGTCGGGGCAACAGCAATGAATCACATGCAAATCTCAATATGGACTGATGTACAATAAGTCTATGGTGCATGATATGTACACAAGTTTTTACCTTATTTGATTTTACTGTTAACTAGTAATCCCCTTTCTTTCTATTTGCTTGATGCGTGTTGGTTTTTAAGAAGAAAAAGACGCACACTTGTCCCAATCATGAACAACCGCCTTTACTCCACCAATTAGTTAAATACATTCATTTCCTATTATCATCATCATTGGTGACGGACGAAAAAATTTATTCGAGGGGCATTCATTTATGGACGAATCTAGGAATTTATTTCACGGGGTGATTTTTTTTTTTCTTTTTACTATGTTATAAGATTATGTGTCAATTTTTTTCCAAATAGAAGACAAATTTTGTAGGCTACAAATTAAATTAAAATTTTGCTCTAAGCTTAGAATATTAGATAAATTACATTAAAAATTAATATATTAAAAAATTTAAAAGGAGGACTGTCATTGTGTGGCCCCTAAATATGTCCATATGCCTCAACAATTGTCAACTCTATAAATAAACCTAGAAAATTACTAACAATTTAGATAAGATAAATAAATTATTTTAATTACGAAAAGAAGAAAAATGATATAATGTCTCTATATTCATTATATTTTTTAACATCTTTACCTTTGTTGTTTATAGAGAATAATACATTCATCTAATTTAAACTAAACTATATTATTATTTATTTTATTTAATTAAGTCGTATTAAAATCGAAAAAAATACACATATAATAGCACATTACGATGAGACTAACATATATAATAGCACATTATAACGAGGTCAGGGGGGCTCAGTGCCTCCCTTGGCCCCTGCCTGCGTCCGTCACTGGTCATCATCATCATCAATGATACTCTTTACACTTTTAATACTCTCAATATTATAAACTTACTGGATTTCACATTTTAAATTTGTCATGTATAATCTTATATTATTTAGCTCATCCCAATATATTAGGTTAAGGGTGCCATTGAATAATGTGAATACTTCAAAATTCAATCATACAATAAAAGACAAATAAAATGCAAATTGAAATATAAATAAAATTGTAATAGCACGTGAAATGCAAGAACTATATTAGCTAGTTATTAATGAGAAGGCCGGGTATTACATCCACCCTTATAAAAATTTCGTCCCCGAAATTTTATTTACTCTTGCATTGCAATACTTAAAGTCTTTTTTTGCAAAGTATATCTAGTTTTAGTTACAAAGCCAATATTATTTTAAAATATTTAATTTACATATGCACATGCTCGAGACACTTTAGACGTTAATACATGAAAAATTATTTATTTTCTTACTATTATTTGTTTTAAGAAAAATAAAATGGAAGACACGGAAGTGAGGCGTAGAATTGTATTTTCTCATTCAATCAGAATCCTTTTATATGAGGTTTGATGAATCCTTTTATATAAGGTATACAAAGTAGGGTTACAAGAATATACAAAATATGGTAAACGCCTAAATTACCCCTCATCGGTTACTTTTGATGAAGACACGCTGATTGTATTTTTTCTTCAGTACTCCCTCTTGTGCCAAATCAAAAGGGTGAATGGTGCATAACTAGTTGCCTCGTTAAAAACCTTGCCAAGTAACAAAACTCAATAGCAAAAAATAAACCTTTGTCGAAGGAAAAATAGTGCAACGCACCTATGCTGAGACTGCCCCTGAAGTCTACACATCTCTCTTGATACTTATATCTATCAAGAGACGTTTATAAATTTCCAAATCCTTGATTCTACATAAATCATGATGAAAATCCATTATTACTAGTTATAGACAAACTTTGTGATATATGCTTCGTATAATCATCTCTGGTGTAGCCTAATTTCGTCTTCTTGTTGCAAGTTGCACTATCTTCATAAATTCAGGTAGGTCTTCTATGGTAGGAATCAACTCACTAGCCTCTTCTTATGATGATCTTTGATCACATACATTTGCAAACTACTATATGTAGGATAATGATCTCCGGATTAGTTGATGAGGTAACTTGAGGAGACATGCATGCTTGGTTGATCTTCAAGATTTCATCATATTACTCATGGTAATACATTACCAATTAAGTAATGACCTTTACATTGATTAATGCGATAACCAACATAAATAAAACCAACTAAAGTAGTATTGGTATTTCTGAGTAGGGGGTAGCATCAACATTTTGTGTAGGAACTACATTTTCATTTATAATCCTTATTGTCTCTATGTATGAGAGCATTTGACATTTTCTTTAGAGATTACAATTTCTTTTGCGATCTCTTAGTCTCTAATATGGAAAGAACAAATCCATGTCAATGGTTTCTTTTAGATGTCAAAATACTTTTTGACATCATTTCACTAATATTGCGTTTTCCTGAATAAAATATAACCAACAAGTTCTTTCAAAAAAGTAATACATGGTTGAGTGCATTGAACTTTTTGAACAATAATGCACACATTTCAATTGAGTAGAGAATTTTATCTCCCAATAGCTATTTGTCATTTCCTTTAGACTCCAATAGATCTTTTCTTATGTCCACACTTCAGCCAATCACAGGAGTGCTAACAAATTGCACTGTTTCCAGGTTAAATCGCCTGATAAGCTTTTGGATATGTGCAAATTGAGGAATAAGTATTCCACAAACTCGATCTTCTAGTTTAAGAGATAATATCGAGTTTTCTCATGATTCTTTATCTCAAATTCGGATATCAAATATGTCATGGTTTCTCTTATTTCTTTAAGAGTACCGATTAGATCCATAACATCGACATACATAGTTATAGTTGAGAATCCGGAACTTATTTCCTTTATAAATGCACAAATGTAAAGTTAATTTTTCTTTCCCTTCCCAACCAAGTAGTCACTGTGTGTAGCATTTTCTTCTACACTACAAGAAATTTAAGGTTTCGTTACGATAAAATTCCTCATGTAAAATTCATATTTCGTCACTGTAAGTATTTGGTGATGAAATTTTAGCGTCACAAAAATCGTCATGGTATGTCCGTATTATTAGGTGTATGTGACAATATTAGAATTCGTCATAAAAAATATGATTTTTGATGACGTTAATTGCTATCGACACCATATATTATAACTTATGGTGACACTTAATTCATCACTTTTAGCATCCAAATTTTGTCATTTAATATTGTATTTCGTCATTGAAAGTAAACATATAGTATGACGAGAGCTATTTTTGTCATCAAAACATTAAATTCTGGTGACGAAAATTAATGTACTACCCAACTCATAAAATGTTGGTGACAATTCCATCGTCACAATTATATTAATTATTTTTTCATGTTTATAATAAATCATCACAAAATAATTACTTTATAGTTACAAAATACCTATCTTCACTTTTATCAATATTTATTATGACAATGCATTACGTCAGCAGAGACTAAAACTTAGTGACAAAAATTTCACCGTCATAAATTTAGCACAAGTGGTGACGATGTATTTTGTCACAACAAAATTGTCTGGAACAATGAAAATTGTATTGTCTCTAAGGACTTGGATATGCCGACTATATACTTTATCATTGTAAAGTGACATCTAGTGACACCGATCACTAAATGAGTAAAAGTAGTGACGACTTAAGTGCGTCACCATATAATTGTATGACGAAAAAGGTTATTATTCGACATCCACTTATTGAGAAATATTTCTTATTTAATGTATAATACATATTTGAAATATAAAAAATTATCCATTTTAAAATGACAAGTGTATTAAACTAAAGAGTGTCAAAAGAAATTGTAAATATTTAAGCAAGAACACTAAGAATTATAACAAATATACAAAAAGAATGTCAAATATCGAAGTTTGATATGCAAAATAGGAACATTGTTGGAGCATACAAAATAACTCGCTAGCAATCATCACTTAGAAAAAGAATCACGAATACTTACAAAAGTACAAAATTATTTCCTAGAACTTATCTTCAAACTTCACTCTTCATACTCCAAAATGCCAATGATGAAAAAATCATCGTCCTTTACCTTCTCCAGTTCCCAATCTCTGCACAATGTGTGCGTTTATACAATTCAATTATGTCAGAAAGCTTTCCATTTAGCTCCTTCTGAGACATGAACAAATAAAAGAAAAATGTACAAAATATTAAAAGAAAGATAAAAAAGAAATAATGTCATAACAAGCTGAATGGCATTACTTAAGAAACCAAGAAGCTGAATTCGATTTGGAATTGTCTAAAGCTTAAGAAAAAAAAATACATATAGAACAATCTTTCATCCACCAATGCCTCACCATGAAAAGATATAAGATAAATATTTTTAAATCTAGTCATCGAACATAAGAAATAAAAATTAACATAAGATTAAAATGCACTTTAGCAACATGACATGTTATTCTATTTATAGCTTATCATTATGCATGTTTGATATCTCATCTTTAAAAACCCATACAATTATCAACCTTAATGCACTACTCATATTTGAAGCAATCTCAATTTTCAAATTTGTAACTACTGGCCCATAAGTCAAATGCTATTCTTTCTTCGAGTATGGCAAAAAAATTATTTAAAAAGAACATGTTCAAAGGTAATATTAACAACATGTATATGGTGTATAAGATTGCACTATACTACAATTAAACATTCATAAATTGAAGCTCAATTTGTCAATACAAGAACTTAGCATCCAGTGTAGTCTAAAATCACAATTTTCTTGTTTCAGTTGCGGTTAAACTTATTAATACATCCCATCACATAAACAACATGAAACACGCAGATATCAAACATCAAATCACCATTAACAAATGATGGAATAACCTATAATAATTTCCAAATCCATGATAGAAAAATATCATACACCATTATTAACGAGTATCCAAATGGTTCATAGCGCCAACCACCAGGAAACCAATCACTTTAACTTTTTCTCTTTCTTTCAACACCTAACCTCCCCTCAATGTTAACCAATGAAACAATACTCATCTTCTGACCTACAAATTGTTAACTAGAATAGGAAAAGAAAAAAAAGTAAGAGAGTATAACTACAATCTTAATTATTAAATTATTTTGCTAAACATTCACATCCAATTTACTATGTCTATGCATGTATAGCCCAACTTCAAAACTTCCCCAAACATCTTCATTCAACCAAAATTGCATATCAGCATATAATTTGCACATAAGTAGAATATCATAACACTCACAATTTCATGTCGTCGAGCAGGAAAACCTTTCCGCTTGAAATGCATTTGCATCGCATTTTTAACCGTTTCCTTTATTCACATTACTTATATGCTATCAAAATAAATATATCTATAAGAGTATTACCATATTTATGTCGGAACATTTAAACGTAAATATGTTTCACATTATTACCTTGTATTTAAGTGATGCAAAAAATCGTACAATACTCCCCAATGTTCCTTGCTAGGAACAAAAGATGGTTTGTTATCCTTGGCCCCTTGCAAAGTCCTTTTTTTTCTGAATATTCTTATGAAGCTTGTGTAACTTTTGTCGACTGCTAGATTTTAGCCTTCCGATCAAACATTGTCTCACCTGATGCATCAACATTGATATCCTTGTGTATCTACACATGGTATGGAAATAATTTAGATTACAAGAAAAACCAAAATAATATAGAACACTTTATTGTTTCATACCTATACCTGTAGATGATCAAAGCCCTACTTCAAACCATTTGTCTCATCCACCTCTTTCCACCTTGTTGGCACACGGAGCACATCTTGAGTTACTACTCCAATTTTACTTAAAAGCTTTGCAGATTCTTCTCCATTTATAGGTCTTTGGATTGAAGGATCCACATTTACCTTCGTTTTATTTCCAGAAGCAGCATAATAATTCATGATGCCTTTGCCCATTTCTTTCTTAGAACCAAATGGTCATTCATAGAAAAATCAAATTTAGCAACATGGAACATATATTTGATTCAAGAAAATGTTAAGACTCTAAACCAGCATATGGCTTTGATCTAAATAAAAGAATGCACCAGATGAGGAAGCAACTAAAATGATCTTTTAGTTACATCATGCAGGCTTGCCCTTTACTGTTATCTTTGCTCTGATTTTCTTGTCATAAGACAAACAACAGCCTAAGGCTAGGCAAATATTAGATTTCTGTTGATCTCATCATGATTACTTAACCAATGCATAAAATTAATGTTCAAACTTTCACATCTAGATTATTATCACAATGCCATAACATTAAAACCGTGTCAGAAAGAATATGTAGAAAAACTCCTATATTTGTTTTTTTTTATAAGAAACTAATGACTCCTATTTTCATACACGGGAGGGGGAAAATGGTATTTCAGTTAATCTAAGAATCAACAACCCTCCAACTTAGTTAAGACCAACTCCCCCTAGCCGACAGAAGCCCCTAGGTTACCCAAAAATTGGACCCAACACTCTAAATAGAGCAATCAAGAAAAAGGAATAAATTGAGAACACGTTCATGAGGTTATCACAGGGATTATCAAGCCAATAACAAATGGTAGGAAAAATAAATAAAAGCACTAATTTTGTGGTAACTTATAAAAGAAAAAACAAAGTTCCCGACGGATATCAACCACACAAAAACTCAACTAAATTTAACCATTATGATTCTGATTTTGACTAATATAGGGTTCTCCCAGTACCAATCATTAGTAGTTGCGTTCAATAATTATGTACACTTCTCGGCATCTGCATCAATTGACTTTCCTTTAGGTGGATGTAACTGCTCATATTTGAAGCAATCTTAGATTTCAAATTCGTAACTTTAGTAGCTTGTAAGTCAAATGTTATTCTTTCTTCGAGTATGGTAGAATTTTTTTTAAAACAAAAAAATCTACAATTGAACATTCAAAAATTGAAGCTAAATTTGTTAATGCGAGAACTTAGCATCTTGTATAGTCCAAAATCACAATTTTATTTTTTCTAGTTACTTTTAAACTTATTTAATACATCCCACCAACAAACAATACTCATGAAACACGCAGATATCAAACATCAATTCATCATTGACTTATAAATAACGATACTAAAGAAAGACTTAGCCATCAAACGTCAAACATCTTCGTTCAATAAAAATGCATATCAGCAAATAAATTTGCATGTAAATAAAATTTTATAACACTCACAATTTCATATCACCGAACAGTAAAAACCTTTATGCTAGAAATATGGTTGCATCTCAAACTTTTCCTGTTTCCTTTATTTACATCACTGAAATGTTGTCCAAAACATAAAAAAAAAAATCTACAAAATTATTATCATATGTTGGAACTTTTAAACATAAACATGTTTTTACATGATTACCTTGTATGTAGGTGGTGCCCAAAAAAAAATAACCAACACCATAGTGAAACATATGCAAGGCCATGATATTACACTATGTCAAATTCTTAAAACTGAACATCACAAATTTTGTATATCCACACACACCCACATGAATGTGTCTCCAGTTATGTTTAAAAACAACTGATACATGGGTGTAGCCTCTCCTAACTAATGAAAAAAAGGACAATTCATGCAACAACCACCAAGAAATAAGATGCAATAAAGCCATATATTCCTGTACACATAGCCAACAAAGTATACCAAACCCAGATGGCAGAAATTGACGAAGTCATCAAATGTGCAATTTCATTAACTAGTCTAAATTAATACTACACACAAAGAGATGGACATTATTGTTAGCAACTCGCTCGGATATAGAAACTTCAGAGTTTGAATCTGAATAATGGCCCGACTATAATTAAAACACCAAATATATAATAAATCTCACAAAAACTATGTGGCAAGACACACTCGAATCACTATGTAGCAACACACCAACAATCATGAATAACTCTTAAAACTATACCACAACTTTTACACAATTGAGTTTCATAAATTTAAGAGCAACAATTAGTTGAATGGAAAAGAAAATCATTTATAAAAGGCCTTTTACTCTGATCAAATGACAGTTGAATTAAAAAGACAATTCGTTTATGGTGAAGTTACCTACAACCTTTCGGAGCACTTAAACTTGATTCCAGAGCTAAAATAATTAAAATTAAAATGATTATTGATAATACTGACAGTGAAAACTTTAAGTATATAAAAGTAATATGTTAGCTAGGAGAAGGTAGAAATCAATGGACAAATTATAATACATACAAATTAACAACCAGTTCTGATTAGTTGTGTGAGAATCCTAAATAACCAAAATAGGTGTTATGAGTCTTGGTACAAAACTAAGACCACGGAATATGCATCATAAATAACCACATATATAACTCCTGCCTAGTAAAATGTCTAATTAAAATTAAATCACTACCTTACAGATTCAACAAAGAACCAAGAATAGTATGAATGCAATTCATTGATACTAATGGTACTCAAATAAAGCCAAACACGTTCATCCACAACTACTCCTAAATGTAACTTCATATTTATATGTTTCTAGTAAGTTCTCCCAAAAACAAAGCCCCAATAAGGTCGATTTAAAGATAAATCATCACCAATCAAAAGCCACTCTGCGTAAAAATCAAACAAAGATGAACGACAAAACAACACAATTGGGACTCAATCAACTGTAATATCAGAAATAAATGAAGAAGAAAAGGACGAACCTTTTGACTACTGGTGACTCATGTCGGACGTCCGATGTCGGTGTTACACTAGTATATCTTGAACGATAAGCTTATAAAATACGCAGAGAGAAGAGAATTGAGAAAGAGAGAAAATAGAGATTGCAGAGAGAGAAATGGGAGAAGCAGTAGTGAATGTTCAGTAACAGACTCAGCAAAAACCATGCAGGGATAGGGGACCATCGTACTATTTAACGTCCCTCCCCTATACGACACCGTATAGCTTCTCTTACGTAACTAATAAAGACGCATTAGCAATTTTAAGAATGCCACACACTACTTCTATACAATATCAGAAATAAAACTGAATTAACAGCCTTCCTCCTCATATGTGACATTCGCCCCTCCTTCAAGAATGTCTTGACTCAAGACACCATGTCTGGAAATTTCTCCTGAAATTGAATGTAGGTCTCCAAAGTTGCCTCTTCTTCTGGTAGATGTGCCCACTGAACTAAGATCTGGGTAGCTGGTTTGT
Organism: Ajuga chamaepitys; assembly: GCA_958295605.1. Lineage (NCBI taxonomy): Eukaryota > Viridiplantae > Streptophyta > Magnoliopsida > Lamiales > Lamiaceae > Ajuga > Ajuga chamaepitys. The sequence continues at coordinate 33,207,566 of OY282497.1, read as the reverse complement.
TGTTTTGCTTCACTAACCTTCGAGCTAATATTTTAACCGGTTGCAACACCACTTTCCCTTCTTCATCGAATTCTGGTAGTTCTGCAGTCACCTTCGTGGTATCTCCCACCTTCTTTTTTAGTAGTGATACATGGAATACAGGGTGTACCTTAACCCCATCCGGTAGTGCAAGCTTGTAAGCTACTTGTCCAATTCTTTGGATTATCTGAAAAGGGCTAGCATATTTCGGACTCAACTTCCATACTCTTCCTTTCTGCAATGTTTTCTGCCTATAAGGTTTAAGTTTTAAGTATACCCAGTCTCCCACCTCAAAGACCCTATCACTTCTGTTTCTATCAGCATAACTTTTCATTCTCTCACATGCCTTCTGCAGCAAGTGTTTCAACTTTTGTTGGACTTCTCCTTTTTCCTTCAGTAATTCTTCTACCCCAGCCACAAAACTCTGAACTGTACTTCCCAATGTTAATGGTATAGGGGTGAATCTGTAAAGAGCTTTAAATGGAGACATCCTTATGGCAGTGTGGTAACTAGTGTTGTACAAGAATTCTGCGAATGGTAGCCAAGAAGTCCATCTCTTAGGACTTGCTCCACACATACATCTCAAGTAATTTTCCAAACACTGATTGACTCGCTCAGTTTGCCCATCCGACTGAGGATGATATGCAGAGCTCATACTCTGTTGAATGCCCAGAAGTTGGCATAATTGCTGCCAAAATTGCCTTGTAAATATCTTATCCCTATCTGACACCACGCTCTCCGGTAACCCATGGAATTTATAAATGTTATCCAAGAATACGGCTGCCAGTTTAGATGCTGAGAAAGGATGAGTCAATGCAACAAAGTGACTATATTTGGTAAACCGGTCCACAATAACCCAAATAGTGTCCTTCCCTGCTGATAGGGGTAATTGCTCTATAAAATCCATGGAGATATGCCTCCATGCTTGATCTGGTGTGGGCAAAGGTTGCAAGAACCCCGGCAACTTCAAATTTTCATGTTTGCTAATCTGGCATTGATGGAAAGCTGAAATATGTGTGTGAACCGATTTTCTCATATCAGGCAACCCGAATGAGTTCTTGATTCTTTGAAAGGTTGCACTTTCTCGGGAGTGACCCCCCTCATCCGAGGTATGTAAATACTCTACTATCTTTTGCCTGAAATCTCTAAAACTCCCCACATACAGCTTCCCTTTATGTCTCAGCAACCCACTTTTGTAAGAGAAATAGGAAACATTGTATGGTTCTGCTAAGTATTCCAAAATTCTGGCCTGTACCTCCTCATCATTCTCATAACTCTTCTGTATCTCTTCTATTCACAAAGGCTTTGCTAAGAATAGTGCACTGCAACTTCCCGTTTCTAGTCTTGAAAGGGCGTCTGCTGCTTTATTTTCTACCCCTTCTTTGTACTCTATAGTATAGTCGAACCCCAAGAGTTTAGTCAAATACTTATGTTGTAAAGGGGTGGAAATCTTCTGTTCTAGCAAATACTTCAGACTTTTCTGATCATTTCTTATGATAAAGGTACCATGAATCAAATAATGTCTCCACTTCTCTACAGCCAATAGAATAGCTAGGAACCCTTTTTCATAAATTGATAGCCCCAAACTTTTAACTCCCAACGGCTTGCTAAGATAAGCCAATGGGTGTTGTTCTTGCATCAACACAACTCCAATTCCCCCGTAGCACGCATCTGTTTCTACTGCGAATGGCTTAGTAAAATAAGGTAAGCTGAGTACAGGTGCTGATATCATAGCAAACTTCAGCATTTCGAAGGCAGCCTTTGCTTTCTCATCCCAATTGAATTGCCTTTCTTAGTTAGTGTAGTCAATGGTTTGGCCAGTATACCATAGTTCTTAACAAACTTTCTGTAATATCCCGTTAGTCCAAGGAAGCTTCTCAAAGCTTTTACATTCTGAGGATATGGCTATTCTTCTATTACTCTAATCTTCCCTGTGTCAGCACTGACCCCTTCCCCACTAATAACATGTACCAGATACTCCACTTTCGTCTATCCAAAGTACACTTGGATCTTTTTGCATATAGCTGATGTTCCTTCAACAGTTGAAACACCTCCCTTAAATGACTAATTTGCTCCTCCATGGATGAACTGTATATGAGTATATCATCAAAGAATACCAACACAGACTCCTTGAGGAAAGGTTGAAATATTTGGTTCATCAGAGATTGGAAAGTTGTTGGGGCGTTTGTCAGGCCAAAAGGCATAACTCTAAACTCGTACAATCCAGAAGCAGTCACAAAGGCTGTTTTATGTATATCCTCCTCAGCCACCCTAATCTGGTGATATTCCGCTCTCAAATTAATTTTTGTGAACACTCTTGCACTTCCAAGCTCATCCAAGAGGTCCTCCACCAATGCTATGGGATAACTATCTTTGACAGTTATTGCATTGAGCTTCCTATAGTCTACACAAAACCTCCAACTTCCATCTTTTTTCTTCACTAGTAGGACAGGTGATGAATAAGGGCTATTGCTGGGTCGAATTACTCCACTCTTCAGGATTTCTTCCACCAATTTTTCAATTTCTATCCTCTGTAAAAATGGATACTATATGGTTTCTGTTTAATTGGGTCTGTAAATTTCCTTTGTCTATTCTGATGGTCTTTTTCATTTCTGCAGTTGTTATCATGTTGATTCTGATTTCAGGTCTAGTAGCTTGCAAAGTGACTTTCTTCCCTTAATTTTCGAATTGTACCCAGTTCTCTTTGAAATCGAAAACGATTGGACCCAACTTGCCCAACATATCCACACCCATCACCATATGACACCCTCCTAGTTTCGGCAATCTCACTGATGAGTTAAACTTACAATCTCCTATTTCCCACTCAAAGTTAGTGCACTTGGAATTACACTCAACTTTTCCCCCGTCAGCAATTGTGACCGTCATTGGAATAGTGTATTCAATTAAACACCCCAGCATATCAGCTACAGATGGATCTAGGAAACTATGAGTACTGCCTGAATCCATTAGAACTGTTATCTGTTTGCCCTTCACAGTTCCTATTAGTTTGATAGGGACTGGGTGACTATTTCCAGCCATTGCATTCAAAGAGATGACATGACAGGTTCACACTCCTTCTCTTCTACTTCTTCTAGCACAACCTCTTCCAATTCTAATGTATCAGGAGGTTCTCCACTATCTTCTCCAACAAGCACAAATAATTTCTTGCATCTATGCCCTACATGATAAACTTCATCACAGTTGAAACACAGATTTTTCTTCCTCCTCGCATCCATTTCCTCTTGGCTCAATCTTCTTACAGGTGGAAATGTAGTAGCAGTTTTTGATTTTTGATACCCACCACTCTCATTCTTCCAAGTATTGGATTGTGTAACTGCTTTTGGTGGCCCTTTCTGTCCTTTGAACCTCAATTGCAGTAGTTGTTCCTATTTGATGTCCAATTCCATAGCATCTAACAAGCTATTTGGGTTCATGATTTCTACCATCTTCCCTACCTCTGCTCTTAAACCACTGATAAAGCTCTCTATAAAGTACTCTTCACCCAAGGATTTGTTCCTTTCTACCATAAGAGCTTTCAGTTCTTCAAACTCTTGTATATAGGACTGCATATCTCCCTTCTGTTTCAGTTTATTGAACTGAGACACTATACCAATCCCTTCCCCCTTCAAAAACCTTCTCAATATCATATCAGAAAATCTTTCCCAAGGCATATTCTCATTCCCGTCTACATAATCAACATACCATTGGTCTGCCATACCATCCAAATGCATTGCTGCTAACATGATTTTCTCATAGTCTGTCATAGGATTAAATGTAAAATACCTATGGCACTTTCTAAGCCATGATCTTGGATTTTCACCATTGAATTTGGGGAAATCAAACTTAGGTGTTCTTTGTGTAACCAGGGGTTCATTTAGTCTAGTGTGTGGGGGGTGGGTGATGCACGTTAATTATGCATGTAATTAGGTCAATTTATGATACTATTTTATAGGAATTATGTGCATAAATGGTTAGAAATTGGATGGAATGTGATATAAGTGACTAATTAACGTACTCGGCTAGTTTTAAGGTGTTTTGAGCATTTTCTGGCTAAAAAGTTGTGATTACGACTACTGGACAAGAAAACAAGTTGAAACAGAGTGAAAACCGGCCCAGAAGAGTGAAAATCGGCCCAAAGTAGTGAAAATCAGTGGGAATCGGTCCGAACCGTCCAAAAACTAGTCCAGACAGGCCGGAACCGATCCAGGAGCAAAACGGAGCAAGAACCGACGCGGCCGTGTCAAATTATTGCGCAACGTTCAATTAGGCTCTGGAGGAGAACACGGTCGTGTCACAAAGCAACACGGCCGTGTCAAATTATGCGTGGAAATTAAAGTTTTGCAAAGCAACACAGCCGTGTCATTTAAGCAACACGGTCGTGTTAAAACGGCTGTCGAGAATAAAAATTCTGTTTTATAAGAAGATTTGATTTCCCAATTCCAAAGGGGGCTTATCTAAACTCTATAAAAAGGATTCAAGTTTGTTCTTCAAAAGAGACACATAATATCCAAGTTTTGGAGCGATAAACGACTGGGACGACGACGAGATTCAATCAACGGAACAATTTATTCGGGTTTAGCGATTTTTCTTAGTTTTAATTCTCTATAATGTTTTGTCTTAAATATTGTATTGGATTGAGCCTAGGCATAAGCTATTCGTGTCCTAGGGTTAAAAAGTAGGGATTATTTTATGACAATGTTTTAATTTACGTTTTAACTTATTGAATTCTGTTCTTATATGTGTTTATCTTTATATCTGTTTTAATAACTGAATTTAGACTGGCCATCTAGGTTTAGTAATCTTGTTTAACGAATCTACTTCGAGAGAAGGGGTTTGTTATTAGACATACGATATAGAGCACAGTTGTCTATGACTGTGTAGGCATAGGTTCATGAGTTTTTTTGGAGTTTCTAGGATTAATTGACTCGAGAGGTTAATTGTCTTAGTTAATCAACAATTTAATTACTTCGAGATGAGAGTTAGGTTAATATTGTGCCGCTTAATAAACACTAGATCGGTTAAAATCAATAAGTTAATTCTAATCATCACTGAGATAAATATTCTGAAATCGATACCCGAGGATGTCGTTTATCCTTGACTATTAATTCTTTGTGGTTACCAAGTTTGAATTCATATTTAATTAAGTATCTTAGTCAGTAAAATCAATCTTTTCCGAATTAGTATCTAGTTAGGACATTCCTAGAATATTGAGGTATCAAACTACCTAAAAACTATTCCTTGTGGGATCGACCTTGATAATTGTTACTACACCTACATCCGTACATTTGCGGAACACTAGGTTAGAAACCAACGTATCAAGTTTTTGGCACCGTTGCCGGAGAATAGGATTTAGCGCTTAGCTTTTATCTTGAAAAATAGGAGGAAACTAGACTAGATTTTTTTTATTTTATTTTTGTTTTAAATTTTCGTTTTTATTTTTGTTTAATTTTTTGTGTTACACGGTATTTGTTATTTTTGGTGTTATCAGGCTTCACATGCACACCAGATCAAAAGGGAAAGAAACTCTTCTTCCTTTCGATCCAGAAATTGAAGCGACAACTCGTAGACACCGAACTAGAAGGTCTGAGATGGAGAACCCACCGCAGCAACCGAATGATGAAGCTTTAAATAGAGTGCTAACAGCTTTAGCACGATTGGATGATCGAGTTACTAACATACAGCAGCAGATACCTGTACAGCAGCCACAGTTGCCACTACAGCACGGACAAATTCCAATAGAGCCAGATGCGGGAGATGAAGATGATACGCCTATTAGTGACTGTTTAAAGCCTAATCCAAATCAACAGTCAGGAGGAGTACGACCCCCGCCACTTAATGCTAATAGTTTCGAGCTGAAGCCTGCACTAATCAACATAGTACAGTAGAACCAGTATGGGGGAAGTGCATTAGAGGATCCGAACGCTCACCTGATAAAGTTCCGAAGACTGGCAGAAACCATCAAAATAAACCATGTGCCACATGAGCAGGTTAAACTAAGACTGTTTCCCTTTTCGTTGAAGGATAGAGCCCTCCAATGGTTCAATTCATTGGAAGATATCACCAGCTGGGAAGATTTGAGTACTTCGTTTCTATTGAAGTACTTTCCACCTAGCAAGATGCTCGACTTGTAGAATCAGATTAATTAGTTCAAGCAAATGGATCAGGAGCCGTTTGGAGAAGCTTGGGAGCGATTCTGCGATCTTATCCGGAGTTGCCCTCAACATGGGTTTATGAAAAAGCAGCAGATATGTAAGTTTTATAATGGCTTACTTTCTCCGACCAGAAACCAAGTGGACGCAGCTGCAGGTGGTAGCTTGATGGAGACATCAGTAAAGACAGCATTCTCGATTTTGGATGCTATGGCTAGAACAAGTTATCAGTTGCCAAACGAGAGAAACCAGCCACGGAGGGTGGCAAATGTTATGGAAGTGGAGACGGTCAGCAATGAGCCGCTTGACAAACTCACATCACAGCTAACAGCCCTGACGAGTCAGGTAAATCTGCTAACTAGTCTGACGTTGGCATAACAGACAGGGGTCAGGAAGAAGTTGAAGAGGTTAATTTTCTAAATTAAAGGAACTTCAACAACTTCCAAAACAACCAACCTAGGTACAATCAGTACCCACAAAATCGGAATCACCAAAATTTCTCATATGGGAACTCCAAGAACACACTCAATCCACCACCTGGGTTTGTTGTTTCAAATGGTATGATCCATGACGGTAAGAAGCCATCACAAGAAAAGATTGCCCAGTCACAGTTTGAAAAGTATGATGAAAAGTTAGCTCAGTTGGAGAAGAAAGTAGAAGGCAAATTTATCAAGCTGAACAAGCATATTACTGGGCAAGGGGCAGACATCAAGAGGCTAGAGAATACGATGGTTCAGACTCAAGCAAGTATTGGTGAGTTGTCTTCCAATATGAGCCAATTGATCAAGATTGTCGGGGCCCCACACAAGCAGGGCCAATGTCCGAGTGATACGGTGGTGAATCCAAGAGAGCATGTTGAGCCGGAAGTTTGCCACTATTTGCACTTTCGAGTCTCGATACCGCCGAAGCTATCTGACTAACTTGATTCTCTATGCTCTGAAATCTCAAACTCCATTCTTTTTGCAATTGAAGCGTGCTAGTAGCTAAACTCTTAACAAGGTCCGAAAGGGATGGATCACAGGGTACCTGCTCGGGTTGCTGTCTTTGTTGGAACATTCCCCTAGGAAAAGGGGGTCAGTTTTGCCCACTGTGGTCACCTTGTTGATTCATGCTCGGATTCTGATTGCCATATTTGAAATTCGGATGGTCCCTCCAACCCGGGTTGTATGATTGTGAATACGGATCATACTTCCTCCCGGATGAGTTGGGATTAAAGTTGTGAACCGCATTGGCATGGGCCTCCATCTCTTCCCCGAGAATAGGGCAAGTGTCAGTGGAGTGCTCAGTGACTTGGCAAATTCTGCAAGGCTTTGGACTAGGTGTGCCACCCGAGATTACTTTCTTCACCAAGTCGGTGAGTTGGTCTAACCTCTCTTCAACAGTTGAGTCTATCACATCCTTGACCCGTCTCACCGGCTCTCTGCATCCAAACTGTTGAGTATTAGCAGCTATTTTGGATATCAGTGCTCGAGCCTCGGTAGGTGTCTTATCAGATAGAACCCCTCCACTCGCCGAATCAATCATATTTCGATCCGCCAGACATAGTCCTTCGTACCAGTACTGAATTAGCAGTTGTGGAGTGATTTGATGTGGAGGGCAACTTCCGACAAGTCTCTTAAAATGTTCCCAGTACTCATATAGTGTTTCCCCTTGCATCTGCCTCACTCCACTGATCTCCTTTCGAATGGTGGTGGCTCGAGAAGCTGGGAAGAGTTTTTCTAGGAATTGGGTTTCCATCTGCTCCCAGGTGGTGATTGATCCGGATGGAAGGTAGTATAGCCAATCCCGAGCAAGATCCTTCAGGGAAAACGGGAATGCTCGAAGTTTGATATGTTCTTCCGTCACCCTCGATGGCTTCATACTTGAACAAACCATATGAAACTTTTTGAGGTGCTTATAAGGGTCCTCCCCGGGCAGCCCATGAAAGGAAGGTAGTAGGTGGATGAGTCCGGATTTCAACTCGAAAGCAGTGTCGTTTCCTATTACCAAATTAATGTATAAAAATATACACTAAACCTTACTAACTATCCTAATTAGTAGAATGGTAAATAAGGGTCGATCCCACAGGGAACGGCCGAACAGTTTTGATTCCAATGTTAAGCAATTTATGATTAAATATGCAATAAGTAAATACTTAAGAAAGCAATAAAGATGGGGGGAATTGATAAGGAACTAACAATCTACTAGTGACAAATAAAAGCAACTAAACACAATTAAAAGAAACAAATAATCAAAGACAATAGAAGAGATCTTTTTCGGTTTTCAAGTAATAAAACAATCCACCCTTGATCATGTTTCCCCTTGGTCTTGGACGATTGATGCAACTATGTTAATGCCCGATTAAATTGTGATTCTAGCCCTTATCTCAAGGCTATTAACAAGCTCTAATAGCCTTGTTGTCCCTTAATCTTAGTTAATCAAAATAAGCTCTTCGACTAACCCAATTCAATTTAACCGAATCCTCGAACAAGCTCTCTTGGATCCAATAACCAAATGCATTAAACACTAGGACAACGAGATAAATTCAACATAAAACTCGCAAGCTCGGTTTTAATGGTTGAACGTTGTGTTATCCCCAATAAATAAATCTATTGTTTGCTACACGAGAATCGGAAATCCTACAATTACGGATAGTAATTTCCTATTCTAGCAACACATTCACAAATCCCTTAAAGGGTGATCAATCCAATAATCAATTCATAAATGTGACTCAATAACAGCAAATAACACAAAACACTTGAATACACAATAATCTCGGTAACATTAACCGCAATAATCACATCAGTGTCTTCAACTCAAGGTTCCACAATGATCAAGGATGAACTAAAGGGTGCTAGCCACCCATATTAACTAATACAATCAGAAAATAACTAGAAACATAAGAAAACATGATAAATTGAAAGATTAAACCAAGAACTTTGGGTTGAGGATGACTTGGCCTTCAATCTTCTTCCCAATGTGTTCTTGATGAGGATGGAGGCTTCAAAGTGGCTGGAAATATGTTCCAAGATAGGTTATTTTCGAATTGGAGGATATATATATATATATAGGGGAGAAAGTGTTAGCTCTAAATTAGGCAAAAACGTGCTTGGGTTTTTAAAACAGGAAACCCCGCCGCGGCCGTGGCACAAAGTTGGCTGCGGGCATGGTGAAAACAAGGGTTTTGTGCCCAATTTAGGGCCGCGGCCGTGGCGTAGTAAGGGCCTCGGCCGTGGTATTGGTTGGGCAGAATATGCTCTTCTTCTGGGGGATTGGCCACGCCCGCGGCAAAGTCGGACCGCGGGCGTGGGACTTGGTTTGCCACGGTCGTGGCGCTGGCTACCTCGGTCGTGGCATTTGAGCTGCAATTTGGCCTTCTCTGCAGGATTTACCACGGCTGTGGCATTGGGTTGCCTCGGCCGTGGCCTTAGCCACGGGCGTGGCACCCTCACCTCGGGCATGGTCCCCTGTTTTTCCTTTTTTTTTCTTCCTTTGAGCTCGATTTGTCAATTTGAGATCTTCGAACCTGTTTTTCGGCCTTAATTCACCTGTCTTGACATGAAAATGAAACAAACATGTCAAATTGCCCAATGAGAAATAAACGCACAAAACACACGTGAAAATGCACACAAAAGTCCGTAAAAAGACACTTAAATTGACTTAAAAGTGTGCACTACCATGTGCACCAGTATGCATCATGTGACATTGCATATTTTATAATATGGCATTACTTATGAAATAAAATTTATTTTAAATTGCAAATTAGGATAATTAATTTTCTCTTCCCTCCCCACCAGCCCCACCTCCCATTTCCCCTTCTTCTTCATTACTCCCGCTCCTCATTTTTCCTCATTCTCCGCCTACTACTTCTTCGTTACTCAACACACATATAACACACAAAGATATATATATATATATATATATATATATATATATATATATATATATATACACGCACATATATATACAAGAAATAAAGTTTTTATGTTAGTTTACTTTTAGAATTTATTTATTAATATTTCAAATTTATATATATAATTTACAATGTAAAAGAAAATAACAATAATAATGAAGATAAAAATAAAAAGAAAAACATAAAATATTAGTGGCACGTCGTATTAAAATGGCTCCATCATCTTTTTATGTCAACCTAACGGTTCAAAATGAAAAATTAATGCCACAACAGAAAATGAGATGTCACCTCACCCGTGACTGGTTGTGTTACAGATTACAGCCGATCATGGAGTATTTTTATCAACAAAATATAAGTTATAAGACATTTTTACAAAATGATATTGTTATTGGTTAGTTTTGTAATTATGTAATAGTTACATGATAATTTTACCAAGTTTCCCTACTTTTTTACTTCTTTGCAAAATAAAAGATTATAGAAACTTTTAAGTAATTCAACTCTTAAGCTTGACACAAGTCTTAAACACTCTTTAAAAAAATCGATCAAACAACTTGTGACTTGCAAACTAAGAACAAACTCAAGAACATAAAAGAAAATTCAGCATACACAATATTACGTTGTTAGGATCAAGAGCTGATCCTACATCCACGGAGCCCAAACCACACTCAATCTTATTAATCCACCAAGAAATGTAGTACAAGATACAACCAACAGATGAATAGAGCTAATCAATCTCTCTCTTCCAAGATTGTTGTGAAAGAATCAATCACATAAACACCAACACAAGAGTTCGGACGACCTTGCCCAGAAATGGCCGAACAACACTCACTCAGAATTTGAAATGAAAAATGAGTCAAATGCACTTTCACGTGGTTCGAACTGTGAAGTTCTACATCCACGGAGGCTCCTCACACCTCATTTCACTAAACTCAACTGAAGATTACAAGAATTACACCAAAATTAGCAAACCCCTAATTTTGTTCTCCGAATTAGGTTATAAATCCTAACTTCTAAATTCTCTCTCTACACTGATGTTTACAAAGGGAAATTGTACGAAATAACTCTCCATAAGCTGCTCTTGAAGATAGATATAGAAGTTGAGCTCGAATGATCACCAGCAAGCAGTTGTAACCACTTGAACATCAAGTTATGCGTTGCTAACAGAAAACGGTTGAGAAAACCATTGTAATAGGCACGTGTAACCGTTGCACATCAAACCCATGCCACTTGTCCACTCGAACTCGGTTCAGCTTGCACCACTTTATTTGTTCAATTAAAATTTGGTTCTATGGTCTGGTTCACAAAGTTTCCTTCCCGGTTCCTGACTCCCAACACACCCTATTACTTATCTTCACACACTTGATGACATTGACTTCAATCTCACAATTCTCCACCTCAATGAATGAAGTGTGTCTCCTCACCTCAACATGTCTTCACTTTCAACACTTAATCACATTGTTCAAGCCTTACCAGGCTCGAGCAATGCCTCAACTTGGTCCCTGGTACAACCTTTGTTAGAAAATCAGTTGCATTCTCCTCAGTATGTACCTTCTTAACTTTAACTGAACCAGAATCAATTACACCTCTCACAAAATGAAATCTTACATCACTATGTTTTGATCTTTCATGAAATGCTTGGTGTTTTACCAATGAAGTGCACTTTGATTGTCACATAGGATAGTAACACATTTTTTAACAATTCCCATATCCTTAAGAATGCCTTTAAGCCACAAAGCTTCCTTAACTGCATCTGTGACTGTTGTGTACTCAGGTTCTGTAGTGGAAAGTGCCACTACTGATTGTTTAATGCTTCTCCAGCTGATTGCAGTACCAAACAATGTAAAAACGTACCCTGAGATAGATTTCATGGTGTCTATGTTGCCAGCAAAGTCTGCATCCACATAGCCAAGCAATGGAACAGTGATTCCAGTTTTCTTCTCAAACTTCAGACCCAATCCTGCTGATCCCTTTCAGTACCTTAAGATCTGCTTTAAAGCTTCCCAATGAACTCTACCTGATTTGGACATGAATCTACTCACTAACGAAATACAATAAGCCAAGTTAGGCCTGCTGCATATCATCCCATACATTAAACTCCCCACACCACTTGCATAGGTATGTGTTTCATGAACTTATCCTCTTCAGCTGTCTTGGGACATTGATCTTTGGATAGCTTGAATTGTTAACTCGCAGGAACACTCAATGTCTTTGCCTCATGCATGTTAAACCTCTCCACTACCTTATGTAGGTAATTCTTTTGAGACAACTACAAGATTCCAGCCTTTCTGTTTCTCAAAATATCCATACCTAAGATTTTCTTAGCATCCCCTAAATCTTTCATGTCAAATTCTGAGCTTAATTTCTTTTTAAGTTGTTGTATTTTATGCTTACACTTACTTGCTATAAGCATGTCATCAACATACAGCAGTAAGTACACTTGATCTGCCTTGGAGTCCTTCTCAAAGTACACACAGCTGTCAAATAAACTTCTAGTGAAACCAACATTCAACATGAACTCATTAAACTTCTTATTCCACTGTCTTGGGCTTTGTTTTAACCCATAAAGTGATTTTCTGAGATGGCAAACGTTCTCTTCACTCCCAGGAACCACAAAGCCCTCAGGTTGCTTCATGTAGATGTTTTCAACTAGATCTCCATGTAGGAATGCAGCCTTGACATCAAGCTGCTGTAATTCCATATCTTCTTGAGTGACCTTTGACAAGAGAAGTCTGATAGAACAATGTTTAACCACAGGAGAGAACACCTCATTAAATCAATGCCCTCTCTCTGTGTAAAACCTCTAGCTACAAATCTTGCCTTGTGTCTTACCCTTTCACTGTCTCCAACTTCAATTTTCTTCTTGTAAATCCACTTTAAACTCACCAGCTTCTTTCCTCTTGGCTTGTCAACCAAGTTCCAAGTGTTATTTCTTTCCAAAGATTCCATTTCTTCAATCATAGCACTTATCCAGTGCTCACAGTCATTACCACTCACTACCTCTTTGAAACTCTGAGGTTCATGATGCACCCAACACACAATTGCACTATTGTGCACTCTCCTATTTAATTTGAAATTAAGAATTTATATAAGGGCCTTGTTTGGATAAGTTCACAATACCACCATGTGGTGTAATGGATTTGGTTCGCATCTAGAAGGTCAGACATGTGCGGAGGTTCAAGGTTCAAACCCTACTTTCGTGCTGCGTTTACCTCTTTTTATGTTGTTCAATAGTATATGTTATATAGCGTAATAGTATACGTTATATTGCTTATTAGTATATCTTATAATTATATGTTTTTAACTTTTTTTATGTTGTTTAATAATATATACGTTATAGTATATGTTATATTGCGTAATAGTATATGTTATATTGCGTAATAGTATATGCTATGTTACAGGTATACATATTTTTTTTGAATAATATATAATTTTTTTAGATAATATATTATATTATTTAAAATAATATAAAAAGTGCACATATATAGAAAAAAAAATGGAGAAAATGGGATTCGAACCCATACCCTAATAAGTGGCAATTCATGATTTTACCACCTAGGCTAGTACCTTTTATGTGTCAACAAACATGCCTTAATATATAATATATATATATATATATATATATATATATATATATTATTAATTTGAATTAAAAGAAAAATAAAACAATTACGTGTGCCGGCTAAGGCTTGAACTCAAGACGTCAGCGCACACACCTGAGTGTTTGACCGTTGGGTCATTGGTCTTTTTATTTATCCAAACGCAGCCCTTAATATATATCTAATTCCTAAATTAAATTGAAGAGTGCACAATAAGCTTATTGTGTGTTGGGTGCACCCAAGACCTACTTTGCATTTAGAAATATAATAAGACGTATGGAACTTTGCTTCATTGCCCATAAGAGCAACTTTAACACAATAAAGTTTCCAATTGAAAAAGAATCGTGAAATAAAGCCTCTAGGAACTAGTATTATCGCAACCAAAAAAATTATAGTTCGATACCATAACTTTTAGTAACTAAGAGATCACGCGTTCTCGACTTAATCCTCATCCCTAATTTTCTAATGTTCTAAAAAATAATTTACAGGTTTTAAACCTAGAATAATTACAGGTTTTAGACCCAACCCCGGGTTCCTCCAATTTTACCATAATAACTAGTATTATTCTCATAAAATGCACGATAATAATACATTTTTATCTTTTATATATGTGTGTATTAGTTTTGTATGAATATTTACTTCTTTCATAAATATAACTAATAAAAACATAAACTTAATTATCATTTTAGAGGAATTCTAGGTGCACCTGGGACATTGGTGCACCTGAAGAATTTACCTATAATAATAGGTTAGTGACTTACAAGAGTTATTTAAATTTTGGCTTTAATATTTAGATTTTGAACTTTTAACATTTTCGATATTAGACGTTTAATATTTTGGATTTGAAATATATTTTGGGTCATTTTTTAAAATAGTTGAATTTTGGTAGTAAATAAATGATAGTTATTTTGTAAATGAGAACATATATGAAATTACTATTATATCTTTTCTTTACCATTATATCTTAAAGATCTAGGACTTAATAAAATAAATTATGTGCAAAACATTCGTTCCTCCTTATCAATAAATAATTAATTAAATTTATATAGTTCCTCTCATGAAAAATATCTTGGCTATTGAAATATTAATATCTGCAAATTCAAATCTATGCAAGATTTTTAATTATATGTATTATAGTTTTTGTTCAAAAACTACTTTTTTTATGTTTGTTCATTTATAAGTTACATGTTATTTTATTTTAATTAAGTTATATAATAATACAGATTGTAGATATTATTGAACTTGATTGTACTTCTAATGTAAAATATTAATCCCTCCGTCTTATAATGATAGTCCCATTTTTTAAAAATGAAATATTATCCCAAAATTAAAGTTTTTTTTTTCAACGTCGATGTCTCATTTTATTAATCTAAGTATAAGAATTTTTTAAAAAATATATTTAATGAATTAGAAACATATAATTGAATAAATAAAATAAAATAAGCCGCGTAAGTGATAATTGATGATTTTTAGAGAGTTGTACATGTACGAATAAATAATTTTAATTATATAATTCTATATTTATGATAATTATAGTTATAAAACTTATGAATTAACTGTTAATACATTGTTTAATTTTTACAAATTAGCTCGGTAGCTCATGAGCTCATGAGCTCACTAACAAACTTGCCCCCGAGCTAATGAACCGAATAATATCAATTTTGAGTTTGATTGACTTATTTTAACAAGTCGTATTAAACGAGTTTGATTGAACTTTTGACGAATCGAGATCCAAACAATTTACGATCGCTTGGTTTGATAATATCCCTATGACTATTTAATGAATCATTAAACATAAATTTATGATCCACAATAAAAATTATCAAGAAAATAATTACTAGGAAATTTGTACCATCTTCTTATTATTATTATCATTACTTCTTTCTTTAATTAAAATAATATTTTACTTAAAAAAGATAAAAGAGAAAAAATAAAAAATAAAAGATACTACATTAAAAATAAAAAAGACGTACCGTTGCGAAAGGAAAGAAAAAAAAAAAAAGAAAGGAAAAAAAAAAAGGAAAATGCTAAATGACGAACACAAATTCAAAACCAAAATGAAATAAAATAAAATAAAAATGAAATGAGAAAACAATGAAAATGATAACTATTAAATGTCAAGTTGTGGATTTATTATTTAAATGTTTAAATCGTTATTTTATATGGATAACCTACTATTCAGATAACATGTTGGAAAATCTAAAGGCTATAATTAAAAGATAAAAATCTAATGATTAGAATCTATTGAGATACCGATACACCCGGTGTACCTTAGAAGCCCTCATCAGTTTAATCTAGTATTATCAAGTTTTTTTATCATGGTTATCGTGTTACATTTTATCATGTCATTATCTTTGTATCGAGTTGTAAATAATGCCATGCTATCATGCCATGTCAAAAATTATCACCACTACGATAGATGCAAATAAACTCAAAAAAAATAAAAAAAATATAATAATAATAATAATAAAAAAAAAAAATAATAATAATAATAATAATAATAATAATAATAATAATAATAATAATAATAATAATAATAATAATAATAATAATAATAATAATAATAATAATATAATAAATTTCAAATAAGATAAGTAAATGTATACAATATAGTTTTCTTATTAACTACTTAAAATTTAAACCTCAAAATTTCATGTAGACAATGAAATATAATTTATAAATAAAATGATTATTTATAAATTAAGTTTTTGAATAAGGAAATGCTCCTCTACCTATAACATGTGTTAATATTTTATCCCTAAATTATGTTAATATAGTTATTTTGTTTTTATGTAATTTTGACAGTCGACACTTTAACATGTGTATACCGTAAATAGAGAAGCATAGTGAGCACCAATGGATGAGTGAAAATGTATATTTTCATTTCAAGAAAATATATGTGGAAGAGATGAGTATAAAAAAACCTGAAATTATTAGGAAGGAGATGGCATCTAGAATTGTAGACTGATGCAAGATCTATTGATAATATGCATACCCAAAAAGGCCAAACGGCACCACCTTTAATATAGAAATAACAAACATAAACTTCAATAGCAGCAAAACAACCACAAATTATTGATTCACCATCAAGATGCTGGCAACTCGAGAATCCAAATATATGCAGTATCATAGATATTGATTATAGAAAAGAAACTTAAAGCAAACCCCTTCAAAAATAGAACCCCACCCACAACATTTTTTAGTCTTTCTTAGTTATTTAAAAAAAAAAAAAAAAAAAAAAAAAAAAAAAAAAAACATTGAATTAAGTCGTTTTCTTCATCCATTCCCTATTCTTAAAACTTCAAACCGCTTCGACTAACTTTGTGCCACCGCCACCACCCGTCCATTCGTCCTTTTAACTTTTGACCCAGATAAATTGTTGATATCTAGTTTCCTACCTTAAACTTCAAACTATCAAATCTTAGGCCAGATTTCACATCCGACCCATCCTCTTTCAACATCAAATTATCGGCAATTCCCCTTTTTAATCCCTAGTTACAGTCGGGAACTAACCTCATTCAGTAGACCCACAAAATCAGCCCCCCTATCCCCAATATCATCTTCTTCTGTTTCGAGTGCCGGCAACTATGATGATGGTTCGACGAGCAGCCTCTCGTACCGATTTGGGGCTTTCAATTTGGGGGATTTGAAAGAAGAAGATAGGTAGGGTAGCTAAGGAAAGAAGATAGGAGGACTAAATGGTTTCCTACTTTTTTTTCCTTTTTCTGTAATATCAATATTCTTAAGATTTTTGTTACTGTTTTTTTTTTTTTTTTGTTCTTTCTTTTTTTTTTTCGAGAAATTTTCTGATACTTTATATTTTTAAAATTATTTTCTATTTTTTTAAATACTTTTCAGAACTTTTAGGATATTATCATATTTTGTAAATAATTTTTTTATTTTTTAAATATTTTTAAAAACTTAAAAAATATGCTACTATTATTTTTATAATATCTATATTTAACCAAAAACCCACTATTTAAATTTTTTTATTAGATTTTAATATATTTTGTAATCTAAAATCAACAATTATAATAAAAAAAGAAAAAAAAGAAAG
The DNA here is from genome assembly GCA_958295605.1 of Ajuga chamaepitys. Classification (NCBI taxonomy): domain Eukaryota; kingdom Viridiplantae; phylum Streptophyta; class Magnoliopsida; order Lamiales; family Lamiaceae; genus Ajuga; species Ajuga chamaepitys. The sequence goes on along the minus strand of OY282497.1, from coordinate 33,189,854 downwards.
AACAATGCCACATCAGAAAAATGTGTCATGTCAACCTATCACCGTTTGGGTAACATGTAATAGTCGGTGACAAGACATTTTTATCAAAAAAAATTAAATTACGGGGTGATTTTTTAAACTGCCAAACTTAAAGGATAATTTTTGAATTATGATAAATTAAAAGAGCATGTTTACCAATTTTCTCATCTTATTATCATTATTCTGGTTTCAAGCCTTCATAATTCGTTGGCAATTTTCCCAAACTAATAATTAAGTCATGCATGTGGAACTTGAGTTATACACATAATATGTATGTACCTTCATAAAAATACAGTGCCAGTTTCTCACTAGTACTGGTTGTACTTGAGGCCCATTTTGCATGATCTGCAATATTCTACAAACCACTTGAAGGAACGAAGATTTAGAAAGGAACAAAATCATTGTGAGGGAAATAATGGCACAGGATGATGAGGGAAGAAATTTGGAGGTTTTACTGATAAAGGTCGGTCCATATTATGCTGCATTTAAATTCACCTATCATCTCTTTAATTCTACTAGTTGTTGCATTCCCATAACACCAGTGCATAAATATTTCGCAGACGCACCTTCTCAAGGTGTACATTCATTGTCAAGGCTGCATGCATAAAGTGAAGAAACTTCTTCGAAAAATTGAAGGTTATCTTCCCCATTCTGTATTTACTTACCAACATCTTTGTAATTTTATTAAATTTCACCGCATACAGATACAAGAAACACAAAGATGACGCATAAAATCCAATATCTTTTATGTGATATGAAATATTTATACAGGCGTGTACGAAGTGAAAATAGAAGCAGGGGAGCACAAGGTGAGTGTATCAGGAAATGTGGACTGCACATCATTGATAAAGAAATTGGTTAAATCTGGTAAACATGCAGAGCTTTGGAGGCCCAAAGATGAGGAGGATGATGATGATGATATACCTCATCGGAGTAATGTTGATTCCACTGAATATCCTCATGATCAACAAGTATTTCCCAGCTTATGCTCAGTCGAGAGTTATCTAAACAACATTAATCATAGTGGAGACGTGGATGAAGAAAATATAATTACTGGCATGGGCATCATCAATGGCACACACAATGAGCGCACCAAATTGCGATGATGCTCCTCCACAATTTCACGGGCCTCCACTTTATCAACTGCCCTCTGCCATGATGCACAATGTGCAAGCACCATGGTACAACCATCCTTATTCCATGACATACACCAACATGCACAGGAATATGTCTGGAGATCTGCATACATTTAACGGATAGTCCGTAACTGTGGGCTCATGAGAGCATAAACTCATTCTAATAACATTTTAGCTAGCTAATGATAATACAAACATTTTTCATTATGTTCGGATGCATCCAAAGGAAAATTATTGTTGTTATTGTAGGACAGCTTTAATTACTTTTATATGGGTTCATTTTCCGTAGACGTTCATACCAACATCACGTTATAACACAGCCAAATAAAAGATTTAAATTCTATTTCACTCAACAGTGCTCCATGCATCTAGGAGTTTGCATTCTTGTAATTTTGCTATAGGAGAAACCGCAATTTCTTATTTCACCCTTGAGTTAGAAAGCACATGAAAACATTCTGAATCCTGAAATATAGTAAATATAATGTCCAAAGAGTTAAACCAAGATCAGCTGAGATATAGATTAGGAAGATCACAAGCTAACTAAGTTTAAAGAGTGCTTTAATATCAGTCCCGCAAAAATGTGGTACGTTGTCATCTAACCATGTGTAGTAGTTCAATATAGTTGAAACATTACTTAATACATGCACCACAACTATTTTTGCAACATGCAATATACAAACTAAATAATTTGGAAAACTAATAAGATGGAGCACTTCCCTCATAGAAGGTGCAAACAGACTCCAGTTAGACAGCATCATCCAAAATCTCTACCACTGGAGCATACTGCACAAGCCCAAACATTAAATGACACCAATCTAATTAATTAAAACAAAATAAGCTGAAGCCTAAATATACATCGAAAGATTAACATAAATGATAAAATGCAATTGATTAGAATAAAATAAGTGTAGCCCATAATACCTCATCATCATCGTCAAAGTTAATTTCTTCCGCTGCACTATGCTGAAATTTCCATCCTAAAGATTCCTCAAGTATTGTCTTCAGCTTTCTCACCTTCAAAATTACAAGGAAAATACTCAGCAGTAGTGTTAGGCAATTTGACCTCCCACAGAATTTCCTATGCCCATGGTCCCATATTATTTATTTTCTGTGTCAAACCTAGAAACCGAAAATACCATTTCCAGTTCTTATAGGACAAAAAACTGTAACTTGATACATAGATATGATATTATGTTTGTTAGGCAAATAAGCTAGGGAGCCCTAACTTAACCCAAAACCATGGTTAAAGGTAAGGGTTGACTCCCACTTATATACCCTTCCACATTTTCATGTGGAATCGATGTGGGATATCGTAACAATGTTGATCTAAATTTGACTGGTCCACTAAGAATTGTATTCTCATTTCTTGTTCCGACATTCCACGGCCACATATACATAAAAGGAGGAAACGGAATAACATACAAAATAATTGTTACATAAGCCGAACATAGGACATAAAGCAAGGAATGAGTAGATAAGTTGCCACAATTACATTACAGAGTATGGTCTGATCTACTCTATTCCTTTAACAACAGAATTGAACAAATTTTGATAATTTCTTGCCTCTCTGAATGAGAAGATAGAAACCATATACAAATTTGATGGCATGTCCATAACCTCACTAATGAATCCCGCTAATTGAAGCAGGTATAAACAACAAAAATTAAAATTTACAAAAAAAGAATGAAAAAGGTGAAAATGAACAGAAAATGGAAAGGAGGCTTGAGTTCAGACTTCAGCAAAAATAAACGTGTTGACCATTAATGAACTAGATTTAAGAAAATATATATATGATGAGCTACTAATCAATTTGTCTATGCAGCAACATAGATGACCAGATTCTTGATATTTTAGAAATTAATATACAACAGGCAATTAAAAAATACATACCCAAGAGAGAAGGTCTCCATCAACCACCGGAGCTTCCAGCACCACTGAGAAGAAATCCTGTGATACAAATGAGTCATCTGTAAGGCTAACACATATATTAGGAAAAAAACTCAAATCTACAAGGGAGCACCTAGAAGGTTTCAATCTATCCAGTAGAACATAAATTATCGTTGAAACCATATGTCATATGATTGAGTCAATTGGCATCTAGTAATTCTCAAGACTCAAGAACCTAATAGCGAGAAATTGCTGATACAGAAAATTTATTGCAACTCACAAAAGCCTAGAAAAATCTAAATAGCCAAATGTAGCAGAAGGATGAGAGAATTGATTGGATCTCATAATAGTACCTTGCAAAGACGGTGCAAGAAGCTATCAGATGATAACCAAGACTCGTCCAAAAATGCTGACAATCCCTCAGGTGCAGCAACAATATCCTTTCGGTCCTTTTGAAATCCAAATTTCAACTGATAATATATGACTTTAATGAACTGTACATATAACTCACGAAATCAGTAGGAAGAATAAAACCAAGAGCGAAGGAAAAATATCATAAATATGCAGAACTAATTGATGTAATAGATATCCATTGAAAAGGAAATATAGCAGATGCCTCAAATTAGTGTTACTAGCTTTCTCTATCCCAATCCAATGCTCCATCCCTTGTTTTCTCATGCTTTTTCTCTTCACTTTCTTCTTTTTTCTTTTTTCGGGGAGGGGGGGGGGGGGGGGAATCCTTATTAAACGATTGACGTGTAATAGAGATGTCCACCCACGAGTACGCACAGCCACAATTGTTGTCAGTGTTAGTTGTTGGATGTACAGTATGTGCAGAAGCCAAATGCCTTTCAGCACATGACGCAGTTGCTGAATACATGGAGCTTGACTAAAAAACCGGGAGACTAAGGCAGAGGCTACGAATTAATGAAAATAAGAGGCTAAACGGATACTACTGGTGGAGAAGTGCATCGAACACATAAAGCTGTCAACCAAAGGACTTAGATCATCACCAACCTCAATATGGTTAAAAAAGCCGTCAACTGTAAAGCAAAACATTAGGACCAACATAATTACTGATGTGACAACCAGGAAAACTAACTTCCCAGGACTAGACAAATTTAGAAGCAATTATGATTGACACTCAGTGATGATATGGGCAGCTTAAAAAACCATACTTCCAGCTTGTCCAGGAAGTAGAATCAAAATATAATAAGACTGAGCTTCAAGAAAATACCTTGGTAAATAGCCGACTCCTGGAGTGAAGAGGCTAGAACAAGAAAACAGAGGTAAGAATTAGCAAAAATCAAAGTTGATAATCTTAGCAGCCATCTATCAAGGGAGACCTCAGCAAAGTCCAAAAAATCAAATAAACTTCAACAACAAACAGATTAAGACACAGAGAATATAAACATCATTCACATAAGCCTTTCCAATTTCTAAACGCTTTAAGCAGAAATATGCACAAACAAACTTCACTTCCACAAGCAAACTTCAAAAAACCCTGAAGATTTCATATATTCTCCCACAACTAAGCCCCATAACCTTATTGGAATTGACTCCTTCCGTCATTTTGATTAGCAATATGATAACATTAACTCCTAAGAAACAATATTCACTAAAAGATCAAGGACTACCGCCCAATTAGTTTGACCACCAGTCCCGTACAAAGTAATTGTGTTGGAAAGGCACAAAACGTCTCATGTATTTCCAATAGCTGAGTCCCAATGTGCTTTTGTAGAGGGTAAACAAATGTTGCATTGCAGTGAAAGGCTGAAGGAATAGATTTTGAGAAAGCTTACAATCATGTGATATGGGACTTTTTGGACATTTTTGTGCTTGCAAGAAAGGGATTCGAGGACAGATGGAGCCTGGAGGTCATGTAAAAGGGCTTACAATCTGTTTCATTTTCTATTTATGATTAATGCATTTAAGGTGGTGAAAGGGACCCTACCCACTTAGTGATAGACATTCTGCAAATGGTTGGAGGATAAAGCTACTATTCCATTATTATGGATTTTGAGGTGCATAGGGACACAGTGGAGATATCTCATATCCAATTTGCAGAAGGCACATTATTTATTGTCAACGATCAAATCCACTTGAGGTGATGTCAGGATTAGAAGTCAATAGGGACAGAGGGAATAAGGTTCGGGTATAAGAAAACAAGGTAGGATTAGAAGTCAATATTAAAAACAGCATGTTCTGGCTGTCGAGGAATCCCCAAAAGAAGTATTGGATAGAGTTAGGTTTAGGGTTGCATAGAGGATTTCCAACCATAAGGAATTTAGGGCTTTTCACATTTCTCATATCCTAAGAGATATGAGTGTTGTACTATAGCCGCAGGATCTTTGTTTTGTCTTTCGGGGATTCCTCATCCCTCTGTAATTATCTATTTAATTAATATTTCTTATCAAAAAGACAGCATGTTCTGGCGACTAATCAAGTTGGGAATAAGGTTTAAGCATAAGAAACAAGGTGGAGATCAAAAGCCAATGCCGAAACAGCATGCTTTTGCCTACTAATCAGGTTGAGACGGACGAATGGCCTCTAAAATATCTAGAAATACCTCTTGGAGGCAACCCTAAAAGAATTCTATTCAGGTAAATAGTTTTAGACTAGGTCTCAAGAAGGTCAGTAGGGCAAAACGCATAAGGAGAGAAAAATAATGGTGGAGATTAGCAAATGAGAGGGTTTCTTTGTGGGGTAGGGTGATTGTTGGCAAGTACGGGATGCAGGATAACACTTAGGATGCCAATCTAGCTCGTAAGGAAACTTTTAGGAGCCCGTGGAACTTCATTCTAAAGGTATATCCAGCTCTCCTATCAGTGACATCTCAGACAGAGGGAGGAAACACAGTAGGGTTATCAGAGGATTAGTGGAATGGGAAGCTTCCTTTTCGGAAGTACTAGCATTTTCATACCATGTATCTCTACTTCATCAAAAGCCTATTGCCTCAACTGTTCAGTTCTTCTCATCAATTCAGCCTTCTAATTTGGGGATTCCAAAATCAGGAATTTTACCAATTTATTGGGATTCATAGAGGTTGAGGATATGGTGGAGGGAGCAAATATATAAGGAGGTGGATTCAGGATTCTTGGTAATATATTTATTTTTTAATAGTTACTTCTTTCCCAACACTGAGTTCCTCCCCTCTTTTGAAGTGATCTTGGATGTGCCAGTACCTAAGATGAGTCATCTGTTTTTGTGGTTGTTGATCTTGGGTGTTGCGTAGGAGTAACCCATGGTCTCCATTTAGATTGTTGCGTAGTATGCAGGCAAGATTGAGAGACGCAAGAACACATTGTTTTGCATTGTTTATTTGTGAGCAGCTATGTCCAAAGTCTGAGTTGAGCTTGGTTTTGACCAGATGATTCCTCGGCTGTGCTCAGAGCTCTTGATACGGATAGCATATGGGTTGTAGAGAAAGGATTTTAAAGAGTATCGCTATTGTATGGTTGGAAAATATATATATACACACACACACACCAGTACAACTTTGAACGATAGTCAAGAGTCAGTTTGAGTGTTGAATAGAACAAAAATAGACTTATGGTAGCTTCTTGGGTAATATGGGAGTTCAGTCACTTTGTTTTCGAGTTTCTTAGAGAAATCAAGTCTATGATGTTTTTGCTAGTTTCTTATGGATGTATCCACTAATACTAACTTCTTATATTACATCAACAAATACTCTCTCTTACATATATATACATATTGTTAAATATAATATACTTGGAAACTTCTTTTTAGCATGTTAGCCACTTCTTTACAGTTTCACAAGAATAGACGCTATAGTTCTGTGTAAATTAAGTTCAAATATCTTCACCACTATAACAAAAAACAACCTAAATCACATACATCCAAAGTCCAAGTTTTTTCCTTTCATTAGAACCAACTAACTTTTGCTCATAAAGATCTTCATTAAGCGATTCCAAGGTACAAATGCTAAAGTCATTTCACCGCATAAAAGAACATTGATAAGAAGACTCCAATATCTCCCCACATTAAAGCATAAAAAATAATGCATTAGAACTTTTCCAATGATTGGATGTGCACTTACAGATTTTGTACAGCCAAATAAGAGACTGATCAAAAGCTTCCACTGCAGAAATGCTTCAAGAGATTGGCCCATCTGCATAGTTGTAGATGATTCAATAAGTGAATAAAGTATAATACTCGTATTAATGTATACATGTGTAGATCAAGCTACTCAACGTTCAGATAGGAAAAGATTAAAGCATCACCGGAACTATCAAATGGCAGGCTTCGTTATTACCAGAAACGCAATGAACGCAAACTGCAATTCTGCTAGAAGTGCATCCTCCTGGCCTCCATATTCTTTCAGTAATATGCTTTCCAACAACTGTGTCTGAAAAAAGTGGAAGACTTCCATACATTAGCATACAATAAAATCACCAATCTAGAGAACAACACTTCCAAATACCTTGTCGAGATTCAAACTAGTAAGTTCATCCACGGACATTCCCTTGTGCTTGACAACTCGAGGAACTGCAGTGTAATAACAACCTCTTTTTTGTGACTGCTCTTCAGGAGATGAAAACTTGCTGTTCTTTAACTGCTCCACTAAGGCTTCCTCCATGGCTGTTTTGGAGAACTTGCCAACCATTCCAGATTCGCTAGCAATTGTGATTTCCCCTCCAATAGGTTCTGCAAAGTTTGTTTCTATCATACTAAATCAACTAAACAATAGGATTAATCACTAAACGAAAGGAGACAACTACACAACGGATACATTTTGAATATACCAAGGCCTACATATCAATTGAGGAAAATATGAAAATCTCCGATTCCAAACGGCCATGGATGGTAAAACGAAACCAACAGGTCTTCATAGGAAAACGACATCCAGTTTCCAAAAACTACCAAATGATTATATATATGGGATGACATTTGAAAGAAGCCCTCAGAAAACAATTATGCTTTTCATTTGGGATTCACTCTTCTATCCCAATGAATACAAGCGTGCACATCTACATTGGGGACAATTATAAAGAATAGACTAACTATACCATTGATAATTTTATCGGTGCAGAAAAATATTTGAGTTTGTCCAAATAAGTATAATGCTAAATGATGACTCCATTGTTATAACTAAAGTTTATTCATCCTTGAACCAAATTGTTGATTCATATCGTAGGCAAGTCGTCACGTTAGATGGTATTGCTAACAACTGCAAAGTTCAAACTAAAAACATGAGCTTAATCCACTTCACGATTCCATATCAGGCACAAGAACATAATTTTATTGTCAAATGGTTACAAACTAAATTAATAGAAACATATTCAAGCAGGAAAACTATAGGAACATCAAGAAAGTTGATTGTATGTGGTAGCCACAACATTTATTTGCTCTACAAGAATTCAATTCATGTTGATGTCCTCTATTGATGCAGCCAATTTATACTGTTTACCAAGCCTATCCTGTTTAGCATTCGACTCCACTCACTGGAATATTTGACCAACCACAGAAGAAATTCAAGATGAATAACTTGTCTTGAAATTTAGAATCTCGATTTGGACACAAAGTTCAGATACATCATTGAACAATTTGAAGTTACCTACCAAGGTGCTCAACAGTATCCTTGGTAATATAATTCGATAAATGTTTCCAATTCCCATACTGGCTCAACGTGTATGGTCCAAGCTGCTTATCAAATTCCAGCCTTTTAACTGCTTCAGAGTATCTCTCTTCCTGTATGAAGCCACAAAAAGCATTATAAACACCTTGCAAGAATTTTCCATGGAGTCCATGAGCTTATATGAGAGAATTAAACTAATAGCCAAATTGAACTTACTAATTATATTAAATATACACACGCACACAAATTACACATATATAGAACCCATTACGGCAAGCCCAATCATATATTTTTCCAGAAACGTGCTGCATCCTTGGTCTTAAAAGGCAGTGAGGCAGCAACACTTATCCATATACATAGTAGCAAATCCATATAGGAAATTGGGTACGCAAGTACATACCCACTTTCTTTTTTATTACAGGTTGAGTTTATAAAATTATATGTCCATTACATTCCGTAATATGCATATTATCATTATGTTACATTTGTCCACAAGTTGTTGCTATATTGAATTGTAGGATTTTTAGGTTTTGTTTCATATGTTGTCGTTCTTAAAGTCTAGCATACCTGAATTCAATTCCTAGATCAGCCACTGCTTCAGCAGAACCATTTCCAAAATAGCTACAATATTACTTTTTTTATAAGAAATATAGCTACACCATTACTTGAGAATGTGCATACTCCATTAGGGGGTGATGAAGATCCAAGTCAAGAACCAAAAGTATATAAAATGAATAATTAGGATGCTAGCCCTGCAACTAAAGCTGTTTTGGCTTTGTTGTAAAGGTAAATAATCTAAAAATGCACAACGTCAAATCAAAACATGGAAAGGCATGATTGTTTCTCAATTGTGCAGCATGAGGCTAAAATAGACAGATTATGCATAGCAAGACCTCTCAATTCCAAAAAAAAAAAAATTAAAGCTCTCAGAAATAGAGAAATGGTTTCACAGACTCGCCTCTTCTTCTAATAATTTGACTAGCCGCTCTTCCTTTTGATCCCATTTCCGTACAATCACCTGTTAGACCCATGTTCATAACAAAGTCAGTCCTGTTTTAATGTTTTGACCTCAGAATAAGGAATTAAACAAGAGAGAAGAATATATAACTCAATGTATTAGGTTATACAATCAAGCAACAGTAATAGGATGAAGGTGAGAATGAGATAAGAGGGTACAATCTATTTCAGAAAGCACATTTGGACCGACCATCCTTATGTATCATGCTTTGTAGAAAAGCCAAGATATGTCAGTAATGACTAAGGATGGAGGTGCTGCAGATTTTACAATATGATAGCTTCAATTCACTCAGCTTGGAAAGTGCAGAGAGAAAGAGAGAGGGGGAAGGGAGAACAAACTCAGGACACCATTAATAAAGTTCGAGCCAAAACAACGAGATCCCTTTCACTGTTACTAGCATACTACTCATGAGGTAGTGCAATAACCCGTTGGATGTATGCCACATGTTACATGATAAAAATTCAATGGTCATACTTTTCTTGATTTCAACCACTTTGCCACATCTTTCACATCCAACGGGATTACTGCATTACCTCATGGATATCATAGAATTTCCCCTAGTCATCTGACTATGCAACCCACCAGGGTCGTGATACTTTGAATTAAATGTCACCTTACATGAATCAGACATGCACAAGAAAAAAAATTCTAAAATTGGCCATTTCCTAGAGTGGTAAGACGCATGGAATAAACAATGAAAATTATAAGATGATATGTTCACTGTTAAAAAAATCATAATGAACATCTCTAATCAATTGCGATTGGAAACACGAAGAACACAGTAACTGGAAAATGTAACAATGCTAAAGACCTGCGAAGGATTTGCATTGATGAAGAAACCAACGATCGGAGAAAACTCCCTGCCTTCCCTGCACAATAACATATACAATACCGACCATCATGTCAAGACCTCTAAGAACAAATGAAAGCACCGAGTGACTGAAGTCCAATAGAAGCTCAACCTGTTAGACGAGCTATAGTAGATAAAGTGTATACCAGGAGGAATCATCTTTATACCCTTAAAATTGGGACCAGATGAAAACATCTGCAAAAAAAATTAATTTGGTTCATCGTAACTGAAGTAACATCGACAAAACTAGAATAAGGAATAAAAAGCACCACAAACCTGGGTATCGATACCAATGAGAGTGTACTGGGGAACATCGAGTAGAAGAAGAGTGGCTCCGTGCTTCACAAACTCCAAGGCCACCTCTGGCTCCATCACTATGTTGTTATTTGATAATCACACTGCTCAACTGTTATTGTATCTAGGGTTTAATGGATTTTAGTTTCTTCATTCAAACTAGTTGTTTTTTTATTATAAAATATTAGTATATAGATATAGATATAGATATTAAGGCAATATTTGCAAAAGCTCAAAATAAATATTTTTACACTTTTGACGTAAATAGTAGATCTGAGTGTTTTTAAATATACGTTTCTATTTTTAACGGTGGTTTAAAATAATTTATTTCAAAAAAAAGTTGGAAGTAGGTCATCACATGTTTTTTTCTGCTCATACATAGGCCCTGTTTGTTTATGGCTGTGGGTGGCTGGAGTACTGTAGGCTGTGGGCAATATAGTGGAATATGGAGGTTGGAGTAAATAAGTGAGTATTTGTTTATGTTGGTTGAAGATTGGGTTGTGGGTGTAATTATAATATAAAATGTGTTAAAGTTGATTTGATGTGTATAAGAGTTAGTTAGTGAATAATTAATTATTGATTAAAGTGTGTATTGGGAAAGATATTTGATTGGTGATGTCTGTAAGAGTTAGTTAATGATTTGATGATGTGTGGAGATTGTGGACAATTTATTACTCACAACCGATGAACAAACACACAATAGGTTGGGCTCAATCCATAACCGATTGACCCAACCCTAAACAAACATGGCCATACATTTTTTATTTAAATTTTTTTTTCCAAACAATACAACTTATAATTTTTGTATAAATCACTTATTATTGCAATCTATATCTATATCTATATCTATATATATCTAATAACAAAATGAACTTTTACTCGATTTGAAAATAATGATTTTTTCCCGCTCATTTGTACTTGCTAATCTCGGTAATTTTTTCTGTGCAAAAAAACGCGTCATTTTTGCAAATTTTATGGGAAAAGATTGTGATCCCATTGATTAAGTAGGAAGTTGTTATTTAAATATCAGAAATGCGTATTTGATTCCAAAATAAATCAAAATAGATTTTTATTAATTGATATTTGTTGATATCTTTACATATGAAAAAGCTGGATCATATCTTCAAGATATTTTTTTTGACTAATTTTCAGGAATTCTATAACTCATCTAAACTCTAATTTTTAGTATTTAAATTATGCATTCTTTATTGTAGCAGTCATATTGTTTTTTCCACGAGAATTAGAGCTTGGAAACGAGATGCCTCCTGTTTCTGCAAAAATTAAAAATGTTCACGCCAAAAGGCATGATTGGGCTCTAAAGCTAAGGCTGGTGAGGGCGTATAATATACCCGTTTACCGAAACCCTGAACAGATTCAGAGTTTCGAGTGCGTTTTCAGGGATATTGAGGTAATGATTCATAGACATACATCTTAATTTATGAATTCTTCTCTTTTTTGGTGTATTTGTTTATCGTCATTTTGCATCTGTTATAGCCTGATACATATCATTTGTAAACTAATATACATCAATACTTTAAGATCTAGCACTGTTTAGACATATTTTCTTCATCCTCCGCGATTGTAGTGCATGAGCATTTGCTGGTCAGCAATAAACGAATCTTGCTTTTGTGTCACTGTTTTATTCAAAGAATAGTGAATGATCAATTAGAATAGAAATGTTATTTACTGTTTGAAGATTTCAACAAATATATGTTTCAATGGAATTGTTTAGAGTTGTTGACTAAAAACATTGAGATTATTTTATAGGGTTCGACAATCAGGGGTTCTGCTAGAGCACCACATATTGACAATGTTCGTCAACAAGTTCAAGAAGGGAGATTGTATATTATCAGTGATTTTATGGTCTCTAAGGATGAGCTGCGCTACAAAACTGCTACGCAGCCACTAAAGTTTTCGTTCTATGCAAAAACTAAGATTAATGCTATTCGTGATCTATCATTCCCAAACAACAGGTTCATCTTTAAGCCATTTGACTGGATTTCAAAACTCAATGTGTCTGATGAGACTCTATTGTTTGGTAAGATTTAAGTCTCTAATATATTATCTATTTTTCTCTAATATTGCCAGCTAAATTAATATACTCATGTGTTATTTTATTGTTTATTGGAAAAAAGATGTGATAGTATACTCATTTGTTGTTTTATTGTTTATTGGAAAACAGATGTGATAGGTCGGTTGGTTGAAATGCATGCACCTCAAACAATGCAAACGAAAGAATTTGGTTCGAAATTGCTTATGGAAATTGAGATTGAGGACTTGAGGAATAATTTACAGTTTTATATTAACAATAGAGCAAATTTTGAATTTGTAAGTAAATCAAATAAATTTATTTTTGTATAGTGAGCATTGTGGGAGGAGTATGTTCAGCAGATATTAACCAAATGTTTTCAAAGGTTAGTTACAAAAAAATCAGAATTGGAGTTTAAATATGAAATATGTTTTGGTTTTTATTAAGATAATAGTAAAAAATGCTAAGAAATACCTCTTATATTTGATGCAGACTCAATTAAAGTGTCTAACACTTATAACTGTACTAAAATGTTTGCGAATGCTGACGTTTGGGAAATTTCTGAGTTAAAAAAAAAATAAGTTAGTTGCATTATACTTGATGAAACATAAAGTTAATTCAAATGAATATCTTATTAGCATGATACCTTATAATTGTTTGTTTTCAGGATTGTTGAATCTTCGAATGTCTCGAGGCCGGTTACAATATCCTAATCGTCTGGGTCTGGTGCATCACCGGCTAGCGAGTTTAGTTCTGGACGTGCTGCTGTGAGGAACCTTCAAGAAATATGTGAAGGAGAGGTATTAATTTTATTTTTTTATGCTGGAATAATGTCAGTTCATATACATTTAAAAACTTATGTATTCATATTTTAGGATGGTTCGTTATGGGTTTATTGCACTATTGCTGAGATTGAAAATCCAAAAACTGTTTGGTATATGGCATGTTTGACGTGTCATCGTAAGTTGGCTCAAGATGATGGGAAGTGGATATGCAGACAATGTGGTGAAGTAGAAGAAAATCAGAATTTCTGGTTTGAAAGTACAATTATTACAGAACATAAAATCGATGATGATCTTAAAAAAATTCAAATCATTATGTTACTATTATGACCATATAGAAAATATATCAAACAAACCAGTGGATGCGTAATGGTAATGATGTTTGGTTAATAGGTTCAAGCTCGAGGTAAGAGTAATTGATGAAACCTACAATGCCCTATTCATAGTTTGGGACCAAACTCTTTGACGATCGAATTACCACGGCGAAGAAACAAGAGTTCTTCACGAAGCTGCAAGGCACGGGAGGTTGAGGATTAAGAAAAAGCATCTTCTAAGGCGAGCCAAGCCGAGCGAGAGGTGGCACAATCAACAACCTTCGACATGGCTTCTTCCAAGAGTGTTGAAAAAATAACACCGAGGAGCTTCTGATCAGTTATATTCCAAGTGAGGAAGGCAGGATTTGGGGTTGATGGAGCAGTGGCTGGAGGCACAACATCTGTGTTCTGATTTCTAGCGGCAGGGAGGGTGGCAGGGGGAGGAGATGACGTACCGTTGACATGGCCAAGGACATCGAAACAGGTAAGCATAGGCATGATTTGCCTCTTCCAGAGAAGATAATTGGTGGAAGTAAGTTTGATGGGTACCATGTGAATCATGGTAGGAATGGGAGTGATTCATGAGAGGAAGGCATTAACGAGAGGGAGCAGAAAAACGAAGACGAGAAAACGGCAAGGAGGCGAACGACGACGTGAGGCCGGAGAGGAGAAGAGAGGGAGAGATTAGGGTTTGCGATGTTACTGGCGTGATACCATGTAAGATTAGCGTAGTCACCACACCAATCATGTGGGTTCGTATATTGCTCATATATACAGTTGAATACATTACGTGTGTACAACAGAGAGGAGAGAAATAAGGAAAAGATACAACAGAATATTCAAATACAATATCAAATATTTAACCCATAATTATATCTCTAGTAAGAAATTAAGAGCTGTGAGTTGTTAGGTCTTAGATAAACACAAGTTAAAATAGTCATATTTGGGAAAACTGCCCAACAACTGAAAAAGGAGGATGTAAGTATATTTAAAGTTATTTTCTTTTGGGAAAACATGTATTGTGATTTGTAATTGTTCTATTTGTTTTGAAGGATGCTGAGCCTGGTGTTTTGGACTTTTTTGTTAACAAACTTGTGGATAGGACCATCCTATTCAAGGTGTCCAAAAAGACAGATAAATCTCAAGGTGGTAGGGTAACATATTCTGTTACTAAGGTTTCTAACGATCAAGAGTTAATAGCAAGATTCTGTTCAGCCTATGTTGAGCCTCAGGTTACATATAACTTAAGATTCTACATGTTAACTCTAATTATATTAAATAATAAATAATCTATAATTATGATGAAATTTATGTAAACAGGAGTCTGATTTGATATCAAAGCTTGGACACAAGGATGTAAAGGAAGGTGATAGTTCATCAGATGACGAGGTAACAACTCCTGAGAAAAAAGTCGAACCAACTGAGGACAAAGGTGAAATGTCGGATAAGGCTACTACTGTTGAGAGCAATCCAGTAAAAGGAAAGGGGAAAGTTGAAGAAATTGGAGTTGAACCAGCCTTGAAGATAAAACGAAAGTTACTCGATGAGCTTGATAAGAACTCAACAACCTGTAAAGTAATCAAGCAAGAAAGGGATTGAAGAGTTTATCTTTCAATTGGCTGAGACAATCATTTTGGTTTCTGTTATTTTCTAAGACTATGTTTTTTATTTCTCTCACTTTTGGATATTGTTTTCCTATGTTCCGTATTGGTTGCTTCGTGATGGAAATCTAATTTTGGTTTACCTATTGTCTATCATGGTGTTTACGAAGTTTTTTATCATCTAAGTCTTCTATATGTACCTAGAAGTCAATTATATAATATTAAAAAAAAATGTGTTTTCTGAAAATGTGATATAAATCTCCTAATTAGTAAAATACATAATGATTGAAACAAATGAAATGATATGATATGAATTTCAAACATGGACACATACATATACAACATTGAGTCTATGTTATTGTTTACCCAAAAAACAGTCAATTATAAGTTCAAAACAATCAATAAGTTCAAAGCTATAATTACAATCAGACATAACAGTCAGTCAAAATAATCAATAGGTTCAAAACAATAATCTCTTATTTTACTAATCTGGCATATAGGATCACTAATAATCGATTTGGAAAAAAACAGTAAAGGTTGTATTAATAGCACATGATTTGGTATTATTTGAAATATATACTATAATATGTTAAGTTATATATATAGATAAAGAAACTTATACTATTAAGGTAATCTTGAACCACATAAAATAATATTTTATAAATTTATCAGTTAAGTATTTGAAAACTGAGTAGTCAATGATTTGAAAAGAGTAGACTTAGTAAGGATTGTTATAAATTTCAAATTTAACATGATAATTTTTATACTTATCCAATATAATGTTAAAAAAATCACTAAAAAAATTGTAGAATTTTTAGTTATGCACTTATCTTTGAGCGTATTTTGGAGTTTTTTTCTTGATGCATTTCAAGATTCTACATGTAGATGGTTGCTCAGAACAGATTGACTTCATATTTTTTATGAACCATCTGATTTTGACTCCGTTGCTGCATACATTAGAAAAATAAAATAACAGTAAGTAATTTTGTATATATGATTGTAGTTACTGACTAAACAATATTTGTATATATTAAAATTTTGATTTAGTATATTTGAATGTATAATATACTTATATATGTGAAATCAATTTAAAGTAGACTTAGTAAGAATAGTTATAAATTTCAATAATAACATGATAATTTTTATAATTATCCAATATAATGTTAAAAAAATCACTAAAAAGATTGTAGTATCAAACAATATTTATTTAAGATATGATTTTGGATGTTAATAAAATAAAGATTGTATATCTATATAAAGTAGATATTTACTCATGTATGGATTTTCATGACCTAAAACGTAAAATTTTAATTGCTATATTTATTTTAAATAAAAATGGAAATAATTTTATTACAATACAATATATTCATGTCTAGATACTTGAATATATATTTTTCATATAATTAAGAATAACGAAAATAAGCTTTCAATGATTTGAGTTATCCATAATGTGAAAAATATCAAACTAATATAAAATAAAAAATCCAAACCTAATAATAAAAAGTAATGAGACAAATAGTATATATAGATGAGACACGGTCTCATAATATTATTCAAAATAAAATTAGAGTGAAATCAAAAGGCAATCTATATACTAATATACAACAGCTAATATGGTTCAAGGGTGAGTTAATGTTTTCATTTTATAGACTCATAACTACATTGTTTTCAGAACATACTGTTTTATTTAACTGTTTCTTTGAATTGCAGGCCGGAAGAAGTTGAGACAATAATTATAGATGATGTTGATAATCCATCATTTGATGTTGATGTCAACGAAGAAATTGTGAAGACTAAAAAACTGGTATGTGCGGAATTAAAAGAAATATCTAAAGTTCATTTGACATATAAAATCGAATTTGATCATCACTTAAATTTTATTTACAATCAAACCAATCATCTTATAGGTTATTCTAACGAGTTCAGAATCAATTTTATCAAATGGGGACACCTTCTTAAAGGCGAAGCTCTCATATTCCGTGGCATTCAATACTGAAAGGTTCCAATTGTTGGTGATGGCTGGGACAAGGCTCAATTGACTAACTTATACTGGTTCTTAAAAGATAATGAAATAGGTGTGGGAAGGAAGTTTACACTGGAATTGGAGCCGGAAGAATCCCTAACTTTTCGTGTCCACCTTTACTAATTAATTAGTATTGCTACTGCATATTATTCTGTACCTATCTTTTTGATTCAAAACAAGTCTACGTGTATCGCTTAGACTAGCATATTTAGTTTATGAAAGTGATCTATTTTATAAAAACATTATGGTTATGATTATACATGTGAAATTTATTCTTGAATAGTGACAAATTATTCGACATAATGAACTATATTATACACAAATAAAGGAATCGATAAATAAAAAAAAAAAAACAGACAAACAATAAAACAATATAAAATTCTTTTGACTAAGTAAAATATTATATGTTCAACTTAAAAAAAGAACTAAAGTTAAGACTGTTTAAAAGAAAAAGATTATACTTTATATGTGAAATAGCATAGTTATAAAGAATTCTTTTATAATTATTGTTTTACATATAACTATCACAACATGTACTTTAAAAACTTCATTATATAAATTTATAAAATGTTGATTAAATATTGATACATATTTAAAAATTTAATAGATTTCAAAAAAGTAGTATAAAGAGATATTATATACCAAATTTAAAAAATTAAAAACATAGATAAGTAATTAAGGATACCATATCCAGCATATCACAAAAAATATTATTTATCCGTATCCTAATTAACATTATAGCGTTTAGGATTTTGCTCTATATAAAGGTTCCGTTTCCTATCAGATATAAGTAACACAGTTGAGTGCAAATTGATCTTATTAAACATATTCTACGATATAAGAGGAGGAGAATGAGTTCCACTGTATCGGTTCTGGTCATTAACAATGTGCAGTATCCGAGCTTTAATATAGATGTGAAGCACAGAGATGTTCGACGTGAAAAATTGGTATTTAATTTCTACAACAAAATTATTACGATCAAATGTTCTAATTCTCACTTTTGAAACTATTTTGAATTTTAGAAAGTAGCTGAACAGTTTATGCACCATTTCCTTAGATGGGGCAACATAATCAACGACAGAGTGACACTTATAAGGGGCAACAAATGTAGGAATGGAACCGGATGAAGTTGAGAGAGGAAATCTGCTACATAACTGAGTGCAAGGATTTTATGGATGAGTGTATGATTCGTCATGGGGATGCTATAACATTGGAGAAACAATCTCCTAGGGGTGATAATTTCATGGATCTTTCCTTTAGGGTTTTCATTCATTAGGAGATTCTATGTTTTCGATCTACTTTTATGTTTATATACTATGGCATTCTAATGTCATATTATTGTTATTGCTTTCTGGTCGTCTATAATAAAGACTAAGTTTGAGTTTTATGTTAGTTGGTCCTTTATAATCCAATAGCTGCAATGTGTTGATTTAATGTAACTTTAAAAAACATTATTATGAGAAAATAAAATCAAATTGAAATTAATTGATAAGCAAAGTAATGTTACGTAAAGGCAAATAATTATTTATTATAATATATCTAATAAATTAAACTAAATTAGAAACTGATGTAATTAAAAGAAGAAATAAAATTGTATTTGGTAACATATTGCATTGTATTTATCAAATCTCAAAGAATATATCAATGATTGTAATTAAAAGAATAAAAAAAAATATTGTATTTAGTGGAAAAAGTTAACTGTAAAGGTTATATTTATGATTATTTTGAATAAAAAAGTGAACTATGAAATACAGATTTCAGAGCATATTTAGAACAATAAGTAAATATGAAATGTTTTTATTATATAGATAGTGGTTTGGTAACTATTTTTGTCCATAGAAAACTGTAAGAAATAATTAATTTTATATGAAGTAATGTGATATATTAAAATAAGAGTCTTTGTAAATTTCATTTAAGAAATTATAGTATCTCTTAAATTTTAAGAATGTAATATTTCAACAGTGAATGTTTTGGGAAAACATATATTTTTTATATCTTTGATTTTGAGAATGATATTTGTGAGAAAATAACGAATATTATAGACAAGTCTTTATTATCAAATATGTATTAAATATGTAAAATATTTATTCATATCTTTGTAAATATATGATAATAAATTGGAAAAGATATATTCATATATATTGCAACTATTTGATTATATTTCTTTAACTGATCTCTTAAAAAATCTTTATATGAATATATGTGACAACCAATACTTATAAATTACCAAAACAATGGATCTGGGCTTTACTACTGTACCTATAAAACCTAGGACGCACAAATTTTGTGTTCTACAATCTGTAAACTCAATCTATATCAGTTCAACGAAAAGAAGGTATGTTCATTTATTTTCGCACACAATAGTTTTAATATTTCACTCATGTCGATGCATAGAGATGAATAGCTGAATACTTATCTTATTTACTCCTATAAATAAGGGATTATGTGATTTCATCTGCTTTGATCTCCATGATATACACTTCTTCTGTTGAATGAATAATTTATACCTGCAATTATTTAGAGGACAATTATATATCAATAATAAATCATGTTGTAAGGTATGACAGAAATCCAATATGTTACCACAAAAATTTGTTTGATGCAGTCAAGTTATGAAATCTAAAATCAAATTTCAATAAACTATATATTTGCAGGTATCCATAAGAAAGGTTTATATCTATTTGTGACATATAGTTGTTGATTGGATTTTAGCTATTGTTAAAATATGTATGTCAGTGCATAGCAATATGACACATTACATGTTGATGTTAAAATTAAATATACGATGCAACTATTGGATAACATAAAGTAGTGATAATTAGGTTTCATATAACTATTTGATTAAATATTGTTAAAAAATTGATCTTAAATTTATAATGTCATAATAGAGAATAAATGTTGAGAAATTATTATATAACTATATACATCAACTATGATTAAAGAAAATAATATCTTTGATTGTAATGACAATATAATTTATATATATTACTATTTAAATGATATGTTGGTGTGTGTTTTTTGCAGATTCATATAAGTGTGAACACAAAAATCAAAATTATATGCAAAATTAGTTTGGTCTATCCATATGGTGAAGCTCAGGGTATCCACAGTTGGAATTATATTATTATAATACTCTTGTAGAAAGTAATATAATTAATCCCTTTCCCTAGGACCCTTCTTGGTTGTCATAATTTGTATCTTTATTAATTAACCCTAGAGATGGATCTATAAATTTATATAAACCCTAACATGCGCCTATAACACATAGGAGTTAAGGGATTCGACCTGATAGTTGTTTACACAAGAGGTCGATTTCTGATTGAATGATTTCTGACTCCCGTCTTAACCTTCTGGATTGTATCCCCTACTCAATCCTCAACGCCGGATGGACGACGAACTTTGAAGAATTCCAAGTGGGAAGGAACACCTTAAACCGCCGCCGCCTACTCTCTCTTTCTCTCTATTCAGTGATCTTTTTGAGTGTTAATTCTTTTTTTTTTTTTTTCAAAATGAGAGACCATGTATTTATAATACATGGTTGAGTGTGGGCCAAGCCTGGTAGTTTAATTCCTTCTAGGATTAGGAATTTAATTCCTTATTAGGAATTTAATTCTCTATTCCTACTTGGACTAAGAGTCTATATGGGCCACTCCAGGGATCAAATATAAGAAATAAAGATGGGGCCTAACTATGAATTAATTCTTCCTTGTTCAACCCAGAACATAATTAATTCATAAATATTAATTCATTCCACTGGAGAATTAATACTGACTTACCCCTTTATTCCCGAGTTGAGTCGGGGCTTGAATTAGACTTAATTAATCCCCATATTTAAGATATCGAATATCCATTAATTAATTAAAGCCTCTGACATCTTAAATCAATTAATTTCTTATTTATTCCTTAAGTAGTATCACTCAACTTTATTATTGTACCTGAACTTAATCAACCTGCAGGGTTTAGTACAATAAACCTTTTGAGCTCCTTAAGGGGATATCATCATCCTAAACGGATACGGTTACTTAAATACAAATTACCAATTATTATATGCAAGTTGCTGTCACCCAAAATACATAGTATAAAAGTTATGTCTTAACTCTTGCCCATAGTAAATCAAAGTGACATACAAACAAGCATTCATAACTGTAATCTTATTTAGGCTTTAGATTATTATAAGTCACCGAGATCTCTAGTTCTTCACTAAGGTCAGGCAGAAGAACATATCTCACTGTGATCTTATCAATACGTACCAGTATAAGTAAATAGTCAAGATAAACTATTTCTACTTAATACTGCAGTCTAAACCAACAACTCGTCCTCAAGTTGTCTAAGCTGTGAGTTACATTTTATATCTCTTTAAGTTTAACCAATCATATGATCTTCTGTGATCTTCAACACACCATAGGATCTACTTATTTGCAAGAGATATTGGTAGCGTCGTTTCTTACTACCAAATTAATGTGTATAAAGAATACACTTAACCTTATCCTACTACTCTAACTAGTAGAGTGGCAAGCAAGGGTCGATCCCACGAGGAACGGTCGAACAATTTTTGCTTCATTGTATTAAGCTATTATGATCAAGGAATATAATGTAGATAAGCTAGAAAACAATAAAGAAGTGGGGGGATTTTAATGAAATAACAACTAACACCTAAATAAACAAAGACAATTAAAGAGATTTTTATAGGTTTTGTTTTTTTTAAATAACAAAACAATTCACCCTTGATCATGTTTCACCCAGGTCTTGGACGATTTATGCAACTATTGTTAATGCCCTATTCAATTGTGATTCTAGCCCTTATCTCAAGGCTATTAACAAGCTCTAATAGCCTTGTTGTCCCTTAATCTTAGTTAATCAAAACAAGCTCTTCGACTAACCCTATTCAGTTTAACCGAATCCTCGAACAAGCTCTCTTAGATTCAATCACCAAATGCATTAAACACTAGGACAACGAGATAAATTCAACATAAAACTCGCAAGCTCGGTTTTAGTGGTTGAACTTTGTGTTATCACCAATAAATAAATCTATTGTTTGCTACACGGGAATCGAAAATCCTACAATTACGGATAGTAATTTCCTATTCTAGCAACACATTCACAAATCCCTTAAAGGGTGATCAATCCAATAATAAATTCATAAATGTGAGTCAATAAGAGCAAATAACACAAAACACTTAAATACACAATATTTTCGGTAACATTAACCGTAATAATCACATAAATGTCTTGAACTCAAGGTTCCACAATAATCAAGAGTGAACAAAAGGGTGCTAATCACCCATTTTTCCTAATACAAAGATAAAATAACAGAAAATTAAAGAAAACATGAAAATATGATAGAAAGAACCAAAAGTTAGGGTTGAAGATAAAAAATCTTCAACCCCCTTCCATTCCTTTGCTTCCAATGGAGAAAAGTGGCTGATTATGTGTGGGGGATGGGTTCTAGGTTAGGTTAAATTCGAATGGGGTGATATATATATAAGGAGAGAAAGTGCTAGTAAAAAATAGGCAAAATCGCATTCAGGATTTTAAAACAGGGTAGTGAATCTCGACCGAGACGGAAGTGTGTCTCGGCCGAGACGTGAAAAAGGGTTTTCAGGAATTTTGGGTCGAAAGCTGATCTCGGCCGAGATTGGGTTGCATCTCGGCCGAGACGTGAAGAAAAGAAAATTAGGGCTTTTTGGGATTTGACTCATCTCGGCCGAGATTGGATTGTATCTCGGCCGAGATCTTCATCTTTGATATTCTTCAAGAATTCCCTGGAGACTCATCTCGGCCGAGATTGGATTGTATCTCGGCCGAGACCTTTGATTTTGCAATTCTTCATGAAATCCCCTAGAGACTCATCTCGGCCGAGATTTGCATCATGTCTCAGCCGAGATCTTCAGTTGGCCCTTCCTTTTGCTGCCTCGATCGATCCCTCGTCTCCGCAGTCGTTCGATGTTCTTTTTCGATCCTTTTTCACCTGTCTTAGCACAGAAACAGTACAAACGTATTATTTTGCCCATGAGAATATAAAAGCACTAGATACACGTAATTATGCACATTATTGACACTAAAATGACACTAAAAGTGCCCTAAAGTGCGTGCACGAAACACGTGTACCAAAATCTCCCCAAACTTAAAACTTGTTCGTCCCGAACAATGAAGAGAAAAACAAAAGGACACGTGTTTAGGGCAGAGTTTAGTGGCATTTGATTTCAGAGAATTTTCATGAAAAAGAAGAAGCGATCATGATAAAAGCGAGCATATGTGATAGACTAGATCCACTACTCTCGAGACATAACACTCTCAACTTATTATTTCACCTGTCTTAGCACAGAAACAGCACAAACGTATTATTTTGCCCATGAGAATATAAAAGCACTAGATACACGTAATTATGCACATTATTGACACTAAAATGACACTAAAAGTGCCCTAAAGTGCGTGCACGAAACACGTGTACCAAAATCTCCCCAAACTTAAAACTTGTTCGTCCCGAACAATGAAGAGAAAAACAAAAGGACACGTGTTTAGGGCAGAGTTTAGTGGCATTTGATTTCAGAGAATTTTCATGAAAAAGAAGAAGCGATCATGATAAAAGCGAGCATATGTGATAGACTAGATCCACTACTCTCGAGACATAACACTCTCAACTTAAGATCCTCACATGGTGAGTGTATCTCTCATCTCTCAAGTGTATCAAATGGGTAGTGTATACACTCACATTGAAATGCATAAAATGCCTACCATAGGCTTGCCAATCATCTAAACTTTGATTGATACCCAACATGTGTGACAAAAAATAAAAAAGGTCTTTAATAGGTTGTAATGTTGGCTTGGGGTAAGGTGGGAAAATTTCTGGTATAAGTGACTGTAAAACGGACTAAATGAGTTAGCTAATCTCATCCACCCCTCAAACAACAATCACTCTACCTCACTCTTTACTTCCTTAGTAAACCAATCCCAAAAATTGATTTCTTCTCTTTACCACAAGGTCCACAACCTAATTGCTTTCTCAATTCTCCCTTGGAGTGTATTTTCTTTTGAATTTCTACAACTTTGAGAACATCTATCAAAAGGCATTTATATTACTAGTCTCTCCAAATCAAAAGCAACAATTGAGTATATACAACTAGCTTTTTCTTTTGTTTTTCTAGATTTTTTTTTCTTTTTTCTTTTTTTTTTTTGTAAACAAAAATTGGAGAGGACTAGTATTCTTGATTCTTTGCCTATTGTTTCAATTCCTTCCACCCTTCAATATTCCCAATAGTTCACCCCTTTCAATCCCAAATTACCCGACTACCTTCCAACCACCTCCCTCATACTCAAATAGTCCAATTACGTTCAAAGGCTAATTGAAAGGGTTTCGGCTTGTAGAGTTGGGCTGTCAAATAAGAGGCTAAAAGCTCAAGGGGCTCAACTAGAGACAATATCAAATTTGGTACAAAGGAAGTATTTTCAAGCTTGAAAATAGGTTCAAGTCAAGAATTGCCTAAGATCATTTTCAATGTCACACAATGCACCGACACATGCAAAATAGAGAATTATGGCAAGTTCTAGAGACAACTAAATGCACTCAATGAATTTCACACCGAAAGAAAGTTTAAATTACTCCAAAGATGGAAGTATCTTCTAAGGCTCAAAAACTCACTCGACTGCAATTTTGATCAAAAGTTTTGAGTGTATGTTCAATTTTGTTTCAACAAGTCTATCATACTCTACCATGTGCTTCTTTCAAAAATATTTGTCAAAAATTTTCATCATTAATCAATGCCACATTTTTCTTTCCTAAACTCATCCAATTGCTTTCTCGAGCTACCAATGTGTACGAATCCACCCCCTCCCCAAACTTAGTTGCAAACTAAGTTTGTGGAAAAGAGGAGTACAATTTGGTGCTCACCGAATTTAACCATATTATTCATCACTTTACAATTTATTAAAAATGCAACAGACTAATCCATACAAAGATACCAAACCATTTCAAGTATAATAAGTCCAAAAGACAATAGAGTAGCATATGGAAAGTTAAACTCTTGGGCTGCCAATACGTACACCTACCAAGACTTCCCCAAACTTGGTTAAAAACCAAAGTTTGTGAGGAAGAAAGGGTACGAATTGGTGTCCTAACTCACAGTGATTTTTGGGCTTCTTCAATCCCATTTGGTGCTATCTCCTTGAATTTCACGGATTGGTCGGTTCCTCATCATCATAGTCTCTGCACTCTAAAAGAAGATAGTAAGATAATATCTAAATATAAGTAAGCAACCTAAACTACGAAATTGAATATACGAAAAGCAATAAACGTCGGGTTGCCTCCCGACAAGTGCCTTTGTTTAGCGTCGTTGGCTCGACGGATGCTTTTTAAATAAACAAAACAAACAACTAGCTATATAACTAAAACAAACACTTAACACATAAAACAAAATCGTTCTAAACCGTTCCCCGGCAACGGCGCCAAAATTTGGTAGCGTCGTTTCTTACTACCAAATTAATGTGTATAAAGAATACACTTAACCTTATCCTACTACTCTAACTAGTAGAGTGGCAAGCAAGGGTCGATCCCACGAGGAACGGTCGAACAATTTTTGCTTCATTGTATTAAGCTATTATGATCAAGGAATATAATGTAGATAAGCTAGAAAACAATAAAGAAGTGGGGGGATTTTAATGAAATAACATTTAACACCTAAATAAACAAAGACAATTAAAGAGATTTTTATAGGTTTTTGGTTTTTTTAAATAACAAAACGATTCACCCTTGATCATGTTTCACCGAGGTCTTGGACGATTTATCCAACTATTGTTAATGCCCTATTCAATTGTGATTCTAGCCCTTATCTCAAGGCTATTAACAAGTTCTAATAGCCTTGTGGTCCCTTAATCTTAGTTAATCAAAACAAGCTCTTCGACTAACCTTATTCAGTTTAACCGAATCCTCGAACAAGCTCTCTTAGATTCAATCACCAAATGCATTAAACACTAGGACAACGAGATAAATTCAACATAAAACTCGCAAGCTCGGTTTTAGTGGTTGAACTTTGTGTTATCACCAATAAATAAATCTATTGTTTGCTACACGGGAATCGGAAATCCTACAATTACGGATAGTAATTTCCTATTCTAGCAACACATTCACAAATCCCTTAAAGGGTGATCAATCCAATAATAAATTCATAAATGTGAGTCAATAAGAGCAAATAACACAAAACACTTAAATACACAATATTTTCGGTAACATTAACCGTAATAATCACATAAATGTCTTGAACTCAAGGTTCCACAATAATCAAGAGTGAACAAAAGGGTGCTAATCACCCATTTTTCCTAATACAAAGATAAAATAACAGAAAATTAAAGAAAACATGAAAATATGATAGAAAGAACCAAAAGTTAGGGTTGAAGATCAAGATCTTCAACCCCCTTCCATTCATTTGCTTCCAATGGAGAAAAGTGGCTGATTATGTATGGGGGATGGGTTCTAGGTTAGGTTAAATTCGAATGGGATGATATATATATAAGGAGAAAAAGTGCTAGTAAAAAATAGGCAAAATCGCATTTAGGATTTTAAAACAGGGTAGTGAATCTCGGCCGAGACGGAAGTGTCTCTCGGCCGAGACGTGAAAAAGGGTTTTCAGGAATTTTGGGTCGAAAGCTGATCTCGGCCGAGATTGGGTTGCATCTCGGCCGAGACATGAAGAAAAGGAAATTATGGCTTTTTGGGATTTGACTCATCTCGGCCGAGATTGGATTGTATCTCGGCCGAGATCTTCATCTTTGATATTCTTCAAGAATTCCCTAGAGACTCATCTCGGCCGAGATTGGATTGTATCTCGGCCGAGACCTTTGATTTTGCAATTCTTCATGAAATTCCCTAGAGACTCATCTCGGCCGAGATTTGCATCATGTCTCGGCCGAGATCTTCAGTTGGCCCTTCCTTTTGCTGCCTCGATCGATCCCTCGACTCCGCAGTCGTTCGATGTTCTTTTTCGATCCTTTTTCACCTGTCTTAGCACAGAAACAGCACAAACGCATTATTTTGCCCATGAGAATATAAAAGCACTAGATACACGTAATTATGCACATTATTGACACTAAAATGACACTAAAAGTGCCCTAAAGTGCATGCACGAAACACGTGTACCAGATATGGGGACACATACATAGTAAAAATGCAAATATAATCAGATAGGAGATAAACAGTGAATAACTGGAAACATTGTATATAAAAAGTTTTGCTTTTAGTATACAAATCCAACAATCTCCCACTTATACTGAAGCAAACTTTTAGTATACTTGGTGTCTAACTATCTATCTATTACATTCTCCCACTTATACTGAAAGTTTCCTAAGTGGGTGGCATCAATCGCAGTCCTAGTCCCTGAACATGCTTGTCATAGACTTTATGCGGTAAGCTCTTCGTGAATGGATCAACTAAATTCTCTGTTGTACAAATCTTCTCTATCCGCACATCTCCTCGTTTTATGATTTCTCGTATTATGTGGTACTTTCTCTCTATGTGTTTTGTCGCCTTGTGGCTCATGGGTTCCTTTGAGTTTGCCACTGCACCTGAGTTGTCACAATAGATTGTGATACTCTTAGGCAAACTAGGTACCATGCCTAGATCCAAGAGGTGATTCTGGAGCCATACTGCTTCCTTAGCAGCCTCTGATGCGGATACATATTCGGCTTCCATAGTGGAGTCTGCAATGCATCTCTGCTTTGCACTCCTCCATGAAACGGCTCCTCCTCCCAAGGTAAACACATAGCCTGAGGTAGATCTCCTCTCATCCCGGTCTGCTTGGAAATCCGAATCCGTATAACCCAAGGAATTTAGACTGTCTGCCTGGTAAACTAGCCTGTAATCTCTAGTCCTTTCCAGGTACTTGAGTACATGTTTTACCGCAGTCCAATGTGCCTGTCCAGGGTTAGATTGATATCTTGCCACTATGCCGACTGCATAGCAGATATCAGGTCTCGTGCATAGCTGCATACATAAGACTTCCCACTGCGGAAGTGTAGGGTACCTGTCTCATTTCCTCTTTCTCCTTTGGTGTCTTAGGACACATCTCTTTAGAAAGTGGAACGCCTATGTCTGAAAGGTAGAAATCCTTTCTTGGCGGTTTGCATGCTAAAACGAGCAATCACAGTATCAATGTAGGCCGCTTGAGATAAGCTCAACATCATTTTCTTGCGATCCCTTATAACTTTGATCCCAAGGATGTAAGTTGCCTCTCCTAAATCCTTCATCTGAAACTATTTGGATAACCATCTCTTTATGTCTGATAATACCTCCACATTGTTACCAACTAGGAGAATATCATCTACATAAAGTGCAAGAAATACTTTATCTCCGTTGACATCTATGCAATACACACAACTTTCGTTTTCACTTAGAGTAAATCCATAGGATTTAATCACCTCGTCAAAATGTAAGTTCCATGACCTAGAAGCTTGCTTGAGTCCATAAATGACTTCTTGAGCTTCTAGAACAAATGCGCTTCGCTTTGCCTCACATAACCTTCTGGTTGCTGCATATAGATGTCCCTACCTTCTTCAAGGTAACCGTTTAAGAAAGCGGTCTTGACATCCATTTGCCAAACCTCAAGATCTAAATGAGCTGCTATGGCGAGAAGGATCCGAATGGACTTGAGCATGGCTACTGGCGAAAGGGTTTCGTCATAATCTTTACCCTCCACCTGGGTATACCCTTTTGCCACTAGCCTGGCCTTAAAGGCTGTAACCTCTCCATCCCCTCCTTTCTTTCTCTTGTATACCCACTTACTACCTATAGCTTTACAGCCATCTGGTAGTTCAGTTTTCTCGTATACATCCATAGCAGTTATGGACTCATATTCTGAATCCATAGCACGACGCCATTCTTTCGCATCTTCGTCATTTACTGCCTCGGCGTAAGTCCAGGGATCGAGATCGGCATGTCCGTCTCCTGGGATCAAATCTGAAGATTCTCCCACAAACATGAACCGATCAGGCTGACGAACAACCCTCCCACTATGTCGAGGCTGTGTAGGCATTATGTCAACGGGTTGTGCAGTACTTGGTATTATTGCCTCTTGCACTTGTGGTTGTGGAATTGGAATCGTACTAACATTCCCTTCGATTTTTTTAAGGATAATATCGGTTCTGGACTTGTGATTAATCATGTAGTCCTCTTCTAAGAATCGGGCGTTAGTGCTAATAACGACCTTCTGATCCTTAGGACTATAGAAATAACCACCTTTCGTTCCTTTTGGATACCCTATAAACATTCTTACCTCAGACCTAGATTCCAACTTACCAGCATCCTTGTTCAGCACGTGTGCTGGACTACCCCAAATCCTTATATGGTTCAAGCTAGGCTTGCGCCCTGACCATAACTCGATAGGGGTCTTAGGTACCAATTTGGATGGTACTAGGTTTAACAGATAAGAAGTTGTTTCTAAGGCATATCCCCAGAACGAAATGTGCAAAGATGCATAACTCATCATAGATCTGACCATCTCAAGTAAAGTTCGATTTCTTCTCTCTGCTACACCATTCTGTTGGGAAGTACCTGGTGTAGTCAATTGGGATGTTATCCCAACTTTTGACAAGTACCTTTGGAACTCGTTCTGAGGTATTCGCCACCGCGATCAGACCACAGTGACTTGATACTTTTATCTAGCTTCTTCTCCACTTCCGCCTGAAACTCTTTGAATTTCTCAAAGCATTCAGACTTGCCGCGAAGTAGATAAACGTACCCGTATCTTGAGTAATCGTCAATGAATGTGACGAAGTACTCATACCCTCCACGAGCTTGGGTGGACATTGGTCCACATAAGTCATAATGGATCAGTTCTAACACCTCTTTGGCCCTATTCCCCTTTGCCTTGAAAGGCCTTGTCGACATCTTTCCCTCTAGATAGGATTCACAGACTCTAGTCTGAATTGGTTGGAAAGAATCCAACACTCCATCAGACACTAGTCTTTGGATCCGGTTCAGACTGATGTGACCTAGTCTTAGGTGCCAAAAATGTGTTTGATCCTCTTGAGAAGATAATTTTTTTTTCCTTGGGTTCGATGATGTTGATGCAATGAAGTTTTGGGTATTATGCAGACAAGTTATAGTATAAAGAGAATTTTTCAAAACACCAGTGCAGATAACTATGTTATTTCTCATGATAGAAACATTACTACCAAAAACAACTGAATATCCATCACAATAAAGTTTCGAAACAGAAATTAAATTGCGCGGAAAACTCGGCACAAACAAAACATCTCTTAAAACTAAAACAGTGTCATTAAAGCATAAAGAAAAATCTCCAATTGCAACTGCTGCGACTCTTGCTGCATTGCCCATGGAGATGATGATCTCGCCATCCCTAAGCTGCCTTGTTGGCTGGAAGCCCTGCAAGGTGTAACAAACATGATCAGTCGCACCTGTATCCACTACCCACGAATGGGCAGAAACAGCGGCTAAATATGTTTCAGTTACTAAAGCTAATGACGTACCTTGGTCCTTTGACTTTAGCACTGGACAATCTTTCTTCCAATGCCCAGTCTTACCATTTGAAACACTTTCCCTTAGGTTTCTTTACTCCACCACTAGGGCCCCCTCCGTTACTCCCACTATTTGCCTTGGCCTTGCCCTTTCGCCTCTTTTTCTTGTTCTTACCTTTCAGTGGAACAGTGGGCCCATTGGCAGTGACCAATGCCTGTGCATGCTTTCCCATCACCCCCTCTGCTGT
Source organism: Ajuga chamaepitys (assembly GCA_958295605.1). NCBI lineage: Eukaryota > Viridiplantae > Streptophyta > Magnoliopsida > Lamiales > Lamiaceae > Ajuga > Ajuga chamaepitys. The sequence continues at coordinate 33,158,591 of OY282497.1, read as the reverse complement.
AACTAGGTCATTAAGCAACTCGTTAAGAGTATAGTCTTTCTTGGCCATAACAGCATTGAGATGGAAGTTCTCAAAGGATTTGGGAAGAGTGTTGAGAATGATATCGACCTTGGCTTCGCCGTCGATACCTCCTCCTATCAAGTCAAGCTTGTCCATGAGATTAATCATGTGCATGACATGATTATGCACTGAGCTGCCCTCGGTCATCCGACTTTCCATGATTTGCCTCATTAAGTCAAACCGAGCAGCTCTGTCCGACTCCCCATACACCTCTTGAAGGTTCAACATGATGTTGGCAGCATCGTCCATGTCCCGATGCTGGAGCTACAAGGCAGACGACATAGTGTTCATAATGTAGCACTTGGCCACATTATTAGACTTGTGCCACCTGTCATGCCTTGCCTGCTCCTCATCAGTGGACTGTGCAGTAAGGAGATCCGGATGAGGAGTAACTAACGCGAAATAGTGTTCCTCAGCGATAAGAATATACTCCAGATTACGTTTTCATTCTTTATAATTAGGACCGGTTAAGGGATGTTGTGCGAGAATATTTATAACAGACGATAACGACATATCTGAAAATATTAAACAATAAACATGTAAGAGCACAATCACATATATTTTGAATCAACAATATTGTAACCTTTTGATAAAACAATATTGATTGAATCCTTCAATAGCCCAAGAGATTTACATATACGCCACGCGGGTGGACGTTTATATGTAAATCTCTTAACCAGACTAAAATACCTAGTCATTTTAATTTCAATCCATGTCAGCCTAACCTTTTGACAAATGAAATTAATAATTGGACTTTTATACTAGACCATATTATTTTTAAGAAGTGACTCCGCGGAGAGTTGTACTTAAAATTAATATCTAAGTAGTGACCACGTCCTAACACTTGTAAACAAATTCTTGGATTTGACACACTTTCGTGGACTACGTCGCTTCCAATTTATTTAACCTTCGTTATCCCATTTGGTTCCAACTATCTAGAAAACTTGTGAAAATCATACGTGTAAGCCACGCGTGTGGACGTTTACGCGTGTAACTCCCATTTTTCTTTTGGAATTAAATGATTTATTTAGAAGTCCCAGCTAGCAAACTTATAAATAAATAAATGTGAGCAAGCCACGCGTGTGGACGTTTACTAAATTTATTATTTATTTTGCTTAGAGACCGGTTGTGGAGGTCTTTTGACTATTTTTAGAAATTAAAATTGTCGGGTTTTGCTTATTCTTTTACTTCAAAAGGTTTGTCCATGTAACAACAGGTAATCCTAAGCATAAATAAAAATTAAGCACAACAAATAAAGCATGCTCGGAGAATTTAAATATGCTAATATATGAGAAGGTCCTAGCATGATAGTCTAAGCGCAATTAATAAATCACGTAGACATAATAAACATGATAATAAATATCATTCATCCATTGAGCAATAAAGAAACGATAAAAATAAATAAAAATCATTCTTCGTAGCTCAACATGGAAAAATTAAATCCTAAACTATTACAATAATTTAGGAAATACAAATCTTCAAGTCTCTTAGGCCTTCTCGTCGGGCCTCGCATACTCAGGTACGGACCGGGTTAAAACGAAAAATACACTGGGCTAGTAAACAGGCTGCATGGGCCAATGGGTTGTCGGGCCGAAACCTTAGGCCACGCCCACGCCACGGCCGAGGGTGCCGAGCCGTCTAGAGCCGTCAGGGCCTGCTGGGCCGAAGCCCAGCGTCTCGCGCGCGCCCAGGCCTGTGCATGGCAACGATCTACTAGGGTTTGCAAACCCTAGCCCCCGCCGCCCCTTCAACAACAATTTGTCGGTCGCCGGGGCCAGCTGCTGCCGGGTGCCGGGGCCGCTGCTGCCGAGCGCCGGGTGACGGGGCCTGCTCCTGCTGAGCGCCGGGCGACGGGGCTGCTGCTGCCGAGCGCCGGGCGACGGGGCTGCTGCCGAGCGCCGGGCGACGGGGCCTGCTGCTGCCGAGCGCCGGGCGACGGGGCTGCTGCCGAGCGCCGGGGCCGCTGCTGTCGAGCGCCGAGCGACGGGGCCGCTGCTGCCGATCGCCGGGCGACGGGGCTGCTGCCGAGCGTCGGGCGCTGGCTGCCTGCTGCCGGGCGCCGGCTGCCTGCTGCCGGGTTCTTCGTGTTTTATGTGTTCTTCGTCTTCGTTCTTCAACTTTTACAGATATTTCAACAAAATACAAGTAAAAACGAGCCTATTCTAACCACAGATTTTCTCGTTGTAAAAAATAACCCAACGCCAACAAACATGACGTAAAACGAGCCACGAAGAACGACAAAAATTAAACATACACATCGCACGTTTATAATCAATAAACTAATTATATCTGATAGAGCCAAGAAGACAGACCTAGCTTTAAGTAAATGGTCAAGATAAACTATTTCTACTTAATACTGCAGCCTAAACCAACAACTCGTCCTCAAGTTGTCTAAGCTGTGATTTACATTTTATATCTCTTTAAGTTTAACCAATCATATGATCTTCTGTGATCTTCAACACACCATAGGATCTATTTATTTGCAAGAGATATGGGGACACGTACATAGTGAAAATGCAAATATAATCAGATAGGAGATAAACAGTGAATAACTGGAAACATTGTATATAAAAAGTTTTACTTTCAGTATACAAATCCAACATCCACAACAATAGGAAAAAGACATGCTAGAGATGGTATGCTTGTTTTTTTTTTTCTTAAATCACATTGAAAATGTTTTTTAGTTTATAAAAATGGGACTATGTTTTTTTTTTCTTTGATTCAATCTGTAGTTTACTATCAATGACAATAGATGCAAATCAGTTAAAAAATGGAATTTCAGTTATGCACTTATCTCTGTGTGTATTTTGGATCTTTTTTCTTGATGCATTTCAAGAATCTTCCTGTAGATGACTGATTAGAATAGATCGACTTCATATCTGCATTAGAAAAATTAAACAATATTAAGTAATTTTGTATATATGATTGTAGTTACTGAATAAAGCAATATTTGTATGTATTAGAATATTGGTTTAGTATATTTGAATCTATGATATACTTATATATGTGAAAGCATATATACACACAAAGTTTCTAATAATATGATTCTTGAAAATCACTTTTTTTAAGCTAAAATGAATGATTACCTTATATGTGTGAAACTGTATAATTGACTTTGAACACAAAATGTGTTGTAAGAGTAAATACTAATGTTGTAATGTGAAAATATTACTAAATTGTAAGATGATAATACTTACATTTTGATCCGGATTAAGTTCTTCTTGGAGCAGCTACTTCGTCTTCAACTTTTGTCCACTGTCGATCATGTGATGATCTCCCAAGTAACACGTAAACAAAATATGAGTAAATTAAAAATAAAATATATAATTCAGTGTATGACAATTCATAACTTGTATATAAGATTATAGACACACTTAGATTAATATCAGCTCTGGATAGGTACAATGTTAAGAAAGTGGGTCATATTATTTTAAGTTGAAAATGACATACTCAAATCATATATTAATACCATGACTGAAGTAATAATGGAATACATATGTGATTAGATTTCAACAGATGATTAACCTCTCAATATTGAACATTATTCAATTAGCATAAGATGAATAAATTTCTAGATGGTTCAAACCATGTGAAAATAGTGTTGTGTTACATTTACTATGATGAAATCATAAGCTATTTCTAATTGAGTCAAATTTTACTCTTAGGAATCAAATCCATTTTGACATTTGTGGTGATAGCATGTTCAGCAATAATAATATTATAGAAGTGAAAAAATTTCAATTGATCATTACATGTAGGGATGGCAGTCGGGTGAGTTTTAATGGGTACCCGCTCACCTAAACCCGATTGAAGAGGGTTTGGGGAAGACCTAAATGGGTTTGGGTAGGATTTGGGTAGGGTTTGGGATTTATTTTTAAATATCATTAATAATTGGTTAGGGTTCGGGTTTTAGTGTGAGGATACTTGCACTACCCGAACCCGCTATGTTTTATAAAAAAAATCCATAAAAATTATATATAAATATGTGTTATGTAAGAGTCGAACTCTCAACCTTCCATTTGAACATACCACTAGGCCAACAATTAATTAATAGCAAACATTCAGGATTATCATATTTTATATGATTGTATGATGCTACTAAATGTATCGTTTTGTAATTGGTAAACATATTTTGGTCTTTTTTTATTTTTATTTTACATTTCATCTCTCATTTGTTTTTATCTCGTGTTTAATTTATATTGATGGTTAGCGTATTGGTTTACTATTAGTTTTGATGATTCGTGAAATATAATATTTTTAAAATTTAAAATACATATTGGGTGGGTTAGGATACCCGATGGATTTTAGTAAATGGGTTTGGGTGGGTTTAGGTATTATAAGTATCTTTTTAAATGAGTTTGGGATGGGTTTGGGTAATATAAATTTTAAATGGTTAGGGTTTGGATAACCTTAATTTCATGGGTACCCACCCAGCTACCATCCCTAATTACATGTTCATGTCTAATGTATAAATATATAAGCTGATTGATATATTACTAAATAAAGTATTTAATTTTCAACTAAATCAGTGTATTTTTCTGCATATAGTAGCTAATGTTTTATTTAATTAAATCATTGCATGACTACTAATAGATCGAAATATTACGTTTCTATTCCTACTAAGTAATGTACAAAACTTTTAGTATAAGTAGCAAAAACATATTTGTTAGTTACTGTTTCAAAAAAATTGGATTTCAAAATAAATCAGTTAAAAGGTCTAACAACTAATTGCATGTACAGATCTAGACAAAATATATATGTTGTACAAGAAAATTAATAAAAAACAATAGAGAATAGGCTCACCTTTAGTTTGTGACTGAGTTCAGCAGATCTGCAAAAAAATAACTCAGAAAAGGATTTAATCCATAAGAATAAGACATTTAGAAGAAAATTCATTCATCTTCGGATATTTTGTTAAAATCGGAAAAAATACAACACTAAATCACTGCATGATACATTTCACTAAGAAATAGGGTTAGGATTTTGTTAAAAATTTCAGATCTGTAAGTGATTTTTGGATCTCAACCCTAGAATATCAGAAAAATAAGATTTGAATCATTTTGAAGGGTAAAAAGAGTCGGATTTCCTCAGTTGTCATCATAAAAGGGCATTTTTCATATGTTTATGAAATTTTGAACTAAACCCCTTCATCATCGGATCTTTTTCCCGACTAAATCTCAAATCCAAAACTTAGAAAATAACGATAAATGCACTGCATGCTTCATTTGAATCAGAAAATGTCTTAGTATATAAGAAAAAAGCTGATGCACAGTTGAACGTTGGTTTCCAAACCCTTGAAAATCAAATAAAAAAAAACAATCATCATTTCAAACGGTTTTTGCAGTGTTTACCGATCCGTTTTGAATCTAAGATAGATAGATTCAATGATTTAGTCGGGATATGGGGTTGAATGTTTGCGAATTACAGAGAGAAATGGGAGAGGAATCTGGGTAGGCGTAGATTAGCGTACAGAGTGGAAATGAAACGGTGGAAAAGTGTGGAACACTCACGAAATGTTTCAAAATCGGTGAGGGAGAGGGGAATCGGATTTGGGCACAACAGCCCAATTAGTGGGCTGTTGTAATAAGGGAGGCTGTTGGGCTCAGCTAAATTAACAGGTTAAGTAAATATATATTGGGCTGATTATTTCAGCCCATTATCTGGGCCCAACATATATATATATATATATATATATATATATATATATATATATATATTTGGGCTGCATAAATTGGGATCAATTGATGTCTGAATTTATTAGTGGACCTGCATTAGTGTAATGTATTAGGTTATAATTATTTGATAATTTTTTTCTATACATACATTTAAATTAATTATAGTTTTGTTATTTTAATTTTTTTTAAGTTAATCCTTAATTTTTTCAAATTGTTAAGAAATCTTTTTTTTTTTTCAAATTATTATTTGAAGCACTAAAATATTCATTTTTTAAGGTATATCATATCTATAAATATCTGTTGAGACAATATTTAAATAGTAATATTTGTTGGGCTTGAACTTGTGTTGGATTATATATATATATATTTTAATCGTGTATGTCTTTTTAACTTGTGTTTTATTTTCTTTTATTATTTAATAATTTGAATAATTTTGATGAATATATTAGAAAATTCAACTCCGTGCAACACAAATACTAGCGGACAATCTTCAAAAATTCAACAAGGTTAATGTATCTGGCGAAGATGTCGGTTCTAGCACTGTTACATATCCATTTCAGAGGAGTCCATTTTCTAATATCACTAATGGTAATATTTTATTTTATGCTCATATATATATATATATATATACCTATATAATATAATATATTCATTTTTTTAGACCTTTTCATTTGTGTTACATTGCGTTGTAATCGGATATGTCTCTAAATTTTGAAGTCGCAAGATGAAATCAACCTGGTTTAAAAAGGTCCTCCATTATTGAAGATAAGAGTGTTTCGGAAATTATTACCAACTCTACTACAAATAATCAAGTATATTTAACAAGTTGTAATGAGGCGAATGAACGAGTATCTCTCAATTCTCAAAACGTAACATCGTCTTCAACGAGGGGTACATATCTATCCAACTACTTATTTAGTTATATTGTTAAAAATTATATTGAAGAATATCTATAGTGACATATATTTATTTTATTTTTTCTAAATTGATGAAATCAGGGAACGTCGACAATAATGTTAACGATACAAGCATGAGAACTGCACCAACTGTCGTTAATCCTGTTGTTGATTCATCTATTCCATCGTCGTCTAATAGTCATCCAGTCACAATTAGGAAACCACCACGGAGACGTAAGAATTTTGAATTTATTCATTTTGAATGTGTCGTTTGTTACATATTATTGAAATGTACATGAACGAAAAAAAATTAATTCATTATTATTATTACCGATTTATTATAGAAGCAGCTGGTACAAGGAAGACACATATTAATAATTCTTCTGCTGTAGGTAAAAAAATAACGAATTCTACATTATGTAATTTTTGTATTAAATTTTTTAATTATTTTAGGTGTTATGTATTTTGAATTTAATATGGATTATTTATTCTATGTGATTAGACTATATGGACTTTGGAGATACTACTTATAGTTGTAGTCATTGCGGTGCGTGTTTTTGGTACGAAGAGCGTTTGACATCATTCCCAAAGTCCGTTTATCCCGTCTACAGTCTTTGTTGTATGAAAGGAAAGATTCAACTTCCATTACTTCCACGTCCTCCACAACTTTTACTTGACCTACTTGGTGGCGAGAGTGCAAAAAGCAAACAGTATTTAGAAAATATAAGGACTTACAATAACATGTTCTCATTCACCTCAATGGGAGGTAAAATAGAATTGAGCATGAACACAGGCGGTGGACCTCCCGTGTTTCAGTTACATGGTAAAAATTATCATCTAATTGGAAGTCTCCTTCCATCTGAGGGATCAACTCCCAAATTTTGGCAGCTATATATATACGATACTGATAATGAGATTTCAAATAGAATCAATGCAAAGGTAATAATATAATTCAATACACTATTTATATTTTTTGCTAAATTTATATCACATTAAATATTTTTTCCCATTAATATAGATATTACAATATTATCTGTAACTAAAGCGCATTGTTAATTTTACTTTGTTAGAAAAAATATGGAAGGGGAAGCTCTTCATACCGAGTTAGTTGCGGATTTGAAATCTATGCTTGATCAACACAAGGTCCTGGTAAAATCGTTTAGGATGGCCGCTCAAAAGATAGCGGCTGAAGAACACAGAATTAAGCTGGTGAATGATAGGACAACCGATCGCAGGAGCTATAATTTACCAGCTGTTTTAGAATCAGCAGCAATGGTGGTTGGTGACCTAGATCGTGCACTCAGAGATCATGATATAATTGTTGAAACACGTAGTGGATCATTGAAACGCATTAATGAGATGCATTCGTCTTATCTTAGTTTGCAATATCCCCTTTTGTTCCCTTATGGTGAAGATGGATACAGTGAAAACATACCATTTGCTTCTGGTCGGGAGTCAGTCGGTGGTGGTCGAAAAAAGGTTAGCATGCGAGAGTTTGCTGCTTTCCGTTTGCAAGAGAGGCCGAACGAAAGGGCAACTGTTCTGTACAGTCGAAGATTGACGCAACAAATAGTGATTGATCTTTATACAATCATTGAATCTATACGACTGTTGTTCATAAGGCTTAATCAGAAAGTCTTGCGATTAGAGTTGTATAGTGGTCTTAGTGATGCTCTTTTACGAGGAGAGACTGATATTACTTATATGGGTATGAGGATTGTTTTACTGTCATCTTACGCTGGTGGACCATGGTATATGATTCAGAGTTATCAGGATGAGATGGCTATTTGTAGATGGGCGGATTATTCGGATTTGTTTATTACCTTCACATGTAATCCAAAGTGGCCAGAAATTGTTAGATTTCTTGCACCAAGAAACCTGAGACCAGAAGATCATCCTAATATTGTTGTTAGAGTATTCAAGGTTAAACTCAATGCTCTAATTAATGAGCTACGGTGCAAGAAATTATTTGGCAGTGTTATTGCAGGTACTTTAAATAAGTGATTATTCTTACTGTAAATAGAAAATTAACAAAAAATATTTAAGCTTAAATTGTGTACAAATTATATGCAGTTGTATACAAGGACGAAAAAATCTGGTATTCGCGGAGATATCGGTCTTTCAATTTACGGAGATATCGGTGAGATATCGATTAATATCGGAATATCGGTGAAATTTTTTGAAAATCGGCGTAAAATGTATTAAAACACTTAATTTATCACGATATTTGTTAGATTGTCAATAAAATGCTTAATTCTAGTTTCTAATGGAGTAACATAGATCAAAATACACACATTTACACCTATTCGATAAAGAAGAAACATTACATACATTGTCCGCTGATGGGATTACCATTATGAACTATTTTCATCATACAATACTACCTCCTAACACCAAAATGAATTCCGGTGAGGCTCAACCTGAGAGTATTGGTTATCGATGTAATTACAATAGTGGTACCAGCTAACCGAGTTAGCGTAATTTTGAAGATAATCATCAAGATAATATAAATATGTTGAAGCGTCTCGTCCAACCGTCTGTCCATATACCAGATAATTCGGATTTACCCAAGAATTGTACTGAGGTTCTTCATAAATCACGTGAGGGGCTGTGTCCTCAAGGGGGCTACGATCAGTCCAGGCTGAATCTCGGGATCTGTCTGCTATTCTATGTGGAAATAAATTAGGATACAAATCTTCCCGATCGGAGCTCACACTCATCGAGTCAAAATTCGACGAGAGGGAAGCTAAGTCTGCGTTTGAGCTCGTGCCTCGGTTCCGCCCCCGTCTGCTCGTGAAATCTTTTCCAATAGCACCGATCCCTGGACCCCCAGCCCTACTTCTGTGATCTGCATCTTGTGTAGAGTGTGTGTACAACCCTTCAACAGTGAATGGACTCATTTCCCTTGGACTTGGGTTATAATCTTGATGGTCATCACTACGTCTACGACCGCCACTCCCATCGTCATCACTTCCGTCTTCAGCTGTAGAGCTCCCTGTCTGTGTTCCACTACTTGATACACCCACTTCATCACGCATTACCTGATCCACATCAATTCCGAATTCGCTTGCCGCTTCAGCGACCTGAGGATCAGGATTGCCTGCTTCGTCGTCCAGGTGTGCTGGTCGAATCCATTGATAGAGCTGATCACCCTCTTCGTTGTCAGTTTCACCGGTGATGTCCACTAAATCTATGAATTCTTGCTCAGCAACCCTATCTGCTTCAGCCTCCAAATCTCGTATTCTTAACTTCATGTTGTAGTAGCAAAATACGAGTTTCTCGAGTTTTAGATAAGCAAGACAATTTCTTTGTTTAGTGTGTATCAAGGCAAATGTGCTCCAATTTCTCTCACATGCGGAAGATGATGCGGTCTGTGCCAGTACTCTAATGGCTAACCCTCTCAGTGTTGGTGCTGAACTACCATGCATAACCCACCAATCAGCTGTCAAATAAGGATTTAGGTCAATAAATTGAATGGTTACGAGCTGATGAGATATAAACCAAATTAAAAATAATTTTTAGTAAAACTTACCTGCCACCATAGTATTTTGGGCAGCTACAGCAGTTCGGTTTCCGAATGATTTTTTTTGCATCGCGAAAACAAATTAGCTGCACAAAATAAAAAATCAAGAATGATTAGGTCACTAATTTGATATTGATTTTCAGTTGCGTTAACGTTACCTCATTCCCAAAATCGGCAACCCCCGTTGGTTTGGGGTATAGCTTATCATAAACATGAAGGACTGCCTGTATAAGGGCTGCGTCCTCACCAACTCCGGCCTGGTACTGGGTTTTGGGGTTAAGGTAGTATGCTACGAAGTGATTAATCAAATATTGGTTAGGAAATGTCAGTCAATCATTGCAAAATCAAGGTTTAAAGTTAAAACAAAAAAGTAATTATGGACATTATTACCTACAGCGTGGAGTGGGTGAGATAGTGTTTTGTCCCACCTGGACTCAATAATCCTAGTCACCCACTGCGTAGATCTTAGTGATTGGACTTTCTCTTTCATTACTCGAATCAGATCATACAAGATTGGCATAGTTGGGACTACTTCTGTGTCAACCACTCGGAGCACTTGATATATTGGCTCAAATAAAGCCACTGCGTGTTGTACTCCCTCCCAAAACGAATGATCAAGCACGTTTTTCTCTACTTCTATGCCAACTTTCGTACGACTGAGTCTATTGGCTGCCCATTCATCACTGGTGAAAATCTGCTTCAGGGGCGATTTTTTCTTATATAGACTCTCCAAGGCGATATAGTTAGTCGCAAAATGCGTTGCTCCGGGTCTAACAATATCACCTTGGCAGACCTCTCTCATCATCGCAAGTAACCAACCGTGGTTATATATGAAGTTGGTTATCTGCCTCGCAGCTACAATGACCGCTTTGACGTTATCTCTATTCCCGATCTCTTCCAAGATAAGGTCAATACAATGAGCAGCACATAGAGTCCAGTACAAGTTGTATTTCTCCTGTAGCTTTCTGCCGGCTTTCACATAGGCCAATCCATTGTCGGTAACAATTTGCACAACCCTGGACTGCCCGACTTCCTTCACAATGTCCTTGAGCAGCCCATAGATGTATTTGTGATCTTTTATCCGGTTCGATGCATCCACTGATTTCAGAAACGCCGTTGTTCCCTTACTGTAAACCATAAAATTGATTATGGACAGCTTCGTCGGCCCGGTCCATCCATCCGCCATAATTGTGCAGCCATACGTCTCCCATTTTTTCTTTTGGGTTTTGACGTATTCCTGCATTTCCTCATACTCCGCGTCTAGATACTTGTGCTTTATCACATATGGAGTAGGGGTTGCAACAGCCGGCCCTACGTCTTGAGCACAAGCAATCATATTCTTGAAGTGATGTGACGAAGCTTTGTTCGGCGGTAAATTATCGTAAATAAAAAATTTACTGATGGCCTTGCCCAACTTTTCCTTTAAGTTGGTACCAGAGAACATACTTTTTATTCTCTTTTGACGTACATCAGCGGATTTGTACAGTGCAGGGGCCGAACAAGGTTCGAAGTTGGTTGATCGACCACTCTGTGAACGACGGAACTGGGCAGGTTGTGATCCCGGGCGCATACTCGAACTACCTCCTCTGCTGCCACCATACTGTCTTGTCTGTTCCCTTTCCCACTCACTCGCCTTCGACGCTCTAACAGGGGCACGGTAGTCGCTTCGCTCCTCCGGTGTAAGATCTGGCGGACATGCGATGTATTCATCGTCGTCGTCATCGTCTTCGTCTTCGTCTCCCCGGGGGAGTCCCTGTCGTAATTCTACTCGTATATCAGCTATTTTTTCAGCCTTCTTCCATTTGGCCATATTTTTAGCAATAATTAAGCGACGAATTTCTTTCTTCACATCTGGTGGGACTTTCCTACACGGTGCAACGTTCTTTTCTGGATCCGTACCGCTAAGATGATATTTGAACCTGGTTATACCCCCGGAATTTTGGACTCCTCAAAAATTACAAACGGTAGCGGTTTTATTCCCTGGAACGGCAGTAGCGTACCTCCAAGTGTAGTCAAGTCTTGAAGACCTGCGATCACCAGCATCGCTCCCGCTCGCCATTAGTTTCCACCTACATATATGCATAACTTCACATAAGCAAATTTATATCACAATTTCCACAATTAAATTCCACTTATCAAAAACTTGATTATAACACTAAACTAAACTAAATCTCAATTTCCACATAAAAAAAAAAAACCAATAAAAGTTTAGAAAATAATATACACTACATATATGCATAACTTCACATAAGCAAATTTATATCGCAATTTCCACAATTAAATTCCACTTATCAAAAAATTGATTATAACACTAAACTAAACTAAATCTCAATTTCCACATCAAAAAAAAAATCCAATAAAAGTTTAGAAAATAATATACACTACATATATGCATAACTTCACTTTAGCAAATTTATATCGCAATTTCCACATTTAAATTCCACTTATCAAAAAATTGATTATAACACTAAACTTTAAGGTACATAAATCTCAATTTCCACATTAAAAAAAATCCAATCAAAGTTTAGAAAATAATATACTCTACATATATGCATAACTCACATAAGCAAATTTATATCGCAATTTCCACATTTAAATTCCACTTATCAAAAAATTGATTATAACATTAAACTTTAAGGTACATAAATCTCAATTTCCATATTAAAATTCTACTTATAAAAAAATTGAAATATTTAATTGAAATTAATGCTGGTACCATAAATTAATTTACCGTTGTTCTTCACGACCTTCAGCCTGGGTAGACAATTTTTATTCTACTGCAAAATCGCTAAGAAATTTCCGTAAGCTACAATTCTCTAATATTTCTCCTAAAAAAACTAAGGTACTCATAGTTCTTTTATACACAACTGAGATGTTATTTGATTGGGAAGATGCATAACATTTTTTGTATAAATTGTCATATGTCACACCAAATGTCACATTTTTGTCAAGCATGACCGTCTTTACAGTTGGGCTCTCACATGCTGAACTAAACCTGCCAAAAATACCAAAACCAGCCCATAGTTTATCTGAAACTAAAAAAAAAAAAAAAAAAAAAAAAAAAAAAAAAAAAAAACCGCCGATATTTTGGCGAGATATCGCGAAATCTCGCCATTCCATGTTAAACTACTGAGCAGTCCACGCCGTGTCGATATATCGCCGAGATTTTTGCGATATCTCGTGAAATCTCGGCAATAACATGACAAACCGCCATGTCCGACGATAATCATCTCGGAAGCTCCAGAAACGCGAGAAATCGGCGAGATTTCGCCAATTTCTCGCGATTTTTCTGTCCCTGGTTGTATATACCATTGAATTTCAGATTCGTGGCCTTCCGCATGCTCATATCCTTCTTTTCCTTGCAAAAGAAGATAAGTATCCAAATGGGTCAGACATTGATCGAATAATTTCTGCTGAAATACCAGATGAAAAAGTTGACCCCAAGTACTACATAGTGGTGCAGGAGTTCATGATTCATGGTCCGTATGGATTAGCGCGTCTGAATTCTCCGTGTATGAATGAGATTGACAAATGTACGAAGCACTTTCCGAAGCGGTTTGATGAATTGACTGTTATTGATGATGATGGTTACCCGGTGTATAGGCGTAGAGATGATGGGAGGATAATTATGAAGAGTGGTATCCCTTTGAATAACGGATATGTAGTGCCCCACAATAGATATCTTCTTCTAAAGTATGGAGCGCATATAAATGTTGAGTAGTGTAATCAGTCTCGGAGAATAAAGTATTTGTTTTAGTATATAAACAAAGGTCATGATCGTGTTACATCTGGATTTTATAAGACGAGTGATGACAATGCTAATGGAAACAATGTAGACGAGATTAGTATGTACTATGATTGTCGTTACATATCCCCGTGTGAAGCTGCTTGGAGGATCTTTGGTTTTAAAATTCAATATCGATACCCTCCTTTCGAGCGCCTGAGTTTTCATCTTGAAAATCAACAGTCTGAGGTCTTTTCTGAAGGTGATCACTTGGAAAATATTCTAGATCGACAGAGTGTTAGTCAAAGCATGTTTTTGGGATGGTTTGAGGCAAATAAGAAATATCCTGAGGCAAGTAATCTTACCCATGCTGAGTTTCCTCAAAAATTTGTGTGGAAGCAGAACGATAGAGAGTGGGTCAAAAGAGAAAAGGGTAAAGCCATTGATAGACTTCATTATGTACCACCTGGATGTGGTGACCCCTATTATGTTAGATGTCTTTTGAACATCGTGAAGGGCTACAAATGCTGTGCAGATATCAGAAAAGTTGGCGTTGTGCAGTATGAAACCTATCGAGATGCTTGCTATGCTAGGGGATTATTGGAGGATAATAGAGAATACATAAATTCTATTGAGGAGGCCAGCCATTGGGCCTCTGCTCAACACTTGAGAGTGTTGTTTGTCAAGCTTCTATTTTCTAACTCAATTGGATGACCTGAGCATGTTTGGGAACAATGTTGGACACATCTATCGGATGACATTTTGTACATACATCATATTCAAAGAAAAAATCAAGGTATGAATTGATTACAATATTTTAATTAAAAATATATTTCAATTATTAATTCAAAAAAAAAAATTGTTTCTTTATTTGTAGCTTTGGCGATGACTGATGAAGAAACAAAGAATCTTACTCTCGTGGAGATAGAGAAAATGTTACGGAGTCGTGGAAATATCTTTCAGATTATGATCAGATGCCTGTTGCGGATTTCTCGAACCAACCAGGATCTGGAAATCGGTTCGTTGCTGATGAACTTATGTATGATCGCGAGGCTTTAGGTGTTGAACGCAATAAATTGATGGCCGATATGACCGATGAACAACGGTTTGTCTATTCGTCTGTTATGGACTCTTTAGACAATGGTAATGGTGGGGCTTTCTTTGTTTTTATGAATACCAAATTAGGGGGCATGATATATGCGTGTGTTGACTTTGTAATTTGTTCTGGTTTATAAGCCATTTTGTCATGGTGTAAAGCCATACTTTTCAACAATGCAATATTGTTTCTTTGTGTCTCATTTGGCAATGATATTGTTTTGTATAGAATGGGTCAAATGGAATATTGATTCATATGTTTCATTTTGTAATAATATGTTGCTAGGTGGATGAAAATATGCACCTTCCTCTTGCATCGTTACTTGAATTTTTAATAGTAATTGATTTGAAAAGCCAAAAAAATCAATCTATTTGTCTTTAAATCACTTGTTACTTGAATTTTTAATAGTAATTGATTTTTAGTTATTTATTGGTTTTGGTTAATTTTTAGTAATCAATTAGTTGGCAATCACAAATTTCCTCTCACAACTTCTATTGCTTTTGCCTGTTAGTTTCTAATACTATTTCAAAGTACTAATTGCTTAAGTACATCAAAACGATACTATTTCTCTGTTCCCTGTAGATTCGACCCGACTTGCTACTCTACTTAGTAGAGTTAAAAGTTCGAAAATATTAAATTTGGTGGTGACCGACGACTTCCTATCCAGTCACCGATTGGGATTTCATCCCTATTATTTGTATACACATGTTGGGGACCGAGCCCCAACCCCCCAACCTATACAGGTGTTTCTTTAAAAAAAGGAAAAAAATGTGTCACCGATTGCGACTTGCTATTCTCTCTAAAATTTTAATTCTCTACTATAGTGTCTTCAAGTTAGGTTATCTAATATTTGAGTGACAATTTTATTTTTTATTTTGATTTAATTTTTTTACATAGGCTATAGACTCAGAGCAGTTTTTTTTTTTTTTTTTTTTTTTTTTTTTATGTTGGTGATGATAATAAGCAAGATATTGCTCCCAATAATGTGCATCGTGATTCTGGGAGACCCCCTAAACGCAAGAAGTCTAAAACAACCAAACTGAAACTCCCTCGTAGCCCGTGGATTCTAGAGAAAAGTCATTAGAGGTATGCGAAAATTTTACTAGATGTGAGAAAGAGCCTTTTAAGATGCAATGCAATGCTTGTGGGAAAAAAATATGTGTGGGCTGATTCTAGTTATGGGACTTCGACTCTTTCACATCATACTAAAAAGTTTCCACGATCTAAGTATGGTGATGTGGGTATGATGTTAGGAAGTGAAGTTACGCTAAGAACTAGAAAAATTGATCCAATGAAAGAGCGTGAGATAATATCGATGGCAATCATTTCACATCTTCCTATTTCTTTTTGTTGAATACAAAATATTTGGAAGTTGTTTAATTATTTGTATCCTAAAGGAAACCTTATTGGTAGGTCGACAAATACTAGTGATATTGTGAAGTTGTGAAGTTGTTTCACATTTAAAAAGAGAAATTGAAGCGTGTAATGATTGATTGTCCTGGAAGAATATGTTTTACCTTTGATTGTTGGACTGCTTGTAATGGTGAAGGTTATATTTGTTTAACTACACACTTTGTTAATCGTGATTGGAAGCTAAATAGTATGATAATTTCATTTTGTAAATTGGAGCCTCCACATTCAAGGTGGAATTGGCAATAGTAAGACAGCAAGGTGTTCTCTCTTACTTTGGATAATTCCTTGTCTAATGATGCTACACAAGGTATTTTGAAAGAAAGGCTTTCTCTACAAGATAGTCTTTTGTTGCGAAGGCAAGTTAATCCATGTGAGATGTTGTGCTCATATTTTGAACCTTATTGTTCAAGCGGGATTAAAAGTAGCTACTAAGGCTTTAGAGAAAATAAGGGAAAGTATCAAATATGTGAAGGCATCGGAGGGGAGGATTCTAAAATGTGTGAGCGAAGTGGGTGGGATTGATACCAAAGCTGGATTGAGCTCGGATGTTGTCACTAAATAGAACTCTACCTACCTTATGCTTGAAAGTGCAATTAAATACAAGCGTGCCTTTAGTGTTCTTAGGTGTAAGGATACAAATTACAAGTGAATCCCGACTGTTGAAGAGTGGGCAAAAGGGGGAAATTGTGAATTCTTGCGTCCGTTCTATGTGATTACAAATTTAATTTTTGGATCATCTTATCCAATTATCCAACCTCGGACTTGTATTTCAATCAAATCTAAAAAATTGAGTGTTCTTGAAAAGAAATTTGGAGAGTCAAGATGATGACATTAAAAGTATGGCCATGAGCATGCAATAAAATTTTGACAAGTATTGGAGTGACTATAGTATTGTGCTTGCTTTTGGGGTTGTTCTGGATCCTAGGGCAAAGTTAAGGATGATATAATGTTGTTGCTCCCAACGTGATGTTGATTCCGCCCAAGCAAAGGTTGACAGAATCAGGAAGAATATGCAAATGCTTTATGATGAGTATACGAAATGGATGGCCGCAGCTCAACCAAGTCAACGTTCTCAAAGCTCTTCGAATACATCATCATTTGCGATTGCGACAATAGGTGGGAAAGGAAAGGAGCCCGTAGACCAAGCTAGTTTGTGTGATGTAAGTATTTTTTTAACAATTCATTCGCTTTAATATTTGAGTGTTGTGTAAAGCCTTATATTATTCTTGCAAGGTAAGCTGCCCTCTTTTATTGAAATATAGTAAGTGCATTTGGAATCTCCAATATAAACTCATCTTATGCTTGGAAAAACATAAGGCAGTGTGTTGAAATAAAATGATTGCTTTTGTTAATTATTTCAAGAATGAGTTAACACATGCTATTCACTCTCTCTTACATACCACATCGAGATCAATGATGATGATAATAATATTTCTCTCTATCCTCTTTCTTATATTTCCCTCAAACATGTATGCTTCTCACTAGTTTGTTAAAGTTATTATTATTTCTATTGCTTTAGGTGCTACAAGATTGGCAAAGTGAATCCACTACTCAAACAGAAAAGTCTGCATTGGATCAATATTTGGATGAGACTCCTCTTGAATTCAAGTATTTTCCAAATTTAAATGTTTTAGAGTTTTGGAAGAACTACAAGGAATGATGTCCAATACTATTGGTTATGGCTTGTGATATACTGAGTATTTTGATCACTACTATTGCATCTGAATATGCATTTAGCATTGGGGGTCATGTTCTTAACAAATTTTGAAGTTGTCTGCTTGGGGATCACTTTGAAGCTCTTATTTGTACTCGTAGTTGGTTGCAAGGTTTTATTGAAGGTAAAACTTTTATATTTTTCTTTTACAATTTTATTTCCATAACATTATGATATAAATTTCTCATATTACTAACAATTATTTTATTATTCTATATATTTTAGAAGAAGATGATTTGGCGGAAGATATCTTATCTAAGGAAAAGGAAATATCCATTGCGGTTCAAATTGAAGATGTCAATGGTTAGACTTGATTAGTACTTTTATCATGTAAATGGACATGAATGATGCTTAGCCTTGATAACATTATGTCATTTTGTCATGTATGTACATGAATGGTGATTTATTTGATATTTTGAGCCTTAAATATTTTTTTATGTTTGAATTGCTAAGGTTGTTAGGTTTCATTATATATATATATATATATATATATATATATATATATATATATATATAATTTTTTAAGTTTGACTTGTAGCTTGATAGTGGCCTGATTAGCCCAAAAAACCGTCAGCCCAATAAAATGGCCCGATAAGCCTGAAAACCGCTAGGACTGGCCCGTTTGGCAACCTTATGTCTAGTGTAGTTATGTGTTATTGTGATTACGTATTAAAGTATTATGTTGTGTCCGTATTTTGATGTTTTGGCCAGCAAGGTGAAAAATGCGGAGATTATTAGAATCTGGAACTCACAAGGTGCTTCAACACTAGGTGTTGAACATAGTGTGACCACACCTTGTGAGATACACCAGTATTTAATCTCTTAATTTGTTTTCACCTTGCTGATATCTAATATATATATATATATATGTATCTCTCATATTCTTATGTTTATATTTATATAATGTATATAGTATATTAAATATCCTTTTACATTAGTTAAGATTGGATAAGGATTTGGAAACTAATCCTTATCCAAAATTAATTATTTCTAACGTTTTAATCTAACCAACTTCCAAAGGAAGTTTTGTTAGGTATTCTCTCTCTTCTCTTCTCCCATAGGTAATCGTCGAATCGAGATGTATAAAAGGCAAAGGCGAAGTCAAAATAAGAGACAATAAAGATACGTAGAAAAGATTGAAGTGTTAATCGTTCAAAGAGTTGAAAGCTTTTCTTACATACTCACTTGTATCTTGCGAGACATTGAGAGAATTTATTTTACAGAATTCTCCTTTTAGTGTGTTAGATTAGTTGAGAGAAAAGAAGGATTGAGAGATTATCTTGTTCATTTAACCCCTTTAGTTTTGAAGTGTAATGTACAAAACAATGTTTTCGGTTGTGAGTGAAAGAAAGTTGCTTTGGCTTTTGTCATGTCTGAGTTTTGATTGAATTCTTCCTCTGATCTATTTCCTTAAATTTTTGTACTATATTTTAGTCAACTTTGAATTGATCGTGGAAAGTGTTGCAATATCTTGTGCAACACTGTTCGAATTAGGGGCATAATTTTTTTTTAATTTGAAGCCAATTTTTGTCGTCTCAAAAAATCATTTTTGTTGTAGTGTTATTTGTTCATTCCCCTACTTCTTAATTATATTATCTAAAGCCAAACGTGCATCTAAGAAAACAGAGGTAGTATTTGATTGAATATTGGAGCCATGAAATAAAATGACGCTAAGAAAGATAGTTGATAGTAGGAAAAAAAAAAGAGAGAGAGAACAATGATAGTGTAAGCATGAATTTTCGAGTACATATCTAACCGGGTGTTTATAGGTCCAAAAATTTAATTGATATAGAGATATATCAAATGATTTTCCTTCATAAGGTATACTTACTTTGGAATATGTAATGCATAAGTCAATAGTTACTGATGGTGAGTATAAAAATGTAATAATATAAACACAATGTTGAAAACTACAAGTCTAGATGCGTACTTAAGGAATTACTGAAATCAATTAATAGGAAATTTAATTAAGGAAAAATAGGACTAATTAATTAATTAAAAAAGAAAAGACTTAACATTAGATTAGTTTGAATGAAAAACAAAATAATTATTTCTGAAGAAAATGAAGAATGCATTTAAGACAAATTTTAAGGGGGAAATGATAAAATATGAAAATACTCCTACTGTGACTTATATATATAGAAATTGTAGTCACAACCGCCAGTCTTTCTTTTAAGACAAAAAAAAACTTTACGTCTATACAACAATACACATAGTAATTGGACCTACTTCGTTCTTTCAATGACTGCCACAAAAAGTAATAGAGATAAGGTGTTCAAGAAATCATATCACTTATTTCTAAAACATCTTCGAAATTATTATATATTTTTTATATGTGGTGGACTTCAATATGTTAGACAGTTTTTGCATCCTTAGTATAGATAAATATTTTCATTATTTTTATTTGAGGTTGTAGAATTTGTTCAAAACATGTTTGGTTTTCATACTCTAATAATCAATGAATTGTGATTGTGTGTACGAAAACTCTTTTCGAACTCCCACATGCATAGTTCATCCCGCAGTGTATTGTGATCTCCACATCAACAACTTTTTTTATAAAATAAATGAGACGTAGTGGTATAAACAAAAATATGTTAAATATGTAGGATAATGTATATGGAACGGGTAAGTGTATGAAAGAAAGCAACACTGAATCGAGTGATGACACTCTGTCTTTAAGGCAAAATTGCCCGATATGCAATAGTCTCCCAAGATAAAACAGTGTATAGACACAGCCGAAGAAAAGAAAGGAGAAAGACTGGAAATCCGTGTGTCCCAAATGAACAGTAAATGTTCATTTTATAGAAGGAAAAAATTAACAGTTTATTTTGTTCATTTTGATTTCAAAAACAGAATATTGAATTTCAAAATAGATTTTTCTGGTAAACCTTATCCGGAAAATATCTCTATCCAAATGGACAAAAAATTAAAGTCTATCAAAATTTCTTGATTAAATTGAAAATAATAATTATTTATTTTCGGTCTCCAAAGAAATAGATAGACCCCGAACAGGCTCAAGCTGAAGCCCAAGATCGGACCGAACCAAACCGAACCGACCGACCGACCCGGCACGACCTGAAAGGCCGGCAAGCCGGCCGGCGGCCGCGATGGCGCGCGCGTGTGGGATTAAAATCAAACCTACACTAGCCTAGATCCTCCCTTCTTCACAAACTTGGGAATCCCCTTGGGGTCACAAACCCTATATAAAACTAAAGCTTTATATATAGGACACTTTTAACTAGTTTTAGCAATTTGGGACAATTTCATTTGGCCAAAACTCCTACATCTCTCATGACTTAAAATATAACTTTTGTGTGCCAATATCTCTTTCATTTCTTAATGAAATTTAATGAAAGTTGTACTTATATCATCTACTCCTTTAGTAGATTAGGCATGTACGGAGAAACGAGGTTTCTGACATGCGGGGCCCATTCATGTAAGTCATAAAATATGAGAAATAACTCATCCCATTAAGCTAACTAAGTTAAATTTCCTACAATCCCCTCTTGAAAGAGAATGGTGCATATTGTGTGCTGACGGTCTTTCAATAGGATGATATCGCATAGGGAAAGGTACCTTTCGGCCTTGAACCTTCCTTAGTTGATATCATCGGATTTACTTTACTGCGCGGTAAATGAGTTGTTTTGAACCGTCAGTGGTTTTGTGTAAACCAAGACAATTATATCATCACAATAACTCCCTTTATTCTTCTCTTCTAATTGTTTTGTTCGTTGTAGCCATGGACAATTCTTGGATTCTTAAGTGCTTTCTTTTGAAGCGGTCTTCGCACTTAAATAGGTGATCTCCTTTCTAGGTATCATGCCATACCCCACTAACATGTGTTTAGGAATCATTAAAAGTTTCAAAACTAATCCTCTACCCCCTTCTGCAGGTAGCACTTTAGTTTTCTATCACGGGAATAGCTTTAGACTTATATCCTTTGGATAGTTTATAATTTTGAGGTGTTCTTACTCCATTACAAAGTGCAAGACCAAATCTCTATAGTTTAGCTCTCCTATTTGAACCAAATATTTTGGATCTCCAATCAGTAAGGTTGGGTTTCCACCATAAAGATTTCATTGCTTGGGTTTTAAGCCCATTCCCCTAGACAGGCAGAATATTTGATCTTTAGGTAGACCTTTAGTTAATGGATCATCTATGTTTTCCTTTGATTTAACATAATCAATGGAAATGATGCCTGTTTTGATCAACTGCCTCACGGTTTTATGTCTACGATGAATATGTCTAGACTTACCATTGTACATACTGTTTCGTGCCCTTTCTATTGTTGATTGACTATCACAATGTATCATTACCGAGGGTACGGGTTTATTCCAACACGGAATATCTTCTAAGAAATCATGAAGCCATTCGGCTTCTTCACTGGCTTATCTAAGGCTATGAATTCCGATTCCATTGTGGATCGGACAATGCAGGCTTGCTTAGATGATTTCCATGACACCGCTCCACCACCTATTGTGAATACATACCCACTGGTGGATTTGGTGTTTTCGATGTTAGATATCCAGTTTGTATCACTATATCCTTCTAATACAGCTGGATATCTCGAATAGTGTACTTCAGATATCTCAAAATCCTATTTAGAGCTTTCCAATGTTCATTTCCGAGATTATGAGTAAATCTTGCCTACTTATAGATTGGATAAGCAATATCCGGACGAGTGCAGTTGGTAAGGTACATTAAACTGCCGATGACTTGAGCATATCTCTGTTGGGAAACAAGAGCACCTCAATTCTTCTCTATTCTATGATTCATATCCACAGGTGACTACATTGGGCTGTCAAAGACATCAATTTCTTCCAAACATCTTCGATGTAATGGGATTATGATAAGACAAGTCCA